>CM010622.1:11046518-11415242 GCA_003430845.1 Xanthoceras sorbifolium
TTCTTTTTTAATTTTATTTAATATAATATAATATTTAATATAAATAAAATAAATATTATTTATTTAAACTTAATTTGAAATAGTTTAATTTATTTTAAAAAATAATTTAAATATATTTTTAACTAAAAATTAATTTAAATATGTTTATTTTTATTTAATTTAAAATCACCTTATTCTATTTAAAATATTTTTATTTATTTTAAAAATATTTTAAATATTTTATTTTTTCAAAAATATATTCTTTAATTAATTAAATTTAAAATTATTTTTTATTTGATTTAAAATTAATTTTATCTTTTATTTAGTTAAAATGAATTTAATTTACTTTAAAATAATTTTATTTTATATAAAAATCAATTTAATCTAATATGATTTTATTTCATCTCATACTACACCAAGCCAAACAAGAGACACTACTATTTTTAGTCCAATCTATACTGCATCAAACACATCATAGTACTAATTTAGTTCAATCCAATTCAATTCAATTCAATCCTATCTTATCTTATAAAAATAGTTCAATATAATCTCGTGCACCAAACGCACCCTTATGGGATATGATAGGATTGGATTGAATTAAACTAAATTAGTATTGTATTTGGTGCAGTATGGATTCGATTAAAAATAGTTCTATCACTTGTTTGTTGTAGTATGAGATTCGATAAAATCATATTGGATTAAATAAATTTTTACATAAAATAAAATTATTTTAAAGTAAATTAAATTAATTTTAAATTAAATAAAAGATAAAAATTAATTTTAAATAAAAAAAATAAAAGTATTTAAATTAGATTTGGTTAAAAAAAATTGAATAAACTAAAATATTTAAATTATTTTTAAAATTAAATAAAACTAATTAAAATTAATTTTAAATCAAATATAATCATTTTCAATTAAATGTAAAATAAAAATAATCAAATTAAATTTAGTTAAAAAATATTTTGAATAAAATAAAATATTTAAATTATTTTTTTAAAATAAATAAAACTTTAAAATTAATTTTAAATAAAATGTTTTTATATTAAAAATATATAATATGTAAAATATTTTAATAAAATATAATATTTTATATAAAAATAAATTAATTCATAAAATAAAAATAAAACAGTAGGAAAAAAGAGATGGGACATCTCTTGATTCCCGCCTCAACTGGAAAAGTGGAGACTGTTGGGATTTGATACATTCAATCCCAGTATGTCTCAAACACAGGGTTGGACTAAAAATCTAGTGTAACAAACGCCATAAATGTAAGGGCAGTGCTTCACATCACAAACAATATGAACTTCTATTGTTATCAAAACATAAATAATATCTCTCAGTTGCGGGGTAGGTGTTTATCTTGTGCATGAATTCAATTGATGTCGATCTTTTTTTATTAAAAAAAAATATATTAATTAAGGATTTGCAAGTTTTACTGATATATCAGCTCGTTTGACACACTATATTATATGTATTGCACTGTATTTGATTATATTGTATTGTATTGAACTGTATTAATATACGTTTGGAAAAGCTTATCTACTGGCTAAAAGAACTTATTTAATCCCAAAAGCTCTTTTTAGTTTTTTTTTTTTTATATATAGTTTGGTTGCCACCCCAGTAGAGCTTTTGAGCAATTAAATAAGTTGTTTTACGTCTACTCGGAGAATCACAAATTTTAAGCTTTTCCAAGTAGAGCTTTTTAAGCTTTCTTTTTAAAATATTGAAATGTCTTATATAACTCTAATATATTTTATGATTTCAAAATACCCTTTTAAATTAAAAATCCTAATAATTTAGTTTTTTAATATGTAAAATATAATTTCACTTCTCTCAATGCATATATATGTGTATGTCGGTATGTGTGCATATTTATATATTGCCATGTGCTTTTTTTCATTTTTATATATATTTATATATTCTGTTGTGAGTTTTTTTATTATGCATTGAGATTTTTTTTTTTATACAATTCCCTATGATAATAATATCAATTATAAAAGTTTCCATTTATTATTCGACATAATTTGTTATTGTTATTGTTATTTAATTCGTTTACAAAATTGTATTTTTCATATTTTTTTATAATATTTTATAATAGTTTTTTAATTATAATGAAAGATATTTTCTCTTCTTTTTTTTGTTATATTTAAAATTCTTTTATATGTTTTTTTAGTAATTCTATCATTTAAAAAAGCTTTTAAAATTAATACAACCAAACAATCTACAACTTAAAAGAGTTTTTTTAATTGACAATCAAACAGCCAACGACTTTTCTTTAAAAACTCTATTTCTAAAAAATCTACTACTAAGAGCTCATTTGGAAAAACTTTTATTTTTAACTTTTGACAGCAAAAGAAGAGAAGTAAAAACCTAAGCTTTTTAGTTACTGTTTGGATGATATACTTCAGAATAGCTTTTGTACCCAGAAGAGCTTTTGAGACTGTTTGGCTGAAATATTTTAAAAAGTCTATAAATTATGATAAGACCTTTTTACCCTCCAAGAAGAGCTTTTAGAACTGTTTGGCTAGAACATTTTGTTACTATCTCTATTCAATATAATTTCAACTTTGTAGTAAAAAATACATATAATTTTTTTCTTATAAATATTTAGTTCATATGCAATAATATAATATTTTAAAATTTATATTTCATCAACAAAAGAAATGAAGTAATTAAAATTCATTAACAATTTTAAATACATACATGCATAATAATTTACTACAAATTATAAAGATAATATTACATCAAATCCTAATGATAAAAGTGAAAAGAAATTTATCTTGACAATAGTTCTCTAGCAATTCTATCACAAATAACTCCCATTTCACTTTCATTTATTGTTAAATCTACAAATGATTCTTCATCTTCAGACACATAATCTTGATTTTCATCATATGATTGAAATTCAACATCTGCAATGGCCTCTCTTCTTATGAAATTATGCAAAGCCATTGAAGCTGTGACAATAGCTACTTGCTTATCAAACTTATAATGAGGCATGTTTTGTAAAATTCTCTATCGTGCTTTCCATACACCAAAACAACGTTAAATAACACTTCTTAATGATGAATGCACATAATTAAATATTTCCCGAGAGCCACTTGGTTGGCCACTCATACGAAACTCTAGAAGATGATATCGTTCTCCTTTATATGGAGCTAAATAGCGCTTCATGTTTGGATATCCTGAGTCAACCAAGTAGTATTTATTTGCAATACCAAGTTCAATTTTGTAAACAATATTATTGTAAAATTAAATAAAAAGTTATTTAAAAGTATTTACTGATAAACATCACATACCATCTGGCGGTTTAGGAAATTTTAATTCAGTGTTTTTTAATGCCTCTAAAAAAACGCGTATGTCATGTAACATCCCGGATTTCGAATAATTAATTTTGAATATATGAATATAAATTTTGTGATTGGAGGGGGTGTAAATGTAATTAAAAGTAAGTTTATTTTTAAGATTTCCAGGTGGACCAGATGGAACGGTCCAGAAATGATGCATGAAGATTGAAAACTGAGGCAGTGAGCATCGCGACCACAGATCGCGATGACCTGCTTGCGATGAAAATGGTGATTTTTGGCAGTGAGTACCGCGACCAGTCATTGCGACCACAGATCGCGATGAATTGCTCGCGATGAAAATGTCAAATTCTGGCAGTGAGCAATGCGACCACCATCGCGACCATGGTACCAGCGAGGTGTGCTCGTGATGAAGGCGGTGGAAATGCTCCAGTGAGTACCGCGACCTGGTGGCGCGACCACAGGTCGCGACGATCGAAAAATATAAAAAAAAAAAATTTGCCTTCTCGCAGAAGCCACAGAAAACAGAAAAGAGAAAAGAAAGAGTGAGAGACCGAGAAAGAAGAGAAAGAGAGAAAGAAGAAGAAAGAAAGAAGAGGAAGAAGAAAGAAGAAGAAGAGGAAGAAGAAGAAGAAGAAGAAGATGAAGAAGAGAATAGGAAGGAAAGTGTGGTAGAAAGAGAAAAGGGGAAGAAAGAGAAAACGTAGAACCGCGATAGTTGAAAGGAAAACAGTATACAGGTTGGTGTACATCCGTTTTCGAACTCTTTACAAAACATATTTTGTATTTTTAGTCTGAATACGCACTTTATTTAAATCACCTATTGATTATATATCTCTATTGTTGTTCTTGGAATGATTTTATTATAGATCGCATTTTGATCGTATTTCGATTATTACGATTTCGCTAAAAATACTTGATTTAGACTCTTGTATGACTATTGTTTATTTTTCTTGAAGAGTATTGTGTGAATTGTATATTTAATGAGTAACTATTGATTTGTAACTTATTGTGACTATTTGAAAAATAGTTTATCGAAACGGCCCTAGGATACTTAGACATAGTAATGGATATAGGAGGTTGGTATACCAGCTGGGTTCAGTGAGCAGTACTGCTACCGATATTGATATGCGATTGATGACTATCATGTACCTCCTCATGGATTCGTCCAGGGGCAGGGAGACACGTACCTCCTCACGGATTCGTCCTGGGGTAGGGAGACACGTACCTTCCTAAGGATTCGTTCCTGGGATAGGAAGTTATGTACCTCTCTAGGTTCTGACCACTCGGTCCTAGAGTAGGGAGATACGTACCACTCTTAGGATTCATCCTAGGGTGGGCAGCTATGTTCGACAGACAGTCACTGTGGTCGAACGACCCATATTCCAGTCCTGGCTTATGTTAAGTATTCTAGAGGGCCAGAATTGAATTGAAATAAGTGATATGTATATAAGTGTTTTCGAAATTGATGTGATACGTTTATTTTAATGTTTATATAAAACTGTTTGTAAATGAATTGTAAAGCTATTTGAGTATCATTACTAATTTAGTTGAGTTTACTAATCTGATTTCATATGATTTTAATTAGTGATGTTCTCTATATGTTTGTATTGTGATATTATATTATGGCAATTTATATTATGATTTTCATATTTGAGTTTAGTGTACACCCACTAAGCTATATGCTTAGCGCGTTAGTTTTGTTTCTAACGCGTAGGTACCAGGGATACTGAAGAGGCCAAAGACTGAAGAGAGAGAGAGTTGCTGTCAGAGTTTCAGAGTCACTCCAGTTGGGTAGTTATATTTTTGTATATATATATTCTGACAGCATGCATATACAGAGAATTTGTAATATGTTTTGTAATTAATTAATTTATAGTTTATGTTTTTCATTTTTAGAATGTTTGTAAATATTGAATTCTGAATCGTTTTATTTTATAAACTGTTGTTGGAAAAGTCGCACTAAACGGCAGAGTGCGCAATTGTTTGAAAATGATATTTGAAGTGTTGATCTGATTTTTGTTTGATTTGAGTTGTGGAAAAATAGGTTTTGGGAAATCCGAAAAACAAACGGAACTCTGCCGAAATTTTTGTAAAAAGTGTATTTTGATGGGCTCACTCGAAAATGGTTCTATAATTATAAATTATGTGGTTTTTCCAATAGTTTGAAAATTGATTCGATGGGCTCACTAGAAAAGTCTTTTTGAATTATAAATTAATATGCATTTTAAGTGGTTTGAAAGTTTTAAAGTGAATTGATAAAGTTTTGAAAACTGAGTAGCGCTCCCTGGGTCGATCCAGCCGGGTCGGGTCAGGGGGTGTTACATATTTTAGTGGTATCAGAGCGCGGTTTAGGCGTTTCTGGACCAAAGAGTCTGTATATGCATGCATTGTCTAAAGATACTCATAGGAATGTGTGACTCTAATCTGCAGACCTCTCTTCTATCTGATATAGGATAAAAAAGATGGAAGGAAGCGGTGATAGACCTGAGAGTCCCGCCAGCGTGGTTGGGGGAGCGTCTAGGGAATCAGTAAGCCCGAGAAGTGGCAGATCCTGTACAGCCAGCATTTATGCAGCAAATGGCTGAGTTCTTTCAGAACATGGCTAGAGCAGCGCCACGAAGATCAGCCATAGAGCGACTAGCTAAACACAGACCCACTAATTTCCATGGCAGAAAGGATGAGGATACATCTGCCGCAGAGTATTGGTTTGAGAGGACGAACAAAATATTGGAGCAGATGCACTGCGCACCTGAAGAGAGACTGGAGTGTACGGTATCTTTACTGCAGGAGGATGCCTACCAGTGGTGGACCTCCATTATACAGACAGTGCGACCAGAGGACAGAACTTGAGATTTCTTTCAGAAGGAATTCCGGAGAAAATATATTGGTTGCATCTATTTGGATAATTTGAAGAGGGAGTTTACCAACCTGAAGCAAAGGCAGATGACAGTGACAGAATATGAAAGAGAATTCGTCAGGTTGAGTAAATATGCGAAAGAGATGGTGGCGACAGAGGCGGATAAATGTAGGAGGTTTGAAGATGGACTGAACGATTATATCCGCCTACAGATTGTGTAACATTCTAAATTTCTAAGTAATTAATTTTGAATATATAATTAGACTGTGGATTAGTTGAGGAATGTTACAGGTTGCTGCCTTTGAATTTCGAAGATTTTACTAGACTCGTCTTGGACAGCTCTGAATGTAGAGAGAATTAAGAAAGAAGAGCAGGCCAGAAGAGACAGAGGGCAGCAAAGAAGAGGGGCAGGGCCATCCAGCTCATATCAGCCCCAGAGTAAGAAGTTTAAGGGACCGCAGCCTAGTGGTCCAGTGCAGTCACAGAGGCCTATACCTACAGCTAGGCCTGGTCAGTCTGCAACTTCTGTGGCCAGTACCCCTAGGAGTGCAGCGAGGGGGCCAGCCCCTGCATTGTGTGACCATTGTGGAAGAAGACATTCCTGGGGAATGCTAGAAGCTTACAGGAGCCTGCTTGAGATGTGGATCTCATGACCATTTCCTGAGGGATTGCCCACAGATGAGATCCCAGCAGCCAGAAAGACCAGCCCCTACTACTTCCAGAGGTAAGGAGGCCTAGTCAGGCAGTGCCTGAAGGTGGTAGCTACAGAGGAGTGTCAGAGTCTGTGGCAAGACCCGATAGTCGAGCTCCTACACGAGTTTATGGTGTTAGAGCTCAGGAAGACAAGGATGCACCTGACGTGATAGCTGGTATTGTTTCTATTTTTGATACAACAGTTATTGCATTGATAGATCCAGGCTCTACCCATTCATACATATGTGATGCATTGTTGAAACAAAGAAGTTTGGAAACTAAACCTACTGAGTATGATGTGTTAGTCAGTAATCCGATAGGCCAGAGTGTAGTTGTGAATCGTGTGTATAGAAATTGTCCGATTCGGATACAGGAGTGTGAATTCCTAGGAGATTTGATGGAGTTACCATACCATGAGTTTGATGTAATATTAGGCATGGATTGGTTAACTCGGCATAAAGTGGTGATCGACTGTGAATTGAAATGAGTGACCCTCAGAATAGCAGATGGTGTAAAGATCATAATGGTGGGTGAAAGGAGGGATTTTCTCTCCAATGTCATTTCAGCCACCGCAGCCTGTAAACTGATCAGAAAGGGGTGTGAAGCATATTTGGCACATGTGGTTGATTCCAGAAAGGTTAATGCTGAAATCCAGAATATACCCACTGTGTGTGACTTTGTAGATGTGTTTCCAGAGGAGCTTCCTGGTTTGCCACCTCAGAGAGAAGTGGAGTTTGTGATTGATGTGGTACCAGGTACGTCTCCATTATCGATAGCTCCCTATAGAATGGCACCAGCAGAACTGAAAGAACTGAAGATACAGTTACAGGAATTGCTAGATAAGGGCTTCATTAGGCCCAGTGTATCCCCTTGGGGAGCTCCAGTCCTGTTCGTGAAAAAGAAAGATGGGTCATTGAGACTATGCATTGATTACAGGCAGCTGAATAAACTTACTGTCAAGAACAAGTATCTGTTGCCGAGAATCGATGATTTATTTGACCAGCTGAGAGGAGCCTGTGTCTTCTCAAAGATAGATCTGAGATCAGGTTATCATCAGTTGAAAATAAAAGAGTCAGATATTCCGAAAACTGCATTCAGAACCAGGTATGGACACTATGAATTTGTGGTGATGCCATTTGGGCTGACTAATGCACCTGCAGCCTTTATGGACTTGATGAACCGGGTATTCCGACCATACTTGGATCAGTTTGTGGTGGTGTTTATCAATGATATCCTGGTATACTCACAGACGGCAGAGGATCACAGACTGCAGATTCTGAGGGAGAAGCAATTGTACGGTAAACTGAGCAAATGCGAGTTCTGGTTGCCTGAGATTGCATTTCTGGGTCACATTGTATCAGCAGAGGGTATTAAGGCAGATTCGAAAAAGATTGAAGCAATAGTGGAATGGAAGCCTCCCAGAAATGTTACAGAAGTCAGAAGTTTTCTAGGCTTGGCAGGTTATTATCGACGGTTTGTGAAGGGGTTTTCCTCCATAGCAAGTCCGTTGACCAAGCTACTACATAAGAATGTCAGATTTGAGTGGACTGACAGATGTCAGGCAGCTTTTGACAGATTGAAGGCAATGCTTGTAGAGGCTCCAGTCCTGATTCAGCCTGTTTCAGGTAAAGACTTTGTGATCTATAGTGATGCCTCACACCATGGTTTGGGATGTGTATTGATGCAGAAAGGCAAGGTGGTTGCATATGCGTCCAGACAGTTGAAAAATCATGAGCTGAACTATCCGATTCATGATATGGAACTTGCAGCCATAGTCTTCGCTTTGAAAATCTGGAGGCACTATTTATATGGCGAGAAATGTTATATATACACAGATCACAAGAGTCTGAAATATCTGCCTACTCATAGAGAGCTCAATTTGAGACAGAGACGATGGATGGAGTTGATTAAAGATTATGACTGTATAATCGACTATCATCCAGGAAAGGCGAATGTAGTCGCAGATGCGTTAAGCAGAAAAGCATTGTTTGCTTTGAAGGCTATGAATGTGCAATTACAGCTGAATCCAGATAATGCCTTGGTAGCTGAATTGGTATGCAGACCCAGTTTGATTCAGCAGATTGCAGATAAACAGAAACAGGATGCTAGAATCCAACTGATATGTGAACAGATCCCATAAGGGAAGCATCCGGACTTTTCAATTAGAGTTGATGGTATTATGTGTTTCAGAGACAGGATTTGCATTCCAGATGATGAAGAATTGAGAAAGATAATCCTGACAGAGGCACACAGCAGTTCGTATGCGATGCACCCAGGTAGCACAAAAATGTACAGAGACTTGAAAACCCAGTATTGGTGGTCTGGTATGAAGAAAGGTGTGATCGAATTTGTGAATAGATGCATGACTTGTGACACGCTCAAACGCGTGGGAATAAATCCCAAGTGCAGGATGTGTCGAAGTAATAATATTTTCGTGAGTACGGAGTCGAATCCACAAGGAAGTGATGGTGCTAATTCTAAAACTGGAGATTATACTAGTGCGGTAAAATAAATCAAGTTGTTTTGGATTTTTGTTTTATAAACTAAATTAAACTAACTAAAACGATAAATAAAGCGAGACGGATTAAATGGAAGATAATGCTAGGTGGTCTCACGGTTCCAATTCCGAATAAGGAAATATATTGACTATTATGAAGCACGTTATTAACATGATAAGAATAATTTAACTAAGGTCACACCACATTGTATTGCTCCCGCAATGGTATGGTATGTGAATTCGATCAACCACACCTATTGGTCGTAGAGTGCAATTAATTGAAAACCATAGTTAATCTAATGCCTAGGTTAATTAAGTAATTTCTTATCGAAACTAACCTAGTATTGATTTTAGAGTCAATTAAGCTCGATTGCAATTTCAATAATTTCTCATATAATATTACAATAAATATTAAATCGGTTCTAATCACAGGGCATGCAATATACTTGCGCAATTGCAAAACACCATAATCGAACACAAAGTAATAATATAATAAGCTCAAAATCAATATAATCTCTTACAGTAAATATCAAATCGGTTCTCATCACGAGGCATACAATCTACTTTCGCAATCGCAAAACACCATAATTCAAACGCAATAAGATAATGTTCAAATAATCTCAAAAACAATATCATGAAATAATATACAAAATATATTCATAGTCAATAAATCTAAATCCGTTCATAGTTCCGAAAACTACCTAACAAGAGTTCTAACTACTCATAATCATCAATGAACAATCAAAGGAAGAATAATGATATGAAATACAACCCATCGAAGCTCTCAAGAGTCGGAATCCCGCTTTGGTCCGGTTGGAACTTCTTTGCTTTTGATCTTCGTCTTCTTCGATGAACAATCGATCAAATCTGAGTATTTAGCCTCTGAATGATGTTTGGCGATGATGTGTGGTGATGAGAAGGTGAAAGAATGGTGGAAATCCACCATTGGAGGCAGCCAAGAGCTGCTCCTTTCTGTCCTAGGCGAGCTCTCTCTTTTTTCTTGCATTTTTCTTCTTATAGGCAGCTGTTAGGGCTCCAGATTTTGTGCTGTCGCGACCGTGGATCGCGACCAACGGTCACGACACTTTGCTCGCGGTACACATTGTAGTAGCCAAAATATGTCTGGCCCAAAGTATGGCCCAAAGACAAAGCCCATAGCTAAAAGTGGGACTACACTCTCATGTAGTACGACGGTGGCTCAGCATGAAGATCAAGTCGCATGACATGAAGTACCATCATATAGACGTACTAGTTCGAAGATCTTGTCGTACGACATGAAGCACTCATGTAGTACGACGACGTACTAGTTCGAAGATCTTGTCGTACGACATGAAGCACTCATGTAGTACGACGACGTACTAGTCCGAAGACTATGTCGCACGACATGAAGCACTTATGTAGTACGACCGTGCTACATCACCCAATCGTGGTCCAGACTGACAAGAAACCTACATGTCGTACGACATAGCATCTCCGTCGCTCCGAGGGAAACCAGATTGTGATCTACTTTGAAACAGGTCCTACAAAGTCATAATGACACTTGATGGCAGCCCAATCAAAAGGAGCACCCAGATGCTTTCTTGGTGGAAGACAGAGAAGAGAGAATGATGAGATCCCTCAAAAAGAAGAAGCATCAGTCTCCTATAAAGAGGAAGATAATCCCTCATAAAAGGGGGAGGCCGAAAAACCGAGATCCGGATATTACGGAGAAAGAACCACACCCTCCGGCCATTGCTCATCTTCTCCGATCACCCTCCGACCTTACATCTCCTTTGATCAAAGAAACCCCAACTGTGAAGATAGCAGGAAGTATTTCTCACTCATCTCCATTTACAAACATTACACTTTTACTAGCACTCGCTAACTTGACCGTCGGAGTGACTTTGGCCGGCACCACCCCGGTGTCCCAGACGTCCTGCGGGTCACGTGCGTTCTGTCCTTGCAGGTTGTAGTGCCCCGTGTCCCCGAGTGATTTTTGAGGACTACAATTTGGCGCCCACCGTGGGGCACGACAATCTCTAAGCAAGCAAAGGTAGAACGCGGCAACCCCGACTATGTCATCTGACGATTTTCATCACGACGCGATGGAGGTTAGGGTACAACTCCTCATATCCCAGATGCAAGAGAATACCCAAAGGCTCCAAGCACTCGAACAAGAGAATCAACGAGTGTTGGTAGAGAACCAAGAATTGCAGAATAGGATCAGTTCGCTCACTGCCGTACGACCGTTTGGAGACGCTTCGACGTCCCAACCCGTGCCATTTGAGCAAGCCACTCACGCTACTTATTACGCGCCAGTCCGCCCGGACGAACATGGTACTACCGTTAGAGACCTCGATCCAACCCACGTGGGCTCAGAGCCCAACATTCGAGTTACGAGTGGACCCCATATCGTCGCACGACATACGACAGAGAATATACCAAATAGGATGGGAGGACATCGATCAGACGACGTGGCAAGAGCAATACAAGGAGTGCCACCTATATCCACTCCCAATGGCAACGTCGGCTCAACCCAACCAACCATCCCGCTACAAGGAACGTCATCCGGCCCTTCGCATTCAGCGCCGTCAGACTCAAACCGAGTGAGCGCCGAGCCGACCTTGGCCAACCGAGACTTGGCACGAAGGTTCACAGAGATGGAAGCACTCATCCAACGCATTCCGGGAATGCCCACTCCTATAAAGAAAAGTGCGGCCAATAGTTTTGCCGACTCTCCCTTCGTCGACACAATAGCATTGGTGGAGATGCCAAGGAAGTTCAACTTTCCAGGTATGAAGCAGTACGACGGTACGACGGATCCCGACGACCACATTGCGCAGTATCGACAACGGATGTTCACAGCCGCCGTTCCGCGTGACCTTAGGGAAGCATGTATGTGCAAAGGTTTCGGTTCAAGCCTCGTAGGACCTGCCCTACAATGGTACACCAACCTTCCCAATGTTTCCATCAACTCTTTTGCTCAACTCACTGACACCTTCGTAGAGCAGTTCGCTAGTAGTCGGAAGTTAGAAAAACAATCCGACGACCTTTACACAGTCAGCCAAAGGAGGAATGAACGCCTACGTGACTTTGTTGGCCGTTTCAACCATGAAAAAGTGTCCATCCCTCATTGCAACCAGGCGACAGCCATATCAGCCTTCCGCAAGGGTCTACTCTATGATTCCGATCTGTACAAGGAGCTCACCAAATACCCTTGTAAAACCATGGAAGACGTCCTCGCCAAGACATGGGCACAGATAAAATGGGAAGAAGACGAAGTAAACCATAAACCTAATAGAGCGAACTACAAGGAGGATAAGTCGGAGAGGATGGTCGAACAACGAATCAACACCCGACGCAGCGGGCCATATCCAGCCGTACCCCGAAGGGACAGCCGTATGATGTACGAGCGCCGGCGCGACGACAGACCACCAAGGCCGTTCGTTCGTCCAAAAAACATAACACCAGAATACAACTTGAACATCAGACCAACGGAGGTAGTTGCCATACTGAAAGGAATGGGTAGGTCAGTTCGTTGGCCAGACAAGATGATGAGCCCGCCGGATCAAAGAGACAACTCTAAATGGTGCGAATTCCATGGAGACCACGGCCATCGAACTGAGCATTGCGTGGCGCTACGATTGGAAGTGGCCGAACTACTCAAGAAAGGCCACCTTAAAGAATTCCTGACTGATAAAGGTAAGCAAACTTTTATGAATAAAGAGGGGTCGCGCGACATTGCTTCAATACCACCACCAGAACCTCCCAAACACGAGAGAACTGTGAACGTCATCTCTGGCGGGTCTGAAGTGAATGGAGTAACCTACTCGGAGGCAAAGCGCCACTCGCGACAGGCCGGTCGTACGAACGTCCAACGAACTCGTACGGCGGATCCCACGTGTAACTACCCAATCAATTTCAGCAGCGATGAGCACATGGATTTATTCAATCCCCACCACGACGCACTAGTCATCTCACTGACGGTGGCCAATTGTTTGATCAGACGGATCTTAGTGGACAATGGAAGCTCGACAAATGTACTCTTCCTCGACGCATTGAAAGAGATGCATATTGACGAATGTAACATCATACGTCGCTCTACAATCCTTGTAGGATTTAGTGGGGAACACAAGAATACTCTGGGAGAAATCACCCTTCCAGTATACGCGGAAGGTGTCAACTTAAACACACGTTTCCTCATCCTGGACTGTCCGTCGTCCTACAACATAATCATGGGTCGCCCATGGATTCATGAGATGAGGGCAGTGCCCTCAACATATCATCAGGTCATCCGTTTCCCTACCAGATGGGGAGTTCACGAGATCCGAGGGCAGCAAAAGATCTCGCGTGACTGCTACCAAAACACTCTTAAAAGCAGGTCGTCCGACTTATAGCAATTACAGAATGAGAGCACCCCCACCAACAAAGACGAACCTGATATGGAAGAACTCGACGAAGTATCCATACATCCCGATTTTCCAGACCACAAAGTTAGTATCGGATCCCGCCTTCCACAAAATATCCGAGCAAGACTACTCAGCTTCTTGACAGCGCGGCACGACAGCTTTGCATGGTCGCACGCAGACATGATCGGAATTAGCCCAGAAGTCCTAGTGCATAAGTTGCAAGTCGATCCGGATCACCCACCTGTGAAGCAAAAAAGGAGGAAGTTCGCGCCCGAGCGCAACAAGGTTATAAATGAAGAAATCCAAAAGCTAATCGACATTGGCTCGGTGAGAGAAGTAAGTTACCCAGACTGGCTCGCGAACGTAGTGGTAGTGAAGAAAAAGAATGGGAAGTGGCGAGTTTGCATCGACTTCACAGACCTCAACAAAGCTTGTCCAAAGGATTCCTTCCCTCTCCCACACATCGACATGATGGTAGACGCTACGGCAGGCCACGAACTATTGAGCTTCATGGATGCATTCTCCGGTTACAACCAAATCCTTATGCATCCAGATGACCAAGAGAAGACTTCTTTCATCACGGAGCGCGGCATTTTTTGCTACAAAGTAATGCCATTCGGTCTCAAGAACGCTGGGGCAACCTACCAAAGATTAGTCAACAAAATGTTCGCAACCATGCTTGGACAGACTATGGAGGTCTATATCGACGACATGCTAGTGAAGTCATTAGTAGCAGACCAACACCTCGATCACCTCCGGCAGTCGTTCGACATCATCGACGAGTATGGGATGAAGCTTAATCCAACCAAATGCTCCTTCGGCGTTTCCTCGGGGAAGTTCCTTGGCTATTTAGTAACCAAGAGAGGCGTCGAGGCCAACCCAGATCAACTCCAGTCCGTCATGGATCTAAGGTCCCCCAAAAGCATCAAAGACGTACAAAAGCTAACTGGACGGCTCGCGGCCCTCAACCGATTCATTTCAAAGTCGTCTGAAAAATGTAAGCCTTTCTTCGATGCTCTAAGAAAGAGCAAGTCATTTGATTGGAATCAAACAAGCGAGGACGCCTTCCAAAATATAAAAAGGTATCTAGCAAGCCCGCCTCTACTATCCAAACCCAAGGAAGGCGAGACCCTCCTGCTCTACCTCGCTGTATCCGAAACGGCCATTAGCGCTGTATTGATAAGGGAGGAGGATGACAAACAACTCCCCGTATACTACATCAGCAAGACTCTACTCGATGCAGAGACAAGGTACGCCCAACTCGAAAAATTAGCCCTCGCACTAGTCACGGCCGCAAGGAAATTACGGCCGTACTTCCAATGCCACACTATTAGTGTACTCACTGCCTTCCCCTTGAAGAGTGTCCTACATAAACCTGAACTATCCGGCCGTCTAGTGAAATGGGCCGTAGAGCTGAGCGAGTACGACATCAGCTACCAACCTCGCACGGCGATCAAGTCGCAAGTACTGGCGGATTTCATAGCAGACTTCACACCAGGGATTCTACAACGAGCGGAGGAAGAACTTTGCACTATGTCATGTGACACGCCAAGGGAGGAGTGGAGTTTAGCAGTTGATGGATCAAGTAACGCTAGAGGCAGCGGGCTGGGAATAGTACTTACCTCCCCTACGGAGCACGTCATCGAGAGGTCCATCAGATGTGGATTCAAGACCACCAACAACGAAGCCGAGTACGAAGCCCTCATAGCCGGGCTCACCTTGGCAAAGGACTTACACATCGAACGAATCAAGGTACGCAGTGACTCCCAATTAATTGTGAGACAATTGCAAGGGTCCTATCAAGCCAAGGATTTAAAAATGTCGGCCTACTTGACCTTGGTAAAAGAGTTACAAGCTTCATTCAAGTCATTCGACATCGAGCAAATACCCAGATCCGACAACGCGCATGCTGACGCACTGGCCAATCTTGGGTCCGCACTAGCTACCACAATTGAACGAACTATTCCAATGGTGTTCGTCCAATGGCCAGCCGTATGGAAGCCGACGAAGCTGGAAATCAAACCAATTTCGGACAAGCCCACTTGGATTACCCCGATCCACGACTATTTGAGGGACGACACCCTCCCATCTGACAAGGTAGAAGCTCGAAGAATTAAAATCAAAGCAGCCCGATTTTCTATAATAGGAGGTCAACTTTACAAGCGATCCTACTCCGGGCCCTACCTCAAATGTGTCGACCCAGTCGAAGCTCAGCAAGTACTCAAGGACTTACACGAGGGACAATGTGGAAATCACTCGACCGGGAGAAGCCTAGCCAATAGAGCAATCACGGCCGGGTATTACTGGCCTACCATGCGATCCGAGTCGCACGACCTCGTCAAAAGGTGCGACCCCTGTCAGCGCTTCGCCCACGTTTCACATCAACACCCGGAAAGACTCCACCCCATCTCAGCACCATGGCCCTTCATGAAGTGGGGCATGGATATAGTAGGGAAATTGCCCGTCGCTACCGGAGGAAAAGTCTACATGCTAGCCGTAACCGACTACTTCACAAAATGGGTCGAAGCCGAATCATATGTAAGAATCAAAGACGCCGAGGTAAAAAGCTTCATTTGGAAGAATGTCATATGCCGCTACGGAGTTCCACAGGAAATAGTCACCGACAATGGCTCACAATTTATTTCATATGATTTCCAAGACTTTTGCGACAAGTGGAGCATCAAACTAAGCTATTCAAGCCCAAGATACCCTCAAGCTAACGGACAAGCAGAATCCACTAACAAGACAATCATGTCCACCCTCAGGAAGCGACTCGACCAATGCAAAGGGAAGTGGGCCGATGAGCTACCGGGTGTGCTATGGTCTTACCGTACGACGGTCAGGACGTCAACGGGCGAAACACCATTCTCTTTATCTTACGGCTCAGAGGCCGTCATAGCAACAGAGGCTGACTACCCTTCTTATAGGATACGACACGCCACAGAAGAAGCAAACGATAGAGAATTGCTGCGTGAACTCGACACAGTCGACGAGCGCCGCGACAAGGCCGCAATCAGATTGGCCGTATACCAACAACAAGTCGCCCGCCATTATAACAGAAATGTTCGTCTCAAGTCATTCCATATTGGAGATTGGGTTCTTCGCCGCGTCTTCCAAAACACAAAGGAAAAAGGAGCAGGCAAATTCGGTCCTACGTGGGAGGGACCATATCAAATCACCAATGTATTTGGAAATGGAGCCTATAAACTACGATGTACAAATGGCATGGAGATCGGCAACAGCTGGAACGCGTGCCATCTAAAACAATATCAGTTTTAGAAATATATATATATATATATATATCTATCTATATATTTCGAATTTTATCACTCTACAATATTTTTTACGCAGGTCAGCATTGCATAGTCTATCTTAAACTACATCACAAGTTGCAGTGTGCAACTGAGCAGTTACACACTCCAACTGGGGCAATTCAATATCACAAACAACAGATCACGACCTGCATTCATGGTCGCCATTTCCACACGGTCACATGACCCGCACTCAAGGTCATGAACCACGACCTGCATTCATGGTCGCCATCTCCACACGGTCACATGACCCGCACTTAAGGTCATGAACCACGACCTGCATTCATGGTCGCCATCTCCACACGGTCACATGACCCGCACTCAAGGTCATGAACCACGACCTGCATTCATGGTCGCCATCTCCACACGGTCACATGACCCGCACTCAAGGTCATGAACCACGACCTGCATTCATGGTCGCCATCTCCACACGGTCACATGACCCGCACTCAAGGTCATGAACCACGACCTGCATTCATGGTCGCCATCTCCACACGGTCACATGACCCGCACTCAAGGTCATGAACCGCGACCTGCATTCATGGTCACCATCTCCACACGGTCACATGACCCGCACTCAAGGTCATGAACCACGACCTGCATTCATGGTCTCAAGGTCATGAACCACGACCTGCATTCATGGTCGCCATCTCCACACGGTCACATGACCCGCACTCAAGGTCATGAACCGCGACCTGCATTCATGGTCACCATCTCCACACGGTCACATGACCCGCACTCAAGGTCATGAACCACGACCTGCATTCATGGTCGCCATCTCCACACGGTCACATGACCCGCACTCAAGGTCATGGATTTTCCATCTCCAACAGATCACGCAATCAGAAAAAGAAATTACTATCATAAAAAGCATACGACATCAAGGAAAAATTAACATACTTCATATATTAAGAAAAATTGTTGTTTAAACAGAGCATACATTAAAGCAAAACTAAAAATAAATAAATACGTTCAACAAATTTTTACAACCCCTTATGGGGCAAGGTCATCATGCTCTCCAGTCGGCTGGGCAGCCAAGGCTACGATGGCCGAACCTTCTGGAGGAGGAAGAACAGGTTCTTCACCAGGCTTCTCATCGGCTTCATCCTCATCATAGCGCGACAGTTCCTCGTGGTCGGCGATCCAGCTATCAACCTTCCACTCGGTCGCGCGACCGTCCCTGTACTCCCTCATCAAATCCGCGCGAGTCTTAATGACTGCATTGAGGACGTTATCCTCTGCCTTGTCATACAGGGAGTCATAATCAGCCTCCTTAGCCTTCAGTTTAGCCTCCAGTTTGTCTACGCTCGATTTGAGCCTGTTCAACTCTAAAGTGGCCTCCACCGCTCGACTCGAGGCTTCAAGGGCAGTCTTCTTGGCCTCTACATTCGAAGCCTTCAGCATTTCATTGTCAGCCTTCAAGCTCTGGTTGCTCACCTTCAGGTCCCTCACCTTCTTGAGGGCGACGCCCAGCTCCTCCTTCAGGTGGATGTGCGACTGAAGAGCCTACACAAAATAAAAATACAAGTCAAAACAAATTATAAAACAGTTAAGACAGAATATACAAATGAATATGTCGCACGACCATACCTGGAAGAGATGACCAAGTCCCCAGTCAGCAGCTTGGGAAAGACCCATCTCCCTTAGGCGACTCTTGTCCTCAGGCAGCAGCAGCCGCTCGACTTGTGGAAGGATCGACCCCACATTGGAGTATGCAGAGGCATCCTGTGGGAAGACTAGGTCGACCGAAGCGTCGACACCAGATGCCGAATCCTCCCTTCTTCTTTTCCTCCCAGCAGAAGAAACATCTTGGGAGGTCTTGGTACGACTAGAAGGAGGAGGTGGAGGAGTGGAGGCCGCTTGATCGCTCGACTCAGATTTCTTCTTGCCCTTTCTCTTCTCCCTCAGCCTCTTCATTGCATCATCAGCAGCAGGTGCAGCGATCTCTCCAGCCATAATATCAACTGCAAAGCGTCGCTCGACGTATAAAATGGGAGTCAGGAATCGAGTGCCGTACAGTCGCTCGACACAATGCCTGACCCTGACAAACTCCACTAAATTTTTGAAGGCAGGGTAGGGAGTACCTGGCTCGTTTATAATGCTAAATTTCCAGAGATGACTCGGCCGCAAGTTCTCCTCCGATAGTATACTCCTCCAACTCCTATCTTTGACGTCGTACGACAGAACCTTTTCCGTACGCGTCACACACGTCAACCCAACTACTGATTGAGGCGCTCCTGTGTTCACTACAAAACAAACACAAAAGGAGTTAGTAAGAAAAAATTGCAAAGACAGTCGCACGACGCTACTAACATAAAGACTCACCAGCCTTAGACCAAGTCGCACGGACAACGGTTTCCCCGAGAGGCCAATCAACAAGCAGGCCCCTCGCGAAGAAATACCTGTCCTTCCACAACCTATCATTTGTGGTTAGCTCCGTGATCAAATGCGTCCTGTTAGGTCGAAGGTTTAAATTATAGCGCCATTTCTCTGTGTCGTGCTCCCGCACGGTATACGAGTAGAAAAGATCGGGGAGCTCGAAGACTATCCCTTCTCTCGTACACAACAGATCCAGCGCCAGCAGGATCCTCCAGCTGTTGGGCATCAGCTGCCCTGGGGCAAGCTCGAAGTGATCTAGCACCCTCCTCAGTAGTCCGACTACTGGCAGCCTGAATCCCACCCGCTGGAACGGGAACTCGTACAAACAGGTCCATCCTGGGACGTCCCAGTCTGGCCTCTCCTCCTTATAAGGTGCCCTCAGCGCGACACCATCAGGAATACCATAGGTGAATCGAAGGCGCATGACGTCGTCCTCAGTCAACACGCTAGCCGGGTTATTCAAAAGCAACCCTAGCGGCCTACTGGGTCCCATTGGACACGGGCCTGCTGCGTCGCCCGGCAGCTCGACTAAAGGCACTCCCATTGCTACGTCGTCCGTCACTCGCGATGTACCAGCAAGAGAAACTGTCACGGTGTCGTACGACGAGGAAGCAATGGTTACTTCAGCACTCGCTGCCTCTGACTCTCCCCATGAGTCGTACGACAGATCTATTGGATCGTCGTATCCACGCCCAGAGGTACTGGGAGGACTTTCATCTCCTCGACTCGACATCAGACCTACAAGTCGAACGACAGTAGCCAATAGTTAGTATTATAACCTAGATCAAAGACTTGGCACGACCTGATATCAGCTCCCAAGACTGTTAAGAAGGTCGTGCGACCTATACGTCTTGGCTACTGTCGTGCGACCTAGACTCTACAAACAATTTGTGCCTAAACCTAACACTAGATTTTCGATCTAACAAACTTTAAAAACTTTTTTAAAGTTTTTCTTAAAGACTATTCGAAGAACATAAGAAAAACCCAGATTTTACACAAATAAAAAATCAAAAGAACGAGGGAACCAAGAAAAACTTACCAAATGGAGCAAAATAATCACTACTTCGCCGGAATACGCGTGAAAATGTCGAAAAACGATCAAAAAACACCGGAGGAGCTTGCACAGGCGATTGGTTCCCAGAGAGAGAAAGAAAATGAGAGAGAAAGCTAGAAAATTGAAAATGAAGAAGAAAAGGAAAGGGCGGCAATTAAAAGAAAGCATTGCTGACGTGTCAGCTTCTCATTGGACACATACTCCCATAACCTATCATGAGCCAGGCATGCACGCTGCCCATAAAAACTGCATTTATTTCGGCACGAATATCGAGGAATCATTTGAAGACCAAACGCTCCTTCTCTAAGTGACATTGTCGCACGACAAATGGCAAAACTTACGCGTTGTCATCCACTCACCAACACTGATACACTCTCTCAGAAGGACAGAGTCGTGCGACAATGTCGAACCAGCCTTAGAATTCACACATACATATCCATGTCTACATGTCGTACGACACAAACCCCTTGGCTTTTTTAAATCCAATGCGTTTGGGGGCAAACTGTAGTAGCCAAAATATGTCTGGCCCAAAGTATGGCCCAAAGACAAAGCCCATAGCTAAAAGTGGGACTACACTCTCATGTAGTACGACGGTGGCTCAGCATGAAGATCAAGTCGCACGATATGAAGTACCATCATATAGACGTACTAGTTCGAAGATCTTGTCGTACGACATGAAGCACTCATGTAGTACGACGACGTACTAGTCCGAAGACTATGTCGCACGACATGAAGCACTTATGTAGTACGACCGTGCTACATCACCCAATCGTGGTCCAGACTGACAAGAAACCTACATGTCGTACGACATAGCATCTCCGTCGCTCCGAGGGAAACCAGATTGTGATCTACTTTGAAACAGGTCCTACAAAGTCATAATGACACTTGATGGCAGCCCAATCAAAAGGAGCACCCAGATGCTTTCTTGGTGGAAGACAGAGAAGAGAGAATGATGAGATCCCTCAAAAAGAAGAAGCATCAGTCTCCTATAAAGAGGAAGATAATCCCTCATAAAAGGGGGAGGCCGAAAAACCGAGATCCGGATATTACGGAGAAAGAACCACACCCTCCGGCCATTGCTCATCTTCTCCGATCACCCTCCGACCTTACATCTCCTTTGATCAAAGAAACCCCAACTGTGAAGATAGCAGGAAGTATTTCTCACTCATCTCCATTTACAAACATTACACTTTTACTAGCACTCGCTAACTTGACCGTCGGAGTGACTTTGGCCGACACCACCCCGGTGTCCCAGACGTCCTGCGGGTCACGTGCGTTCTGTCCTTACAGGTTGTAGTGGCCCGTGTCCCCGAGTGATTTTTGAGGACTACACACATTGCCAGAAAATTGATGTATCGTCGCGACCGGCGTATCGCGACCAAAGGTCGCGATACTCACTGCTCCAAATTTCAGCATTGCGCACTGTTACGAAAACGAGCATAACTTCTTCTAGAAAACTCCAAATCATGAACCGTAAAATGCATGGGAAAGTATACA
Source organism: Xanthoceras sorbifolium (assembly GCA_003430845.1). Classification (NCBI taxonomy): domain Eukaryota; kingdom Viridiplantae; phylum Streptophyta; class Magnoliopsida; order Sapindales; family Sapindaceae; genus Xanthoceras; species Xanthoceras sorbifolium. Next base: position 11,068,482 of record CM010622.1, read on the forward strand.
CCTATATCTTTCCATACATATAAAGTTCTAAACTCAGTTCATCCTATAGAATATATGCCAACCTCCGAAACACGACCCGTTTGCAGTGAGAACTCTTCAATTCTTCCAACATTGTTATGTCTTCCCTAATATTTCCCAATAGCCTGCACATGCTCAACAACCGCATCAAAAGCGCCAAATTCACTTAAAATACAATCAAAAGATAAGGTCTAAGGGTAGTAAATATGTAACAAATATTGATCGATCAACTTGTCAACAGGTGAAAGCTGAACACCAGGTTCCATCAGGATTGCTACAGCCAATAGCAATACCTGAATGAAAATGAGACCGCATTACAATGGACTTTGTCACTGGATTGCCACTCACTCGGACTAAACACGATGCAGTATGGGTTATAGTGGACCGATTAACGAAGTCAGTACATTTTCTACCTGTCAGAACTGACTATTCCCTGGATCGATTAGCAGAATTGTATATCAGAGAAATAGTCAGATTGCATGGAGTGCCTGCATCCATAATATCAGATAGAGATCCGAGGTTTACATCCAGATTCTGGAAGAAGTTTCAAGAAGCCTTGGGTACTCGACTGAGTTTCAGTACAGCTTTCCATCCGCAGACAGACGGACAATCAGAAAGGGTGATTCGGGTGCTTGAAGATATGCTCAGGAGTTGTGTAATTGACTTTGAAGGGAGTTGGGCAGATCATCTCCCATGGATTGAATTCGCCTACAACAATAGTTACCAGTCGAGCATAACTATGGCACCGTATGAGGCACTATATGGAAGGAAATGCAGGACTCCAGTATATTGGACAGAGTTAGGAGAGGACAGGTTAGTAGGCCCAGACTTGATCAGACAAACTGAGGAGAATGTGAAGATTATCAAGGATAGATTGAAAGTTGCTTCTGACCGACAGAAATCATATGCAGATTTGAAAAGAAAAGAGATAGAATATGAAGTCGGTGAGAAACTATTTCTGAAAGTATCTCCGTGGAAGAAAGTACTTCGATTTGGCAGAAAAGGTAAGTTGAGTCCTAGGTTTATTGGGCCAAACGAAATCATTGAACGTGTGGGACCAGTAGCCTACAGACTTGTTTTACCTCCAGAATTAGAAAAGATTCATAATATTTTCCACGTTTCTATGCTGAGGAGATACAGATCTGATCCTTCCTACAGAATTCACGCCGAAAGTATTGAAATCCGACCAGACTTCACATATGAGGAGGAACCAGTGCAGATTCTTGATCGGGAAATCAAAGAACTAAGAAATAAAATAGTGCCACTAGTGAAAGTCCTCTGGAGGAATCATAAAGTAGAAGAGGCTACCTGGGAGAGTGAAGAAACAATGCGACAACAGTATCCGCAACTGTTTCCTTGAGGTAAATTTTGAGGACGAAATTTCTTAAGAGGGGAAGAATTGTAACATCTCGGATTTCGAATAATTAATTTTGAATATATGAATATAAATTTTGTGATTGGAGGGGGTGTAAATGTAATTAAAAGTATGTTTATTTTTATGATTTACAGGTGGACCAGATGGAACGGTCCAGAAATGATGCATGAAGATTGAAAACTGAGGCAGTGAGCATCGCGACCTGGTCACCGCGACCACAGATCGCGATGACCTGCTCGCGATGAAAATGGTGATTTTTGGCAATGAGTACCGCGACCACAGATCGCGTTGAATTGCTCGCAATGAAAATGTCAAATTCTGGCAGTGAGCAACGCGACCATGGTACCGCGAGGTGTGCTCGCGATGAAGGCGGTGGAAACGCTCCAGTGAGTACCGCGACCTGGTGGCGCGACCACAGGTCGTGACAACCGAAAAATATATAAAAAAAAAATTGGCTTCTCGCAGAAGCCACAGAAAAGAGAAAAGAGAAAAGAAAGAGTGAGAGACCGAGAAAGAAGAGAAAGAGAGAAAGAAGAAGAAAGAAAGAAGAGAAAGAAGAAAAAAGAAGAAAGAAGAAAAAGAGGAAGAAAAAGAAGAAGAGGAGGAAGAAGAGAATAGGAAGGAAAGTGTGGTAGAAAGAGAAAAGGGGAAGAAAAAGAAAACGTAGAACCGCGATAGTTGAAAGGAAAACGGTATCCAAGTTGGTGTACATCCGTTTTCGAACTCTTTACAAAACGTATTTTATATTTTTAGTCTGAATACGCACTTTATTTAAATCACCTATTGATTATATATCTCTATTGTTGTTCTTGGAATGATTTTATTATAGATCGCATTTTGATCGTATTTCGATTATTACGATTTCGCTAAAAATACTTGATTTAGACTCTTGTATGACTATTGTTTATTTTTCTTGAAGAGTAGTGTGTGAATTGTATATTTAATGAGTAACTATTGATTTGTAACTTATTGTGACTATTTGAAAAATAGTGTATCGAAACGGCCCTAGGATACTTAGACATAGTAATGGATATAGGAGGTTGGTATACCAGCTGGGTTCAGTGAGCAGTACTGCACCGATATTGATATGCGATTGATGACTATCATGTACCTCCTCATGGATTCGTCTAGGGGCAGGGAGACACGTACCTCCTCATGGATTCGTCCTGGGGTAGGGAGACACGTACCTTCCTAAGGATTCGTTCCTGGGATAGGAAGTTATGTACCTCTTTAGGTTCCGACCACTCGGTCCTAGAGTAGGGAGATACGTACCACTCTTAGGATTCATCCTAGGGTGGGAGCTATGTTCGACAGACAGTCACTGTGGTCGAACGACCCATATTCCAGTCCTGGCTTACGTTAAGTATTCTAGAGGGCCAAAATTGAATTGAAATAAGTGATATGTATATAAGTGTTTTCGAAATTGATGTGATACGTTTATTTTAATGTTTATATAAAACTTTTTGTAAATGAATTGTAAAGCTATTTGAGTATCATTACTAATTTAGTTGAGTTTACTAATCTGATTTCATATGATTTTAATTAGTGATGTTCTCTATATGTTTGTATTGTGATATTATATTATGGCAATTTATATTATGATTTTCATATTTGAGTTTAGTGTACACCCACTAAGCTATATGTTTAGCGCGTTAGTTTTGTTTCTAACGCGTAAGTACCAGGGATACTGAAGAGGCCAAAGACTGAAGAGAGAGAGAGTTGCTGTCAGAGTTTCAGAGTCACTCCAGTTGGGTAGTTATATTTTTGTATATATATATTCTGACAGCATGCATATACAGAGAATTTGTAATATGTTTTGTAATTAATTAATTTATAGTTTATGTTTTTCATTTTTAGAATATTTGTAAATATTGAATTCTGAATCGTTTTATTTTATAAACTGTTGTTGGAAAAGTCGCACTAAACGGCAGAGTGCGCAATTGTTTGAAAATGATATTTGAAGTGTTGATCTGATTTTTGTTTGATTTGAGTTGTGGAAAAACAGGTTTTGGGAAATCCGAAAAACAAACAGAACTTTGCCGAAATTTTTGTAAAAAGTGTATTTTGATGGGCTCACTCGAAAATGGTTCTATAATTATAAATTATGTGGTTTTTCCAATAGTTTGAAAATTGATTCGATGGGCTCACTAGAAAAGTCTTTTTGAATTATAAATTAATATGCATTTTAAGTGGTTTGAAAGTTTTAAAGTGAATTGAGAAAGTTTTGAAAACCGAGTAGCGCTCCTTAGGTCGATCCAGCCGGGTCGGGTCAAGGGGTGTTACATGTCATGTGCGGTTCCTTCCTATCCTAGCCATACAAATGTGAAAAGCATATCAAATTCCGCATACAGCCATAATATTTTTGGTAGGAATTCCTTTCCTTCCAATATATGGAATTTGTTTATCCACTGGAAGTGACACTCGGACATGTGTTCCATCTATGACTCCAATATAATCCTATTAATTACTAGAGGAATAAAAAAAAGCTTATAAATTTAAGTTACTTGTAAACAAATCTTTATATATACAAATTAAGTAGATAAAAAAATTACCTTAAAATATGACCAATATTTGCGATTACTTCGAATATAATGCAGGACTTCATTATAATCTTCAGGTGTCCTAATTTCATCAAAATAAAGCATGATCATTTTCTCGAGCACAATTCCAAATTGTCTACTCACGGTTTCACCTAAATGTTGAAATTATTTTTGAATAATTCTATTCCCAACACCATGTCCTAAAGTCATAAAAAATATACCCACTGCCTCCTCAAGCCTAACTCCTTTGGTGGAGGTTAATCCATAACTTCTTAATCTATCACATAATTTAACAAAAACATGTTTTTCCATTCGAAATTGCTTGTGACAACGTCGATCATTTCCTTCGAGTATTTCCTTTATGAACATCGATCCTGTATGAGGAGAATTTCTACATGATTTTTTTTTTTTATTAAAAAGTTATTGTGGTGATACTGCTGTTCTTGCTATTGCAAGAATAAGTTCATCAAATTCCATATCACATCTGGTGGCTTGTTTAACAAATTCTTCTTCCATCTCTTCCTCTGAATCATTATCCATTTTGTAGTTAACTGTATGTAATTATTAAACAAAGATGAAATATAATTAAATAAAAAAAATAATTATCTCTAGCAACAACTAATCAACACAGTTTTTTTAAGATGTCCGTGACCGTCACTACTACAATGAAATTTTCAACAACTGAATACCAACTTTGAAAATTCACCAAAAGCTGAATATAAAACATTTTTAAGTGATATAAATCATGAATGAAAGTTTTATCTAAAATCTAATAGAAAAGAAAGTATTCCAAAAGTGTAGCCTAAAAAATAAATTTTTACAAAAACACAAAGAATTATCAAAATTTCATTATCATTTCAATATTTCATTCATTCTCACTTCAAATTAACACCATCAATCAACAATAAGTTCACAAGTTAAAAAAGTTTCTAACATGTAAATAATTAATAACAATTAAAGAAATCATCAAAAAGCTACATTTTAATCATTAAACAACAATATATAAGTCAGGTTGTCTTACATCAACATATTGTGTGTGTGTGTGTATATATATATATATTTACATATACAAAAGTGTCATACGTCATATAAAGATATACATTTTGTTCATCTTATTACAAAAAATATCATATGTCAAAATAAAAAATAGTTTTTTTAATAAAAGTAGGACATTTATACAGAAGTATCATATTCCTTGAAAAATTCATTGTCCTAATATTTTATTAATATTATTGATATTTCAACCACTGAATTTGGTATTCAGGTTTCTTTAATGCCACAAAAATCTCTCTATTTGTTTTTTTCACGAACAAGCTAATGCCCAACTTGAATAGATGACTCATTGGTTCACACTCGGAAAGACTAGCTAACTTATCAACTACCTCTTGAACACTACAATCGGGTGGATCAGTTCTTATATATGAACTCCTACTCTTAATACTCTCACAAAGTTCTTCAAGTTGGTTGGATAACTTTGATGTTACAGAATTATTTCTTTTTTCCTTTCTTGAAATTCTTTCTATTTGGTTCAAGTCTTTTCTCTTTACGGTTGGTGCCCAGGCCCTAGCTCATATAGCTGTAACATCTCGAAACAACTCATCTAATTTGAATGCATGTTCCAAACTTTTGACGCGAAATTTTGAAGCTTCTGGATATTTCTGTTTATGATTTTTAAGTTAGTTTAACAAGTTAAAAAAATTAACATAATAATAAATAATTTGTTTATAAATACCTACTTGTAATTTTGCTTCCCACCACTCATTTGAAGCATCAACAATTTGCCTTTCCATGTCCCAACCAAGTCTAGTTTCTCCTCTTACTAATGAATCTCAAAGTTGCCATTCTTTTTTCACAATATCCCAATGATTTTTTAGTTGCTTTCGATTATAGTTTCTACATGTTGCATTGTTAAAATTTTGAATAAAGTTTTTCCAACTTTGTTTGCTCAAATGTGTTCCATTTCTATTCCCGGCTCTAACTTGTTCTACAGCTAAGTCAACCTAAATACATGTGTTCGTGGATCTCAAATTTCCTTGTGTTCCCTCATTTGTCATCTACATTAAAATTATAATTTTTATTTAAACTAATTAGAATTATAAATTTACACACAAAAGACTATTTAATCAATAACAACCAAATAATTTATATCATTACCTCTCTAATTTATGATAGTTGACAAAACAAAGAAGACTTTAATAACTCAAAGAATCGTGCAATATTGTGGAGGTTTATTTTGGAGTGTCCCTAGTTAGAAAATATTCTAATTTAAGATATGTTCACTGTAGTGATGTGAAAATAAACAAAAAATGAAAAGATTTATCACTATATATATATATATGTCGAACTAACAATACACAAACTACATTAATACATTAAAAGGTTCATGATATATATGCTAAACTGTGAGGTTTATTTTCTTGCGGAGAATAATAAACAGTGAAACAATTAGGATTTCAAGCATAAAAGAACTATATAGTCACTTTCTAGTCAATCTAGTTCTCTCCTGTCTCTGTCACTCGCCTTAGTTTTCGGTTTCATACAGGGCACCTCCTCTCTCTTTTTCTCTCTCTCTACGTGGGTATTCAATACTTTCCACACTTGATCTATGTTCAATTCTCTCTATTATCTTTCATTTGTCTTGTTCTTATCTTTGTTTTGGGTTGGAGGTAGAAGTCCATCTTAAATATCTTTAACTTCACGGCTCCTCCATCACTTTCTTGATTAATTCTCATCTGGGTTTGTTTTAGTTCACACAGTTTTATATATAATTTGATTTCATTTTTTGTTGTTGATATCTTAGATTATAGCCCTTTTAGTTGTCTATCGCTTCTGTAGCTTTATCTCTCTCTCTCTATATATACATGGTTTAAAGATTTATTTTATTTTATTTTATTTTTTCTTTGAAGAAGTTTGAGAACTAAAGAAGGTTGATAGAGAAATTTAAAAGACAAAAAAAAAAAAAAATGAAGTGCTTTTATATTTTCAAGGAGAAATCCAAAACCAATAGAGTAGTAAAATCTGCCCCAGAAACAATTAGGATTTCAAGCATAAAACAATTAGGATTTCACCATCAAAGGATAACAAGGGGAAAAGAGAACCGGATTTTTCATCTCAAAAAAAAAAAAACACACAAAAAGAAGAGAAGAAATTACATACCTTGTAGATTGATCTGATGAAACAGTAAATGGATTGAAGGTAGAGCTTTTAAAGGGTTTTTTTTTTTTCCAGAAAGGGAAAAACATTTATAAGTTTTAGTGGGATATGAAAGGGATTTTTAATTTGTTATTCAGTATAATAAGGGTAAAATTAGAATTATAAAAGTTTTATTAAACAATTTGGGCTTGCCGGTCATGGCCTCAAAGCTCTTTTGGGCAAAGCCTCATTGGACCAGCTTATAGTAGAAGAACTTCTAAATACCTAAAGCTCTTTTACTAAGTTAGTCAAATGAGCCCAGAAGTGGCTTTTGGGCCTAAAAAGTCAAAAAGCCACTTCTATAAGCCAAAACAAACAGGCCCTAAAAGTTCTATTCGGAGAAACTTTTCCAAACGGACTCTTATTCTTATACAATCCTCTATTAGGTGATATTTTGTATTGAACTCTATTACCTTATGTAATTTTTGTTTCTGAATATATTGTTAAATAATAAAATTAATATATTTATAGAATAACAAATGATATTATAAAGGGTGAATTGCAATGAAGTACTCTACGTTTGATCATATTGCAATGAAATCGTGAGAGCCTTAATTATATATTAATACCCTTGACTAACTGGTTAACCGTAAGATTTGACGTTTAATCAATAGTCAAAAGGTAATATAGTTATTTTCACCTTAATTTTTTAAAATAAAATAAAAAAATTGTTAAAAATTATATAAAACAATTAAATGACTCTCATTATCCATTAATCTTGATGGACAATGGATATTATATTGATAAAAGAAATTTAAAAAATTAACAATTAAAAAAAGAGAAAAATAAAAGAAAAATTTTCCCTTAGTTTTTTTAAAAATAGTAATAAAATAAAAATGAATCTCCATCGTCCATCATTTTCGATAGACAGTGGACATCATATTGAAAAAAAATTTTAAAAAGAAATTTAAATAAAGAAAATAAAAAAAATTTGTGTTCTTGAACACAAAAAATATATATATATATATATATATATATATATATATATTGTGGAACAGCACCTGCTAGTCATGGCCCCGGTTCGGTTCGAACCGGGCGGTTCGAACCGAACCAGCTGTTTTTAACTGGAACTGACGGTTCCGGTTAAAAACCGGTTCCGGAACCGAAAATTGGAACCGGGACCCAAGGTCCCGGTTCCGGTTAACTTGAACAAGTGAACCAGAACCGCCGGTTCAAGGAACCGTCCGGTTCCGGCAGTTCCGGTTCCTAATGGTTTTTATTTTTTTCATTTATTTATTTATTTTTATTTGTAAAAATATAAATTTTAAAAAAAAAAAATTAAAATGTGTGTGGCCATTGGCCAACGGCCACACACAGGCATGTCAGGCTGGGCAGCAGCCTGACCACCTTAGGTGTAAAATTACATTTTGTACCCTTATAAAATTATATTTTGGACCCCTAAATTTTAAAAAATATTATTTTTTTCTCAATCCAAAAAACTATATAAACCCCACTCATCTTTAATTCAATTCACACCATTTTCTCTCAATCTCATTCTCTCATTCTTTTAATATTTCTCTCATTCTCTCCATTCTCTCAATTTTTATCTAATTCTCTCAAAGTTTCATTCAGTTATTTTCTCAATCTTGTTCTTGTTTTTCAATACTGCAATTTTTTTTGTTATTTATTTAAATTGTATTTTTTACCATTATAAATTTATAATGGCATTACAATTAAAACCGTCTATTTTTGGAGGCCGACGATCCGTTTCCAGAAGGTCCGTTTCCGGCAGAGACATTGAGCAGCTACCAGATTTAAATGCTAGAGAAGTGCAAAGTCGTCGTACCGCTGGCCTAGAAGCAATTTTGATGAGTACCTACAACATAGACAATTTGAGGAGGTAATATTTGGTAATGATACTCCTCCTAATTTTACTCCTCAATATTCTCATCCCCATCTCTCTGGGTCTGGGGCCCCTGGTCCCTCTTGTGAAAACCCTCCCCCTCCACCCCCAAGTGAAACCGTACAAGGTCCATAGCCAGATTTGATAAAGTACAAATCTGAACTTTTTAAAGTTCATATGAGGAGGGTGGAAAAGGAATCGGAGGAAGTTGTGGTCACTTGCAACTATTGCAACAAAGAGTTTAAGTGGAACAAATCCGGAGGGTACGGGACGTACTGGAAGCACATCAACATCAAGCATCTAGTCGAAGCTTAGCATGAGCGTAGCTGAGGACAATATCAAATTTTCAGGTACACATCTCCTAACCATCCTTTATTTAAATATAGTGATGTAAATAATAGAGAACAACTAACAAGAATGGTAGCGATTGAACATCTTCCTTTTAGTTTTGGCGAAAAAACTGGTTTTTTAAAATATTGTCATAATGCTTTAAATCCCGCTGCATGTAGAGTACCTAGCACCACATTAAAACGTACCATGTGTGACATTTATAAAAAAGAAAAAAAAGTATTAGTTAGATATTTTCAAAATTATATGGGTCGTGTGTCTATTTGTGCTGATATCTGGAACGATCATTGGCAAAAACATTCATACTTAGGACTTACTTGCCATTATGTTGATCAATCATGGGAATTGCAAAAATAAATTCTTGCATTTAGAGTTTTTGACGACACCTATACTGCCGATAATATTTACAAATTAATGAAAATTATTTTTGAAGAATATTGTATTGAAAGTAAAATTTTTGCAATTAGTTTTAATAACGCTGCAAACAATACTGCCGCCGTTCCACAATTAATTCAATTGTGTCAACCCTACTCTGGCGGCAGATTTTTTCATCAAAGATGTGTTTGTCATGTTTTAAATATATGTGTACAACATGGTTTGCAAACACTTCAAGAATGGATTACACCAATTAGGGATGCCCTATACTTTTTGTGGAAACATCCTAGCACTATGAAACAATGGGCTAGGTATTGTAAATCTAACGGGAAACATCCAACTAGGTTTTCCCGTGATATTCCAACTCGTTGGAACTCCACATATAAATTACTTTGTGAAAGCTATGATTATAGAGAATTATTAGTTAGATTTATGCAGCATAATGTTAGTAGCGTTAATTTGTATGCTTATCATTGGGATATTTGTACTAAAATTTGCATGCTTTTAAAAGTTTTTCATGATGCAACCACCACTTTATCCGGTATATATTATCCAACTTCACATTTATTTTTATGTGAAACCATTAATATTGTAGATGTACTTAATGAATGTGCACAAGTAATAGAACTATCTGCATGTGTTGCTGCAATGAGAGATAGATGGTTAAATTATTATAGGGACATTCCTTCGATTTATACTGTTGCTTCAGTTTTTGACCCTAGGTGTAAATTTGATAGTTTATATGAATATTTAACACTTTATTATCAATCTCTAGGGCTACACAACGTAGATATTAGTGCTTTATATAATAATGTTAGACAATTATTTTATTCATTGTATGACGAATACCGTTCTGTCTACGGTCCCTCGCTGAACATTAATGTTCAGCAACCGACTGCAAACGGAAGTAGTCATTCTCGTTCTAGCTTTCCCTCATTAAGGAAGTTAGGGTCAAGTGTGTTGTCCAAAAAATCAAGGGCACAGGGGAGTTCTTCGTCTTCATCAACCTATGTTTCAGAGGTTGATCTTTACGTAAACACCTCTTTTGAGTTTTTGGACAGCGAAGACTTTAACATCCTACATTGGTGGAGGGAACACGAAACTAGAGGGAACACGAAACTAACTTTCCAATTTTGGCCCTCATTGCCAAGCAAATTTTTGGAACCCCTGTCTCGACCGTGGCAGTCGAACAGGAATTTAGTGCAGGTGACAATGTTCTCGACAAGAGACGGGCATTGCTCAGTCCTGACTCAATACAGATTCAGGTCTGTGTTGACGACTGGACCAATGCCTCATACCGGCAACAAGAATTGGATCTCGTATCCGACGACAATGACTTTTTCGACACCAACGATGATACAACGGCTACCGAAGGAACAAGCGACGATTGATCACCTCCGGAACATAACAGGTAAAAGAACTACGTGGGCTTTGATTCCTCCTAGAGGATACGTAGGCAGCTTAATTGAGGTAAAATTAAGTGCAAGCCCTAATTTTTTATTTATTTATTTTATTTTTTTTAATTTTATAGTTTTATCATTTATAATATTATTATTATCGTAATAAATTTCTTGTTGAAGTTGAACAAATGAAATATTTTATTTATACATTTAAATTTTTTTATTAATTAATTTATAAATTTTAATTTTATTTAATTTTAATTAATTAATTTTTATAATTTTTTTGGAACCGCCGGTTTGGAACATTTGCGATGGAGAACAGTGCGTTCTTGATGGACTCGTTTGTGAAAGCAAAGAGGAAAACTGAGTCAACTTCTCTTAATGTTCAAGAACCTATTTTGGAAAGCTGAACTTGGCTCTGACAATTCCAGTTCAAAGATAAAGAAGAAAAAATTTCAAGATGAGATAATAGTTGAGCTCCGATACAACGTCAAAAGAAAAGAAAAAAGAATTTGAGATCATCAACTGTAATGGAGATTAAAGTTTCAACTCTTCAGTTGGACTTATCAAAATTGCAAATGATAAAAATAATAATTTTCTAATGGAACAAATGCTGTTCTAGAAAAAAAAAATTATTTTTTTTTAATTTTTTGTTCTTGATTTGATATCCACCCCCAAGAAAAAAAAAAAATTTAACATAAAAATATATATTTTTTTAATTGTTCCACTTTTTTAAATTTTTTTTTTTTTTTTACAAAATGGAAATCCTCTTGCTGGACGGTGCAAATCTATATTTTAAAAAATTAATTTTTTTGATTTTTTATTTAATTTAATTTTTTAACCAGGGTTAGTTATATCATTTCACACATAAATCATGGTTAAACCGTTGTGTTTGACTGGGTCAACTGACTGTAGGGTACTCACGTGTAATTAAGGCTGAAGTCATGATTTCATTGCAATATGATAAAACGTCGGGATACTTCATTGCATTTGCCTATTATAAAATACATTTTTTTGTATGATATATTTTAAGGGCAAAATTTATTTTGGTCCCTATTTTTTTTAACTTATTATTTTTAGACTGATATTTCATTTTTTGACTCGTGTAGTCTCCAACTTTTCAAAAATCCATTATTTTAGTCATTCAGACCAAATTTTTGACAGTCAAACATGAAGAATATGTATATTGATAATTTTTTCCTTAGCTTTAAATGATTAAGTTAAAAATACGATTTTACCCTTTATGTTTAAAATTTAACAAATTAACCTTAACTTGAAAATCCAATAAAAATCTAATATGTGTCAACCAAAAAAATTAAAATTACAAAACACACCAAATTTATAAGAAAAGTCCTTAAATATTAAATAATTAAAAACCTTTTAAAAAAAATAGTACAATAATAATTAATCTATGAAAATTCAATAATTCAAAATAACACTTTAAATTAATATTAAAATATAAAAAATAAATTTTATATATGGAAATAAATTATAATAAATTTAAAATTTAAAATGAAATAAATTATTAAAGTAATAAAAAAAATTTAATTTTTTTTAAAATGTCAAGAGATGAAGTATTATTATTTTTAAAAATTAAAAATTTTTAATTGTTATTTTAAAAAATGAAATAAATTAAAAGTAATTTAAATTATTTTTGAAATTATTTATTTCTATTTTTTAGTTATTGTTATTTTATTTTTAGAATTTAATAATTTTTTAACCTTAATTTTTATTTTTATGTCTAAAGACGGAAGGTTGGTATACTATTGTAATGCTGGTCCCACCAAACTCGATCCGAAGCCCTTGCATATGCACGCCTCCCTCAGGTCGTGTGAGATTGCCGCTGTGAATATCTGCTAGCGGTATTGTGCTATGTGGTAGTCCGGATCGGTCGTGCCATCATAGTGCTTCATGTAAGGGAAGCTGAATTTCCTAGGCATCTCTAACAGGGCTATCGCGTCGACGAAAAGTGAGTCAGCGAAGCTATTCGCCGCGCTCTTCTTTATCGAAGCGGGCATTCCAGGAATGCGTTAGATAAGAGCCTCCATCTCAATGAACCTATGAGCTAAATCAGGGTTAGCAAAGGTAAGGTTAGAGCTTACTATCTCCGGGTTTAACAGGGTCGAATGTGATGGAGCTGATGGTGTCCCCTGTGGTAGGACGACCGGTTAAGTTGAACCATCGTTGGCCACGTTGGGGGTTGATACATGTTGTACCTCTTGGGTTGCTTGCGGTAGATCGTCGAGATGAGGAGTTACAATTGGGCCTCCATTGCACCATGGCTTGAATCGTCGTGCGACATTATAGCGTAGGGACGTACAGCTCTAGCTTTGCTCGTTCCGTCATGTCCCACGGTGAGCGCCAAATTATAGACCACAAAAATGGTAGGGTAACGATCGGGACACTACAACCTGCAAAATAAGAGCACACGTGACCCATAAGATACTTGAGACACTGGGGTGGTGCTGGCTAAACATGCTCTGACGGGCAAGTTAATAAATTGTGAGAAGAAATACGTGGAATGAGTTCAGAAATACTTCCTGTATGTCAAAAAATGATCATCGATGGCCAGAGTCCTAAAAGAGCATTGATCGGCCGTACATATAAACTGTGGCCGTGGAGGTCAGAGTTGGCCGAAAATTGCTTGGCAATTGTGGACGATGAATAGTGTCAATTCTAATCTAATTTGATAGTTAGGAAAAGGTTAAAAAAATGCGAACCTCCACTCTGATTGAGGGTGTTGTCATTTATAGGTAGGTGATCCACGCGTTGAAGGGTGGATCACTCCCTTGTTATCTCAACCAAGATCAAAGAGGGCTTAATTGCCTCCTTGACTTGGTCCATCAGACTTCAAATTTGAAGTCTAATGGTCATGGGCTTGGGCTGACGGGTTAATATATGGGTCATAGGTCAGGGTCGACATAGATGAATCAACGCGTGGATCGACATGTAGATCGATATGTTGCTCGACATATAGATCGACACGTCGCTCGACATGTAGATCGACTGCGTAAGTCGACATATGGATCTATACGTGGACATGCAGGCCGACTTTGTAGGTTGACACACATATATTCTAATATGTAGGTCGTCATTCTAGGTCTTGCTTTTTTGGGCCTTTACCATCCTCTCGAAGTGCTGAGTTCTTGGGCTTGGATCATGTGCTGATCTAAGTAAAGAACCTAACATGGCTTATGCCCATGACCATAATTGATTGGGCCTTAGGGCCTGTCTGTTGCATGGTAAAATATAAATCCAATCTGGGCTGGACTTTCCTTTGTTTCATGACACTTTGGGCTTGATCAATTTTGGTCACTACAACTACTTTCTTATCAAACTTATAATTATGTATGTTTTGTAAAATTCTCCATTGTGCTTTCCACACACCAAAACAATGTTCAATTACACTTCGTAATGATGAATACATATAATTAAACATTTCTCGAGAGCCACTTGGTTGACCACTCATATGAAACTCTGGAAGATGATATTATTCTCCTTTATATAGAGCTAAATAACCCTTCGTATTTGAATATCCTAAGTCAACTAAGTAGTATTTATCTGCAATATCAAGTTCAGTTTTGTAAACAATATTATTCTAAAATTAAATAAAAAATTATAAGGAAATCACGTACCAAGTCAATATCAAGGGCATATCTTGTGCCTTATCCAAGAAAAAATACATAGTTTTCTACTCTTAGGTCTCTAACTTTCTGATGATAACTTTAAGTTTATTAAAATATTCTCCAAACAAATGTCATTAGTAGACAAATTAGATAAATCATTATACGCATAAAATAGGAAAGTTAGCACATAAAGGAAAAAGAAAACAAAAATTCTATCTAAAACAAAGACATTGCATTTCTATCCTGCTCCATTTGTTTATGCTATTGCAACCCGCAAAAATGAATGAAATTCTATCAAGATATGTTCACTACCTTCTCCTTCCAAATTCTTAAATTTCACAGCAAGTGCCATAATTTGCGAACTTTATACAACTCTAATTCACAATGCCTTACTTGCAATATCTGAACCCACAGTACATCCACATTATATTTGATCTCAACACTACCCGCCCCCCGCCTCTTTTTTCTTCAATTGATGCATCATTTGCACATTCTTCTATTATTTTTCACTCATCCACCTTAATGGTCTCATTCGTTTACACACACAAGTTCTCCATATCCAAACTCAAAAAGACAACAGCCTTCTATTTTGACATACAAACTTCTTCACTTCATGCATTCCAATTTAAACACAAAAGCAAATTGATTCGACTATACTTATGATCTCAACTCTCATAAACTTACAAATTCGCTAAAAAAAAAAAAAAATTAAGCAAGTGAAACTCGGTGACCAACCTACCAATTTACTCTTCAGATGGTACAAATCAGTGACCAACCTACCAATTTACTCTTCAGATGGCACAAACAGAGCAAACAATATTATTTTGATGTGAGTTCTCTAGAGTCCACAACTGTTTTTATGTGAATTTTATAAATTATTTAGAGACATAATTCTCCAAACATCACTAAACACAGAAAACAAGACATGTAAGTTGTTTGGAAAAATGTTAGAGGCAAATTCGAGGGTTTTTTAACATCTAATTTGAAAGAAAAAAGTGATATGAGTATTTTCCAGTTAAATAATAAAAAAAAAAGTACCTACCTTTTAGATTGATCCGATGAAACTCCGATTGAATTGAAGCCACCAAATTTTTAGGGTTCTTTTTTTTCTTTTTTTCAAAAAGGGAAAAATCGTTTAATAAGTTTCAAATGGGACATAAAAGGAATTCATAATTTGTTATTCTGTATAACAAGGTTAACATGAGAATTATAAAACTTTCATTAATAAATTGGCTTCCTATGTTTTCGTTTGAAAGCTCTTTCTTGAGAAGCCTCATTGTATCAACTTCTAATTGAAGAGCTTCTAAATATTAAAAGCTTTTCTATTCAATGATCCAAACAAGTTTAAAAGTGACTGTTGGGTCCAAAAAACTAATAAACTACTTTTATAAACAATGCCCAATAAGCCTTGCGTCATCTTAAAAGTTCAAAATACGGGAAAAGAAAAGACATAAAAAAACAATTGGGTTTATAGAGAAAAAGGTAGTTCAGAGTATACCTTCAGTTCACCACCAGAGCAGTCTTATAAGAGCCTCGTTCCATTGAGAGGAAAAAAAAAAATACTTCTAATGAACTTATGAAATCTATAAGGTAGGATAAGCTTTGTTGTGTGCCTTTATTTTTATATTTATCAGCTTAAAATCCATCAAAGTTTACGGCTTAAGTAATTTTTATAAAATTAATAATTTTTAATATATTTAAATTTATTTAGATCTTTTAAAATATGAATTAAATACACTTAATTTTAATGAGATTTTTAAAAGTCTAAGTTGAACAATTTTTTTTTTTAATTTCATTTACTCTGGATTGAGATCATTGAATAATGAATACACACACCACCAAAATTCTCATGGGGTGTACATTTTGAGGGGTGCCAATATAAGGCTTTCCCATGGGCTCGGACAACCGGCTCAGAGAACATACGGGTCGAAGACTTACTATCATCTCGGGTCACGCGCCCCGTAAACATCATCCCTGAATCAATAAACCCTAGGCAAAACCCTAGCATCCAACAGCCTTACACAACTTCAAAACTACACTCTCGTTTCTCATACCTCAACTTTCCCGCACTTTCCCACCATCCAAACACTCCTCATGAACTACCGCTTCCAGAACCTCTTGGGCGCTCCCTACAGAGGTGGCAACGCCGTCATAACGCAGAACACGCAGCTCATCTCACCGGTCGGTAACCGAGTGTCCGTCACTGACCTCATCAAGTCCCAAACCCTCACCCTCCCCGTCCAATCGTCTTCCAACATCTGTCGCCTCGCTGTCTCCCCCGATGGCACCTTTCTCCTCGCCGTCGACGAGAACAACCGCTGCCTCTTCATCAACCTCCACCGCCACGTCGTCCTCCACCGCGTTAAATTCAAATATCCCGTAAATGCCCTCCAGTTCAGTCCAAATGGCAAATACATTGCCGTTGGTGCAGGTATTTGAAAATGCTACACTTTTCAACTCTCATAGCAACTTTTCGATTTCGAACAAAAACTGTTAATATATTAATTTGATATGAATTGAAAGAAAGGTATTGAGTTGCAAGTTTTTTTTAGTCTTAGTGTCACTTTGTTTCTGATTTCTACAGGTAAATTGGTGCAAATATGGCGATCGCCGGGGTTCAAAAAGGAAGTTTTTGCTTTTGAGTTGGTAAGGACTTTAGCTGACTGCAATGACAAAATTACTGCGTTGAGCTGGAGTCCTGATTCTAAGTATTTGCTTGTTGGGTCGAAAGATTTGGCTGCAAGATTGTTCTATGTAAAGGAAAAATTAAAGGGTGTTCAAAGCAATAAACCCTTTTTACTTTTAGGTCATAGAGATTCAGTGGTGGGTTGTTTTTTTGGTCTTGATAAGAGGACTGATAGGGTAAATAAAGTTTATACGATTACTCGTGATTGTAAAATTTTTACTTGGGGTTATAGTGACAATGATGGTAAAATTGATGAAATTAAAGGTGGAGACTCGGAGCCACCCTCTCCGGGTACTCCGGAGAGGGATGTTGAAGTTAAGAAGAGGAAAGATTTTGATGGTAAAGGTGATGATTTAGGTGAAGAAAAGTGGTATTTGCATAAGCAGAAATGGGAGTTGTTGAGGAAGGATGATTTTAAGCAGGCACCAGCTAAGTTAACAGCGTGCGATTATCATAGGGGGCTTGATATGGTGGTGGTGGGGTTCTCAAATGGTGTGTATGGTTTATATCAGATGCCTGATTTTGTGTGTATCCATTTGTTATCAATTTCAAGAGAGAAGATTACTGCAACGAGTTTCAATGACCTAGGGAATTGGTTGATGTTTGGGTGTGCAAAGTTAGGGCAGTTACTTGTCTGGGAGTGGCGGTCAGAGAGTTATATATTAAAGCAGCAAGGTCATTATTTTGATGTGAATTGTCTTGCATATTCACCAGATTCTCAACTTTTGGCCACTGGGGCAGATGATAACAAAGTCAAGGTATTATATTCTCGCCATGTACAAAGGATCAGATGATTTTTGCTTATGCTGTTAAGATTGTCATATTTTAATTTATGTATGTGCATCTTAGTCTTGTACTCTTTTGTGTAGTGCTTAGTTTTCTGTGGTTGGAGGAGCTCATGTGTATTGCCAAGTTGGCTCCTCATCACCTTGCGGCATACTCACTTCCCCTGTCAATGATTTGTACCGCCATTCATGTGCCTTTACTATATGAGCCACTTGTAATTCCCAGTAGTGCTTGTTGACCTATGAGATGAAAAGCGATGTTTATAATCTCCCTGTGAAATCATAAATTGTTTTAAATAATTTTGGTCATAAGGAACTAGTTGCTAGGATTTTTCTTGCACATTGTGCCCTTAGCTTCAATTTATTGTTTTCAGTACAGTTGAGAATTATTAAATTGCAAGTTTGCGTAAACTTTTTTCTTTTTAATAAATATGGCAATGATGATCCTGGATATAATTCTTTTTATGTTTTATGTCATTTCATGCTACCTGTTTTAGTCTATAGTTACCTTCCTCCTGTTTGAATTTATACTTGAAGTCTTGACGTTATGTTGAAGTATTGAGTTTGCTTGTTACAGGTGTGGACTGTTTCATCTGGCTTTTGCTTTGTGACGTTTGCCGAGCACACTAATGCTGTCACTGCTCTCCATTTTATGGCAAATAACCATTGCCTTCTAAGTGCATCTCTGGATGGAACAGTTCGTGCATGGGATTTGTTTCGCTATAGAAATTTTAGGACTTTCACTACCCCTTCTTCTAGGCAGTTTGTTTCTTTAGCGGCAGATCAAAGTGGTGAAGTAATTTGTGCTGGAACTTTAGATTCATTTGAGGTAAATTTGCTCTTAGTAACTAGATTTTTGCTGGTGCTCTTCTATCATAATTGATCTTTGCTGACTGGTATTTTGAATGTGCTATTCCAGATATTTGTTTGGTCGATGAAGACGGGCCGTTTGTTGGATATCTTAAGCGGACATGAAGGCCCTGTTCATGGCTTGGCGTTTTCTCCGACAAATGTGAGTTATTATCTTCTGATCATGAGCTTGCATTAATTACAATATGAATATGTTTTTTGGGTGTTCATACGACCTTTTTCTTTGAATTCAAAGTGGATTGTTTAAAAGCTTCCACTCTTCTTGTTTCCTGAATAGCTTAATTAAGTTGTTTTGTTCTCACATATAGGCCATCTTAGCTTCATCATCTTGGGACAAAACTGTTCGGTTGTGGGATGTTTTTGAAGGAAAAGGGTCAGTGGAACCATTCCTCCATACCCATGATGTCCTTACAGTGGTCTATCGCCCAGATGGAAAGCAATTAGCTTGCAGCACATTAGATGGACAGATTCATTTCTGGGACCCAATTAATGGCAATTTAATGTACACCATTGAGGGGCGTAGGGATATAGCTGGAGGGCGTCTTATGACTGATCGTAGATCAGCTGCTAACTCTAGTTCAGGAAAGTGCTTCACGACATTATGTTATTCTGCTGATGGGAGCTACATTTTAGCTGGGGGAAGTAGCAAATATATTTGTATGTATGACGTGGCTGATCAGGTAAGATTCCATGCAATTTATTGCATGTAAATACATTCTTTATGTTAATCATGTTTTTTATCTTGCTTTGTTTGAGGATTATATATACTTTTCTTTGTGGCCTGAAAGTCATAGTTGTATGTTAATCACGTTTTTTTATCTTGAGTGCTTGCAATGTGTCACCATCCTTGCAGGTTGTAGAGAGTCAAAACTAGGAGGTGGAGAGATATTTTGAAGGAAGTGAAATGAAACAATTAATAATTTTTAAATTTAACCTATTGGTTTTTTGTGCTTGCCTTTCCATTCCCATTCAGATGATTCCAGAGGCATAATTAGATTTTAGAAATTTCATATAAGGGATGTAAAGTTCTGAAAGTAAGCTGATCTATAGGGTTATATATGTTCTGAAAATTATATTAATTTCATGTAGGGGATGTAAAATGTTTATTTCTTTTGACAGACAGCAATACTACCCTTGAATGCTTGTTGTGGAATCTAAAATTGACCCAGCAAATATTATATTTCTGTAGGTCCTCTAGGGATTGTTTACTATGTAAGTGCTTTGAATTCAGAAATGTGAGGTGTGATAAATTATTTGTTTTCCTTTTGGGATTTGAAGATCTGATTGCTAGAAACACTAGTTCTCAATGCTTTTTGTCGCACCAAAAATGGTTCCATGCATTGTTTGTATTTTTTGTTAAGCGTTGATCAATACACCTGGTTATGGTAAAAAGTGAAAACACCTCTACCATTAGTTGACAGTAAATCAACTCCCTTTGAATTTAACAAAGTATGTTATTTATGCTACTGACATGCAGGATTGAGAAAATTCACTAAAAATTTCAAATACTATAAATTCCTAAACGTTCCAAAAAGATAATTTTTTTTTTGAGTAAAAAATACAAGATTTTGATAAACTATATTAAGAATTTGTTATTCTCATTAATTTAGAAAAACCTATTAAACTTAAGTAAAGTTAGAAATTTTAAGGACATTTAAATTTATCAATAAATAAGAAATAAAAATAAATAAAAACTATAGATTTCATGAAGGAGGTCTAGTGAAGGAAGGCATGCCGCCTCAACATCCCCCATGGGATTTGTGGAGTAGGCCAACATGATATCGAATACCACTAGTTCCACTAGATCATTGCTAAGGTGGGTTTTTCCTAGTGAAATTCAAATATAATAAAATGGTTAACATATGAGGGGCATTGTTGTGAATATGTGGCTGTTTACCAATCCCACTTCAATTTATATGAAGTAATGGCTCAATTCTATTTCTATATAAAGAAGTTTGGGCTTGCCTTATGGAATATGGCTTTTGATAGTAAAGTACAAGTTATCTTGTCTCTCAACTCTCTTTTAATATTTTTCATACTTATATTTATTTTATTTTAGAACACATTTGTTAAATTTTTAGTTGTTTTCTGAAAATAATTTTTCAATTATATATTTTTTGGTTTTTTTAATAAAAACAGGCATAATACTGGTAATAGTAGTTTAACATGCCGTCATGTACCACATCACCCCTTTTTAACAGTGTCTAACGGCACATGTATCGATTTGGATTGGTCCATACCTTATCGGTTTTATTGAACTTTTCCCTTTTTTATATCATAAATAATTTTATAGAATATACTAGTTGAGGAAGTTATCACACGGCATACCGTTGATTCTGTGACACATTGAACTTAAACTTTAATATATGTCTTTTTCACTTAAGAAGTGACTCATTTCACCAAGGTTTATAAGTAGTTTATCTATTTAGCTTAGTAAAAGCCTTTGGGTTTATGATGCACAAGCATCTTATGACTACATATCCACTTTTTTAGTTTATTTTCAATATGCCTGCCTACCTGCTTCAATCTCATTCATGTCATGTATTCTGCGCTTTATATAGGTCTTCAACGTGTCCCTGGCTCTTTAAAGGGCAATTTTCTCCTTTATTATGCACCAAATCTTAGGCATGTTGAATCAGATTCGTAATGCATTCAACCTTTTTACTTCACAGGTATTGCTGCGTCGATTTCAAATAACCTATAATCTCTCTCTGGATGGAGTTCTTGACTTCTTAAACTCTAAGAATATGACAGAAGCTGGCCCTGTAGATTTAATTGATGATGATAACAGTGACACAGAAGAAGGTGTTGATAAACAAACACGAGGAAAGTTAGATTATGATTTACCTGGATCCATGCCCAATCGTGGAAGGCCTGTCATTCGAACTAGATGCCTGAAAATTGCACCCACTGGACGGAACTTTGCAGCAGCAACAACAGAGGGGGTTCTGGTTTATTCAATTGATGAATCCTTTATCTTTGATCCCACTGATCTTGACATAGATGTCACACCAGAGGTACTTATCTAAAGACCTGGAAGTTTTGACTTTTTATTTTCTCGTTGATCAAGATGAGACATTGAGTAAGAAAATATTGTTGATTTCTTTTGTTATTTTTCCATAGCTCACTGATGGAGAATGTAAAGCATGCATCTTAGTTTAGTTGGAATTTACAATATTTCCTTTTTAGTAGCATAATTATTTTTAATTACCGTGTCCTGTTTACTGTTCTTATCAGGCAGTAGATGCAGCATTGAATGAATATCAACCAAACAAAGCATTAATCCTTAGCCTTCGCTTAAACGAGGATAGTCTAATTAAGAAATGCATTTTTGCGGTCAGTCCAGTTGATATACCCGCAGTCACCTCATCAATCCCTAACAGATACATGCAAAGGTTAATTGAGGCTCTTGCAGAACTTCTAGAGAGCTGCCCGCACTTGGAATTTATACTTCGCTGGTGTCAGGTTCTTCTCATAACATCTAACTTTTTCAGAGTTCTCTCTTTATTTTAGATGGTAGTATAAAGTAGAGCTATGTTGTAACAGATCTTACAAGTATTGTGATCGGTTTGTGTTGCAGGAGCTCTGCAAAAGCCATGGTAGCTCAATTCAACAGAATTCCAGAAATTTGCTTCCTTCACTGAAATCCTTGCAGAAGGCAATTACCAGAATACATCAGGATTTGGCAGATACATGTTCTTCCAATGAATATATGCTTCGATACTTGTGTTCTGTGGGCGACAAGAAGTGACAGGCTTGGTGTTGATTGGTTGATACTTGTTTCAGCATTTGCTTTGGATCAGGAATGTAGCGATGTTGCTGTAATGCAGGCCATGCTTAGTCCTTGTGCTATAATGGTTGTGACACAGTGCAAGGTATACATCCCATGTTGCAGCGTGACCTGCAAAGAATTAATCGATATACACAAGCAATCAGAGGTAAGTTCCATGGATGAAATGCTGCTGTTTATAGCAAAGTAAAATGCAGCATCAGTTATTGTCATCCCTTTGATGGTTTATGCCGGCAAAGTTGAGGTCATAATATGATTTTGAGTCGAAAAGTGATTTAAAGCAATTTTGTTAGTTTTATAGATAGTTCTTGCTGTGTAATGTAATATTATTAGATACTAATTCAGTTTTTGATGTTAAAGATCAAGAGTATGAGAATTTTGGTTTGATGGATTTACAATTCTTCTAAATTGAGTGCCGTGAAACAAAAAAAGAAAAAAAGAAAAAATAAAGGAAAAAAGAGGAATATGTGTGGTGATACTGCTATCGTCTTAGCTACAATCTAGTTCAAAACCTTTGCTGTTCTGTTCTATATTCAAAAATGATGCATGGAACATGGTGGATCAAACAGGATTATTGTATATTGATAAATAATAAAAATAAATTTGAATATAAAAAGGTGTTTGGTAAGTTTTTTAAAATCTGTTTATATCATAATTTTTTTTAGTAATTAGATTTTGAGAAATTGATTGGGAGTTGTTTTTTAAATCTGGTTATGACTGAAGTTATTTTAAAACTTATAAAATGATCATAATATTTTTATATATTTTTTTTGATGTAATAATATTTTTATTATTATATTAAATGTTAAATTTTTTAAAAATTTAAATATTAAAAATATAAAAATTAATAGTAAAAATAAGAATTATTTTATTTATTTATTTATTTTAATAATTAATTTAAAATTAAAAAAACCTAATACAAGGTATCTGCTGAGGCGAGGAGTATAAGACCATTCGCCACCTCCTCTGATATTTTTAGTTGGAAAATTATTGATATTTTTTAAATTAAATTATTACAGAAAATATTTAAAAATATATGGTAAAATAAAAATTAAAATGAAGTTATAAATTTTTTTAAAAAAGAACTGGAAAAATAAAAAAATGAAAGAAAATAAGTTGGAAATATGAAAAAAAAAATGAAAAATATAAGTTGAAAAATGGAAACTTAAAAACTTCAATTAAAAAGTAAATAAAATAAAATAAAAAGAATGTATTACATTTGCAATGTAGTACTAATGTTCATTTTAATCATTTTATATAATTCAATAAAATTTATCAAGTATATTTTTCTTCTTTTTTAAAGTTAATTATTTTTAAAATTAATTTATTAAATACCTATTAAATTTTCTTTTCAGTTAATTATTTTTTGAGTTAAACTATAATTGATTATTTTTTAAGTTATATTACTCCAAACATTGTTAAAGTTCGCTAAACTCAATTGATGATCAATGTTTCACCAAGCGATTGATGAAATTCTCAAAGAGAACTTTGCCAATGCCATTGCAGAAGCCGCCATTAATAGAGAGAATTCTAGATCTAAGAGAAACCGTCTCATGATTCTTTTGCCATTCATTTCACGTGTAATTACATACAATATATATATGCGCAAAATCCCTTAATAGAAGCCCAATTTTTAAAACTTCTTATTCATATAGGAATAAAAAAAAAATCAAAGTTAGAAATATTTAAAGAAAAAAAAGAAAAATATTTATTATGGTTTGAAAAACATCTTGCAACTCTTCTTTTCAACTATAAATAATGGAATCCGCCATTTCAATAGAAAAAAATAAAATAAAAGAAATAATTAATTTGAAAATATTGTAAAAAATGAAACGTAGCAAGTTTGTCAACTATTTTTAGAAATGATAATTAAAAAAAAAAGTCCTTTTTAATAACAAAAACACTATCCTATAGCGAATTGTATAATAATTGGAATTACACCAATGAGAAAAAAAGAAACTTAAATATTAAATTTATAAATAAATAAATAACACTCAATCTACATGAGATTTGATAAATTACACTTAAAATTAAAGTTTACATAAATAGATACTAACCTACTCTCTCGTTAAGTTTGATCATTAAAAATAAATATTGACCGTTTAAAAATAGTAAAAAGACTAAAATATCCATGGTTAAAAGACTAAAATATCCATGGGTAAAACTAACTTTGACTACCAAAAAATTAAAAAGGCAAAAAAATAAATAAATAAGTTTTAGTGGGTGAAAATTAATTCATTAGAAAATATATTTTAAAATAAAATTAAGTATGAAAAATATATTGTATTATAGCTGATATTTTAAAAAAACTAAAATAT
Source organism: Xanthoceras sorbifolium (assembly GCA_003430845.1). Classification (NCBI taxonomy): domain Eukaryota; kingdom Viridiplantae; phylum Streptophyta; class Magnoliopsida; order Sapindales; family Sapindaceae; genus Xanthoceras; species Xanthoceras sorbifolium. The sequence continues at coordinate 11,093,648 of CM010622.1, forward strand.
CAAAACAAAAAATAGAGATAGATGAGGTCATCATCTTCATGGATGAATCTTGAAGATCCATCTATGGAGATGAATGGAACTTAAGGCACATTCCCTCAGTTGGCAGCCTGATATGGTTAATGACATGGTATCAGAGTTAAGAGGTCTTGCGTTCAAACCCTTTCTCCCCCATTTTCTCTTAATTTCTTGTTCATGCACACATTATATGGTAGAGGATGTCTAATGTGTGTCCTGGGCATTACCATCTTGTTATTGCATACATAATGTGTGTCCGCGACATTTGCCATCATATCTATATTACACGTGAGGGAGCGTATTAACGTAATATAAATCCCATCAACCTATGACTTAAATACTATAGTTGTATCATTTTCTATTAGTTTAAGCTTTTAAACTTAATGGTTAATGAGAGAAAAATTGGCTTTAGATTACTAATTTCACTTGAAATGTCATTCAACAATGGGTCGAAATCGTTACGAATTTAAGAAGAGGCATGGGACCATCTTTTATCTTGATAAATTTCAATCCATTCAAAGTCTTGCAGACACAAAGTTTCGAGTTTGGGAAACCAGCCTTGTCTGAAATGAAATTGCTCACCATTGAATGCCTCCAAAAGTTGAAGCCATTTCCAAAAACCCAAACAACACCCCCACAACCCCCACCCCCCCAACCCCCAACCCCCAACCACCACCACCACCCCCACCCCCACCCCACCATGATCCGAATGTCCTACAAAGGAGGATTTGGCTCCGGCTCCACAATCCCCGCCACCGACCGGCTGATCTCCACCATCGCCTATACATTTCCATTCTTCAACTTTCCATGCCTTTCTGGTGCACCATAGCTGCTTCATTTACAGCCATATACGGCGAAGAAACATAGAGAGAAATAGTTTAAATTTTTTGTTTTTGTTTTTTTGTTTTTCTTTTAATCGCAAAACTCGCCTCCCCTGTGTGGAAGCAAGATTCAACGGTGAGGGAGGCTTGAGATCCATCTGCCATAGATGTATCTCGAATGATGAGAGTGATGGGGTGAATCTGCACCCCATTTTCTATTTATAATTTTTTTTAATTTATTATTTTTTAGTCTGGGGTTACCTTTTTATTAAGTTCAGGCAGTTAACATTTAAAGTTAATAGGATGTAAACTTTAATTCTAAATATAATTTATTAAAATTTAGGTAGGTTGAATGTTATTTATTTATTTATAAATATAATCATACTTAAAAAAAAAATTATGTAATGATAAGATTAAAAAAAAATACTTACCCAAAAAATATAATTCTTTTTACATGATGGGACCTTTTCTCAAAAAAAACCTCGGTGTCTGGAAAGTGCAAGTGCATCTCTTTATACGCTATTCCAACTTTTCTTTCTAACTACTTTAACATACTCTTAAATTCTGGCTGTCATGTCAGCATAACTAACTAGCTAACAACTTTTACTCAAGTTGATACATAATTAATTTTAGAGTGATTATGATCAGTTTGATCAGGACTCACCACTAAGTTATAGAACGCTATTCCTTAGTGATAAGGTGAATCTCCATGCAGTGCATCACTTCCTAGATCCATGCACATATTACTGCTGATATTACTGCTCGAGTTGGGGCTTATGCTTAACTTGTTACTTTTCGTGTTTGACAAACAACAGTGTTGAGTTAAACTCTTACAAATATAGTCTAAATATTATTGTTGAGTCGTTACTTTTCTACTTCAACTTAATTTCGGATTTAGAAACTCATGGACCTATAGATGCTGCTCACATATGTGTTCATACTAACACAAAGATGCCAGCCCAGTTGAAGCTTCAGCTAACTGTTAAGCTCGATCACAACAATTTTTTGTTATGGCATTAACAAATCTTTGCAGCAATCAAAGTAATAGTCTCTCTTCATTCATTGATGCCTCGGTTCAGCCTCCAAATAAGCCGAATCCTGATGGAATTATCAGTGAAACATTTATGGATTGGGAGCAACAGGATTAAATCCTGATGTGTTGGATTTTATCTTATGTAAGTCAAGATTTGCTGCCCGAGTTTGTTGGATTCTCCATAGTCTATGGGATTTGGACCAACATAGGGAGGCTCTTCTCATCACAATCCGAGAAAATGTGATGCAATTGAAGCTAGAGCTTCAGAATTTGAAGAAATCTAGTTTAAGCATGCCAAATACCTCATGAAGAATAAGAGTCTAATGGATTCTTTAGCATATTCAAGTTATGCTATGAGTGAAGATGACAAGATTATATACATACTTGGTGGTCTTAGACCTAAGAATGACTCCTTTATTATTTCGATGACTTCCATGCCTAATACCTACAAACTTCCTGAAATCACATCATTGCTGATGACTCATGAAGTGAGGATTGACCAACACTCACAAGCTGACTCTTTGATTGTTAACATGTCAACAAACAAGAAATTTAATAATGCAGGAAATGGAAACAACAACAAAAGAGGTAATCAAGGTCAAAATCAGTCCTACAATAACAATGGTAGAGGAACTCAAGGCAATTACAACAATAATGGAGGTAGGAACGGTCAAGGTCAAGGAAAGGGCAAAAATAACAATTTCAAAAATAAGATGCCATGTCAGATTTGTCACAGGGTTGGACATAGAGCTCTTCGCTATTACTACAGGTTTGATCAGTCCATTCAAGCTCAAATTAGTGCTCATAATCAGACTCAGTTTAATTGAGGAAACAACAACCATAATGTCAACATGTCATTTATGCTAGCATCTCCTGAAACTGTGGCAGATCAGATGTGGTATCCAGACAGTGGAGCCACAGATCATTGCACACCCGATGGACATAACTTGATGAACAAGGTGGAATCAAGGCAAAGAGAAAGTCTTCATGGAAAATGGTGCAGGTTTACACATCTATTCCATTGGCTTTAATTCTTTTGCTTGTGATCAACACACTTTGAAGCTTAAAAATATACTACACATACCACATATCACTAAAAATCTATTGAGTGTCTCTAAATTTGTGAGGAATAATCATGTTTATCTTGAATTTCACCTACTGTTTTGCCTTATAAAGGACCAAGCTTCGAAGATAATAATTCTTCAAGGTGTTCTTAGAAATGGACTCTGTGTGTTTGATCTTCCACTTTATACATCCATACCTATTCCTCATGTTTCTCATACACTGTCAAGTTCTCATAATGCTTCGAAACTTACTGCTTTTTCATCTTCAGTTGATGTATCAAAATAACATCGTTCTTTTTCTACAAATAATGCTTGTATGACAACAACCTTTTCTCATGTAAATACTTGTTCCAACTGGACGATAATTTTGTTTCTCTGTGGCACATGAGGTTAGGGCATCCCTCCTCTAATATTGTAAAGCAGGTTCTTCACAAATACAAAATTGGTTTTACTGATTCTGCTTCCTTTGTATGTGCTGCATGCCAATTAGGAAAATCACATAAACTTCCTTTCTCATCTTCCAAGTCTGTCTATAATCACCTTCTAGAATTGATTGTTGTTGATGTGTGGGGATCTTTTCCTACACCATTAGCTTAAGGGATTGGGTATTATGTCAGTTTTGTTGATGCTTGCACCCGGTACACGTGGCTTTTTCCTCTCCAAGCTAAGAGTCTAAGTCTATGCTACATTCGTTATGTTTAAAACTCAAGTTGAACTCTTTTCCCCCCCATAAATTAAGACTTTTCAATGTGATTATAGTGGTGAATTAATTGCTTTGGATCTTTTGCTTGCTTCTTGTGGTATTATATTTAGAAAGAGCTACCCACATACTCATGAACAAAACGATTTAATACAGAGGAAACATAGACATTTGGTTGAAACAGGACTCAGTCTCCTTGCACAAGCATCTTTGCCTTTGAAATTCTAGGGTGTTGCCTTCTCTACAGCTGCTTATCTTGCCAATATGATGCATTCTTCTATGCTTAAAGGGATCAGTCCATACACTTGTTTGTTTAAAGCAAGTCCTGATTACTCATTTCTCAAAGTTTTTGATGTCTTGTGTATCAACATTTGAGACCTTATAACAACCATAAGCTGCAATATCGAAGTGCTCATTGTACATTCTTGGGATATACCAATAGTCATAAATGGTACAATAGTTTGGACAAAAATGGGAGGATATTTGTGGTCAGACATGCTGTGTTTGATGAAAATGTATTTCCCTTTGTTGAGAAGTCATGCAATTGTGATTCTAGTGTTCCTTTCTCAATGGGAAATAAAAGTATTGAGATTCCATTGGTTTCACTCCAGCTCAACCTATTACAGCACCTAATGTTCCCTCTTCTTACGATTCCATTGCTTAATCTGAGCCTCAGTTATCTATTTTTAGCCATGCCTCACATTAAATCCCTCATGTTTCTTCTCCAATATTTGAGCCATATGTGCAAATCCCAGCACCACCATCATTTCATCCAAATACTCACAACATGGTTACAAGGTCTAAGTTAGGAATCTTCAAACCCGAAGCTTGGGTTGCGCAATTTGATGAAGAAGAACCTGCCACTATCAAAGAAGCCATGTTTCATCCCAAGTGGTTGGCTGCTATGCAAGTAAAATTCCAGGCCCTAGAGAATAATCATACATGGAGTTTAGTTCTTTATCCACATAGTAGAAGAATTACAGGTTGCAAATAGTTGTTCAAAATAAAAAGAAATCTTGATGGCAGCCTTTTGAAATACAAAGCTCGGTTAGTGGCCAAGGGATTCCATCAAATTAAAGGCTTTGACGTTAATGAAACCTTCAGTCCAGTGGTTAAACCTGACACGGTAAGGGTGATTATCTCCATTGCAGTTACAAGGGGTTGATCTATAAGACAATTAGATGTGAACAATGTCTTCCTCAATTGTGCTATTGAGGAAGATGTCTATATGTCACAGCCTCCTAGATTCACAGTAATTGATTTTTAACTTGTTTGCAAGCTACACAAGTCTTTATATGGGTTGAAATAGGTGCCTAGGGCCTGGTTTGATAAGTTCAAAGCAGCTCTCATTCAGTTGAAGTTTACAGCTTCCAGAGTTGATAATTCTCTTTTCTTTCGATTCACAGACCCTTATATCATCTACATCCTAATCTATGTGGATGATATCATCATCATCACAAGAACCACAAAGTCTAGGATTGACTCTTTAGTGCATCAGCTTCATAGTTTTTTTTTCCTTGAAAGATCTTGGTGATCTTTATTATTTCTTAGGCATTGAAGGTTAACAAACTGAAGGGAGTTTTAGAAAGATTTTGATTATCGTATAACATGCGGAATTGAGTTTAAATTTTTTTTTTATATTGAAAACCTTTTTTCAATTAGGAACGAGTTCCTGTATATACGCAGAAAAAGACTTTAGAAACTATATATATTTTTCTTGATTTTCTTTTTTCTGATTCCTCGATCTACCACTAAATCTTCCGAGCTATGACCCGCGGTCTGACAACATGTATGTGGGCATGTCACGGCAAGAGATGAAGATCACGTGAAAAGAACGCAGGCTGAATCCTGCAAAAGAGGGGAGAGTCAGAAAAAACTTTTTTTTTTCTCTTTTCTTTTCTCTTTGGTAGCCGAATTCTCTTTATTTTTCACTTATGTGTTAGGTTAATTGTTCCTAGTATAATAACTCTTATATACTAGGTCTTTACAGTTTTAGTTTTGACCAAGTCAAAATAGGATTCTCAATCCCTTTTTATTTTAGTCTCCCTAAAGACTTTAATAATTGACTATTAGGACTTTTAAAATAATCAAATTATTTTAATTCTTTTGTCTTAGTCATTATTTAGTCACATGACCTCATATTTAATAAATAGAATTAATAATTATTAATTATTAATTTCTATTATTTTATTAAATATTTAATTAATTAAATAATCACATTATTTAATTATTCTTTTTTATTTAAATCGCATTACTTTTGTAACACTATTAATTGGACCCTCCAATTAATCTACAGTGACCCTCGTTACTAACAACCATAAGGGCTAGCAATGGGACCTAATGGACCCACAGTTTGAGCTCCAATAATACTTAGTAATATTAATTAAAACTCTTTAATTAATATTTCACGATTATTAACCTCGGAGTTATTCCACTGAAAACCCGAGGCTGCACTCTCAGAACTGTAGATGTGTTTATACAATCTGAAGTCTCAGTGTCCATTGATATAGCTAATTGCATATGGTGTGATCCTCCACAAATAGTTCATAAATAGAGCTGGGTCATAAAGTCCGTTATACCCAACTAGAAATATCTTTTCCTTTAAGTACCATTGATTATCTAATGAACAATTAAATTCTGTCTTCCTCACGGAAGAAGGAGAGTGCTCATGATCGTTCAAGTCCCGACTCAACCCTTAAGGGAACTATTTATCTACTTCAATCAAGAAGAAGTGGATTTCACTATTGTGTTCAAACCTTCCTGCCCATAAGCCAAACCGCAACTCCAATATATGGAGGTATTGGTTGAGATTCACATCAACCTCACTTATGGTAAATCAAAAGTCACGATCCAAACTGAAGGAGTCGATATGACATTCAAGATTAAGATCACCTATAAATAGCCATCGTTTATCAATTATATATGAGTCTCATCTACTAACGGATCTTGGTGAGAGATTCATATAAATCGTGGTCCAGTCCTATATGATCTCATCATATAATGTGCCTCCATTATCATGTCAACTACATGAGCGGTCTAGGATAAGACCACCGTACTTTACGGAACGGACCGCAGCAGTAGATCAATCACAAACAAAGTACCCAGCTTTGTTCGCTCTCTACAAACTCTTTAGATTGCACGTCTCAAAATGAATCCTCTCTGTATATGACCATCATATACTCATTATGAAATTACATCTCGCAATCTAGGATGTTCTTGCACAATACGAATATATTACTGAATATAAAACATTTATAAACTTGAATGATAATTTGAATAATTCTTATTAAGTCTTTAACCATTTACAATTACAAGCTTTAGGGTATAAATCCCAACATAAAGAGCCACGGGTATTCATCTCTCTTAAAAGAAGTATGTGCTGGATTTGCTTAAAAAGGTTGGCATGGAGACTGTTAAACCATTTTCCTCATCAATGGTGACTAGCACTGGCAGCCAATTATCAGCTTACAAGGGCTGTCCAATTGCTAATTCTACAAAATATAGGACAATAGTTTATGCCTTCCAATATTTAACAATCACACGTCCTGACATTTCCTTTGCTATGAATAAGGTATGTCAATTCATGCAGTCACCTTTAGATCAACACTGTAAGGCTGATAAAAGATTGCTTAGATACTTGAAGGGAATGTTGGATTATGGTCTTGATTTCTCCAAGTCTAGTAGGTCTCGTTCTCCATGCTCATCGTCCCTGAACTTAGTTTCATTTTCTGATGCAGACTGGGCCACAAATCCAAATGATAGGAAGTCTACCTCGGGGTATTGTGTGTTTCTTGGCTCCAATGTAGTCACTTGAAGTGCCAAGAAACAACATATCATCTCCAAATCATTAACAGAGACAGAATATAGGAGTTTAGCTTCAGCAGTTGCAAAGGTAAGTTAGTTATCTTCCTTGTTACATGAACTATATATTACTTCCAACAACATTCCAGTTGTATGGTGTGACAATCAAAGCGTCATTGCAATGTCCACCAACCCAGTTTTGTATGCTAGAACAAAATATATCCAGCTGGATTTGTACTTTGTTCGTGACAAGGTCATTCAGAAGAAAATTCTTTTTAATCATGTTCATTCCTTAGATCAAATTGCTGACATTTTAACGAAGGCCTTGCCCACTCCTCGGTTTCTTTACTTGCGTGACAAACTCACTGTGCAATTCTCCCCATTAAGTTTGAGGGGGAATATTAACCATCTACATATTCAGCCCTCTTGTTCTGCATGAGTTCCTCAAACTAATTCCATACTAGCTAGTCAAACAAGAGCAGTTGTAGCAGATTCAACAGCTTTTATAAACTCAGCTACATGTTCATTAGCTAGAGAAGTAGCACAGGATCTTAACTCTATGAAAAGGCGGGAAAAGCTGCTAGGAGTTGGTTAGGATTCTGTTAGTTTGTTATAGATATTTTCAGATCATTAGTCATGCAAAGCATATGCTTTTGCTTATATATATATATATATATATATATATATATATATATATATATATATATATATATATATATATAGCTGATTTATTATATATTATGTATGAAATATACGCATCGAATACACAAGAGAATTATCTCAATTGTTCTTCATATTTTACAACTTTTCTTTCTCTTGCTTGTGATTCAATACCTTCTTGAATCTTGTTATACTTGTATCAAATCAGAGAACTGATACAATTATTTTCTAGTCTCTACAACAAAATTAGAGGAAAAGAAATATGGTAAAAATATTCAAACAATTATAAACACTTTTAATTATGCCCAACAAATAGTGTTATTTTCTTTAACCTAAAATTGAGTGATGAGGACAAAAATATCCTTATTTACTCTCTGTTTAGTTTGTTAGGGGTTGGTCTTGTGTTTTCATTCCTAGCCTAGGACGGAAATATGGTTGCATATTTGTTAGCTAGACATGCTTCAATTATCTCTTCTTATTATACTTGGACATTCCCCTGTCGTGATTTCATTTCTTCAGTTGTATTTGTTGATATAATATAAAATCCATCAACCTATGACTTAAATACTATAGTTGTATCATTTCCTATCAGCTTAAGCTTTTTGGCCTAATGGTTAATGTCATGGTATTAGAGCCAGGAGGTATCGGGTTCAAACCCTTTCTTCCCCCTTTCTCTTGATTTCTTGTTCATATATACATTACACAGTAGGGGGCGTCTAATGTGTGTCCGGGGCATTTGCCATCTTATTTTTGCACACATAATGTGTGTCCGGGTATTTGTCATCATATCCACATTACACGTGAGGGGGTATGTTAACATAATATAAAACCTATCAACTTATGATTTAAATACTATAGTTATGCCATTTCCTATCAGTTTAAGCTTTTAGACCTAATGGTTAATGAGAGTATTAATTGATTTTCCTAATGAATAAATCTCTTGAGTTTCTCCGGTTTAAAATAAATAAATAAAACTGTGAGAAAATTTGTCAAACATGGAGCAAGTTTGCATACCAACAAAGCAAATTGCTTATACAAATAAAATCAGCACTGATACTTAGATCAATTGCAATATTAAATAGTAAAAACAAATGACAATACAGTGAGAGGATTCTAACTCAAAAACAAGATACGTTATTTTTGATGAACCTCGACGGTACAAGGAGGTTTATTAAAGCAAAAAACAAACATTACATCTATTTAGGGAGGACGTATTGAGCCTTGCCCTTGAAAAAAAAATCTAATACAATAAATTGAAATCTAGAAAAGCAAATATGTAGACACATGCACACTAAAATATCAATACAATAAAAATGCAAACTTACAATAGATCTTGAACACTCGAACATCTGAAGCCAAAAACATTTATTATAAAGTAAACCTATAAAAATGAACAGATATCCATCATTCAGATTCTATCAATGGAAAATTATTAGCTCTAGACGCTAACTAGCATGATGTTCTCGGCCTAGAGTGGAATCGGAACAAGGAAGAAAAGCATTTCGAGTGGCTTGATCCTCCTACTGTAGTTGTCTCCACCAGTGATCCTCTCCCTATATGACAATTTTATGTTCTTTTGTGCTGTTGGAATTGAGTGGAAGCTTCTTCAGGTTTGGACACTCCCACACGCTAGTTTCATTTGTTGTGGGAAGAGCAATGCTTTTTCAATAGATGTTCTTCAATTTTTTCCGTAGAAAATATTTTAAGAGCATGCAGTTTTGAAAATGGATTTAGATTTTCCATCATGTCTGAAACTCCACCCAATTTTTCATGACTGATTACTTCTTCTAGTTCATTGCCATTAAAAATTGTAATATCCTTGAGGTTTGGAGCAAAAGTAAGCCATGCAGTCTCCCTCACTTTATCGCAAGTGATGGTAACTAAGTGAAGGTTCTTGAAACCTTGAAATTCTGGAATTTGTGGTACTTTGTTAATTTTAAACTCTTCAAAATCAGGACAAACCAAAAGTAGCTCATTGAAATGCTCTACATTCGCTACAGATGATATATCAAATGACTTTGCATTATTAACCTGAAGATCTAAATTATATCTTTGCAACTTGTGGCGAGCACTCTAAAGCTTTTGGAGAGCATTAAAACTTCTTATAATGATGCTTAACACCGTTAAGTATTCCAAGTGAAGCAATTCGTCTACGAAAAATTCACCACCAAATAGAATGCTGTCTTCTAGCAGGGGTTCCACAATGTCAAGGAATTAGTGCATTTTCAATACTTGCAATCTTCAAAAGTGAGAATCACTTATCTTGGAATCATCTCTAGGTATTGGAAGAAAATCAACGAGTCTGATAGTCAAATCTTTTAGATTTTTTAGTTGTTAATTTTTAAAATTTATTATTGATGGACGACTTCAAAAGTCCACAACAGTCCAATATTTTAGGTTTTAGTTACTGACTTGTTAGTTTCCTATTTTTATGTATATTTGAATATTGTAAATCTGCCTATATATACACGACAATTGAAAGAAATATATACAGTTCACAAAATATTTTCTTCTTAGTGCTTACCATTTCACATGGTATCAGAACAGTAAACAATATTATTTTTAGCCTCATATTCATGTTTTTTTTCTTCACCATGTCTGCCACCAACATCACACCATCATCATCACCACCTATCAAAACAGATCCTAATGTCATTCATTACTCAACTAGCCCATCTACCGTTCTTGTTACACCTCTATTAACAAGAGACAATTATGTATCATGGAGTCGTGCAGTAACAATGGCACTTCGTGCAAAAAGCAAACTTGATTTTGTTGATGGGTCACTCCCAATTCCAAAGGAGAAAGATAATATCTCCAACTGGGAATGATGTAATGATTTGGTTGCAAGTTGGATTCTTAGTTCTGCCTCACTTGAGATATGTCCAAGTATTCTGTAAGCTGAAACTGCAGCACAAATCTGAACAAATCTGAAGGATCATTTTTCTCAATCAAATGCTCATAAAATCTATCAATTGAAACAATCAATTTCTGCCCTCAAACAGAAAGGCATGTCTGTTACATTGTATTTCACACAACTTAAATCTTTATGGGACAAACTCAGTTCCATTACCTTTGTCACTCCATGTATCTGTGGTAATGTTAAAAGCACTGTTGATCAACAAAATCATGATCGTGTTATGGAGTTTCTTTTGGGACTCCATGATCATTTTTTAGCTATTTGTATTCAAATTCTCTTGATGGAACCGTTTCCTTCCATTCAACATATCTACAATTTAGTATGTCATGAAGAAAAATAACAAGAGATTAATATTCGAACAACTCCTACCGTTGATTCGGCAGCGCTTTAGGAGTCTAAACCACTATCTCGGGCCTCCTAGAAAATGCCATTGTCCTCTCTGTGAACATTATAACAAGCATAGTCATACTCTTGCTACATGCTACCAGGGCTTCCCAAATAAGCAGGTGTAGAAATCAAGGCCATCATCATCTAGTTCCGCTACTTTTGCTAATTAGTTGACACCTGAACAATACAACAAGCTTCTTGCACTCCTAGCCAAAGAGGAATCCGATGGATCATCAGCCCATTTGGTAGGTACAACTCTTACTTGTTTATCCTCTTGTTGGATAATCGATTCAGATGCTTCTGATCATATATGTACATCTCTTTCTCTTTTTTTTTCTTCATATTCTACCGTACATAAAAGTATATCAGTTCAATTACCTAATGGTTCTCAAGTGCCTATGACACACTTAGGCACGTTTTATTGTTAATCATCACTAACTCTAACGAATGTTTTTCATATTCCTTCATTTAAATTCAATTTGTTATCTATTATACAATTAACAAAGTCAACAAATTGTGATGTAATTTTTTCATTCTTTCAATGCATATTTCAGGACCGAGCAACGAAGTAGAAAATTGGTCGGGGTAGTGCTCGAAATGATTATTTTATCTAGATGCAAATTAGATTTTAAATATGCTTTTTCTTTCAAGCATTCTAATAAATTTGACCTACGACATTCTCGCCTTGGTCATCCATCGAGGTTTTGTTTTGATTTCATTGTTAAAAATTCTCCAAATATTATTGCAAATAAAGATTTTGTTTGTGATTTATGTCCGCGCGCTAAACAGTCACGTCTTTCTTTTTCTCAAAGTACATCCTGTTCTTCTCATTATTTTGAATTAATTCATGCAACATTTGAGGTTCTTTCTATATACCTTCTAAAAATGGATCACGTTTCTTTTTAACTATTGTTGATGATGATTCAAGGTGTACTTGGATTTATTTAATGAAACATAAATATGAAATTTTCAACATGTTAATTCATTTTTTTAATCAAATCAATCGTCAATTCAACACAAAAATAGCTCGTAATGAGGACATTTACCTTCCTCAACTTCAAACATTCGTTCAGATAATGTTTTCGAATTTCTTTCTAAACAAATGCAAACATGGTTTCATGACAATGGTGTAGGAAAAATGGTGAGTACGGCGCAGCAGAAGGTGCAAAAAACAAATATTTTTGCATTGGTACGTTTTAAATTTTTTTTTCAAAAAGAGCGATCTTAACCCATAATTAATTAAATATATTATAAAAAGTAACATAGCTTTTGATTAACGTGAGCCTTGATGTTGCGTTGACTATGAACAGCAAGATCTTCCAATCCTTCACGAATGTGAATTACCTTAGAGTACTGTAGACTCCCTTTCTTTGAATTGTGTACCTGAGGATGAGAAATAAAAAACTTTTCTTTTTCGTTAGTCACTCAAAAACCCTCCTGCGAAAACGAAGAACACTTTATTCTTTCTCTCTTTTCTCTCGGGTTAATTCTCAAAAGAGGAGATAATATTAAAAATATAACCGATTCTTTCGTTTCCTTGGTTCACTGGTCACTCGCCGGGAGTTTCGGGTTTAATACCGATATTTTAGCAATAAATCTAAGTATAGTTTTCTAGAGATGAGGAGTTTTTTTTTTCTTGACTTATCAAAGCTCACAAAAAACTCAAAACTTGCATCAAAGCAACTTAGGTTGGCCAAACTCTCCTTTGGTATATATAGGGTGGTCGAATTGTCCTTTAAGAAGGATTTGTGTTTCACCCAAAAATCTATCAATCTAAGAGTTCAATCTTATTTCATCTCTTGAATCTATTATCCAATAATTTCTTAAAGGATAATTGAGAATTAGTGACTTATCAAAACTTCCTAAAAGTGACTAATAGTCAACGTTTAGAGTTTTGATAAATATAAAAAACTTCCTAATTTGATTTGATAAATAACTCCTTTTATTTATCTCCTTATCAAATAAGGTTTTTGATACTTATCATACTATTACCAATATTATAAAGCTAGAAATCTAATTGCTAGTAGAAAAATGTTTTGACTTTTAATTAAACAATTAATTAATTAATTAACAAAATAATTAGCTAATCCAATTAGCTAATGCCGCCCATCCCTATTTGCATGGCCCAAATTTTGTTTTTCCATTTTATTAATCTCATTGAACCTCCACAAAAAGTCCACATGTGAAATAGACTCATTCTTACAAAAAGAAATAAGCCCACATGCCTTTAAATAAATATATTTAATATAATTTAACAGCCCCATTTTTATTAAATGTGCTAATTATATTATCAATATATTTACAGGATGTTAAAAACATCCCTTAGGGCCGCCCAAGGGATCACACACCCTTGGCCACCTATCCCAGGTATTTTGACGAGTTACTGCGTGTCTTAATCGAACACAAGAACGCACCTCTCAAAACTTTTGGAAAGAATTCCAAAATCAATTCTATAAGATGGATCAAATAAATGATCCAGTAGTAACTAGTGATCCATTCAAGTTCGTGTGGATTGAGGGTCTTGGCAGGGCTATCTAAATTTAAGCTCCAATAGACACAACCTAATCACAATCAACAAATGATTCACTTAGGTTCGATCCATTAATTTTAATTCATTCCACTAAAGAACTAAAATTGAACTCTTAAATAAAGATAGAATAAGTGAGCATACTAATTCGTACCCTAGACAACCTAAATGGAGAAAATGTATCCTCGTGAAAAATACCAGTAATCGCCAAGAGCTCATAAACCGTCTATAGCTCTCCAAGTTACTATATTTACTCATATGACCATGTTTTCGAACTTGGATATTTTAACTTGTCCAGAAGTCATGTTTCAATAACCACTATTGAAAACTTTAAGTAAAGATTTAAATATACAATACCTCAAAACATCTATATGATGGTATTCTACTAACATTTGCTAAATGCAGTCACGATGTCCATTTCTATAAATGATGTCATCTATTGATATACACGTGAATACCACTAAGCCATCGAGGATAGACTATGCGATATAATTGTACTCATTGATAGCTCAAATGATAACGCGTGCAACCATAAGTCCATCATTTATCTCAAAATTTAGATAGACTCTCCGATTGTCTCTGTTGAATACTTTTATCCACTGACGGTTGCGGATAAAGTTTTCTATAATGATCCTATTCAATGCACCCAGTGCACTATATTCTTTTGTCCAAAGACACTTCGATAATTTTAGACTCATCATATCACATTTGATTCTACTCAAATGCTAACAAAAGAATCTACAACTTTGACATGATAAAGGCGTCCAACCTTATATCTTAAGTTGTGAATGTGTATTCGAGACTAACTAAAGAATTGTGTCTACCTCATACATATCCAGATGTACGAACAATTCTTTTGTTTCTCGTAGTCTCTTGACCTTATGATTATTTACTTTCGACAATTAATATAATTGCTATAAGATTTGTTAAAACATAAATCACTTTTATTTATATGAGATCGATTGTCAAATGCACAAATAGAATTATTCACCAACATAGTTGCGTTGCGACCCCCCAACAAAATGGCATTATAAAACGTAAGCATCGGCATCTACTTAATGTTGCTAGAGCTCTACGATTTCAAGCAAACTTGCCTATTTCTTTTTGGAGTAAATGTATTCTCACTGTTGTCTTTCTTATTAAGAAACTTTCAACTCCAATCCTTAAATATAAATCTTCACATCAAGTTTTACTAGGAATTGTTCCATTATATACATCTCTTCGAGTTTTCGGATGTTTATGTTTTGCTAAAAATAAGAATATTCAACATAAATTTGATGAGCAAGCCAAACCTAGTATTTTTGTTGGATTCGTATGGTCAAAAAGGATATCACATATATGATTTCAAAACTCATCAAATCTATGTTTCTCATGATGTCATATTTAATGAGTCAATGTTTTCATATCATGATCTTTCATCCTTATCGTTAAAAAATTACATTACCATTACTCAAATCAATGGTGATAGGACATTTGACTAGCCCAAGTGCACCACCAATTGTTTCCACTAATGTTTCTTCTAGTAATTCTATCCCTCATAATCTAGTTGATTATTCCAATAAATCTCTAGTGACTATTCCCACATCTTCTCAACTTGATAGCTCAACCAATTCTCCATCTATTTCTCAGGACACTCCCTTCTCTAATTGCCTTTTAACGGCACCTGCTCCTATCATTAATAATTATCCTCAACGAATTCGTCGCCCACCGGATTATCTAGGATTATATTTGTAATCATATTCATTCTCAACTGATTTTCCGTTAGCAAATTATTTTTCTTTATTCAATCTACGTCATTCTCATCGCGTCTTTCCAACTAATATCATTAAAAATCAAGAACCAAGATCTTATTCTCAAGCAGTGAAATCCGAATGGCGTGATGCCATGGCTAAAGAAATGCAGGCCTTTGAATCAAACAATAGTTGGTCTTTCTACTCACTTCCCACAAGAAAATCACCCATTGGTTGTAAATGGGTCTACAAAATTAAATATAGGTCTGATGGTTCTATTAAGAGATATAAAGCTCGTTTAGTTGCCAAAGGTTATACTCAAGTTGATGGCATCGATTATCACGATACCTTCGCACCTGTGGCTAAAATAGTTATTGTTCGTCTTCTTCTCTCCATTGCTGCCATTAAAATTGGTCATTGCTCCAACTTGATATTAACAATGCTTTTCTCCAAGGAGATCTCCATGAAAAAGTTTATATAAAACTCCCTCCCTGATTTTCTCGTAAGGGGGAGACTCTTGTATGCAAATTAAATAAATCTATTTATGGTCTTAAACAAGCGTCTCGTTAATGGTTCTCCAAATTCTCAACCACTCTTATTCGCCGAGGTTTTCATCAATCTATTTCAGACTATAGTCTTTTTACTTATATTCGTGACCAGACTTCTATTCTTGTTCTCGTCTATGTCGATGATATCATTATCACTAGAAACAATGATAATGTCATCTCTGAAATCAAATAATTTATTGCTCAATCTTTCTCAATAAAAGATCTTGGCAATCTTCGGTATTTTTTAGGTATTGAAGTATCTCGCTCTAAACAAGGAATTTTTCTGTGTCAACGAAAATATACTATTGACATATTATCTGGTTATGATATGATTGGTTCTCGACCATCAAATTTCTTATAGAGCATCATCTTCTTTTATAAGATGGTACTCATCTTCCCGATCCGGCAATCTATCGTCGACTCGTGGGTCGTCTTTTATATCTCACAGTAACACGACCTGATATTCAATATGTTGTAAACACTTTCACTCAATTCATGCAATCTCCATATTCCTCCTATCTTAATACTGCCAACTAGGTTTTTCGTTATCTTAAAGGTAGCATTAGTAAAGGTTTATTCCTTTCTACATCAAGTTCTCTTACTTTAGTCGGATAAGCTAACTCTGATTGGGGCGGTTGTCATACTACTCATCGCTCCATCACTGGTTATTTTACCATGTTAGATTCTTGTCCTATTTCTTAGAAAACCAAGAAACAACCAACAGTTTCATGTTCTTCTGCAGAAGCAGAGTATCGTTCCCTTGCTGCACTTACTTAGTTACAATGATTAAAATATCTTCTCTTGGATCTTAGTATTAATCATTCACAACCAATTCTAGTTCATTGTGATAGCCAAGCTGCTATTCACACCGCCTAAAATAGTGTATTCCACGAACGCACCAAACATATTAAAATTGACTGTCATTTTGTTCGAGAAAAAATTCACTGCGGGTCTACTTACTCATTCCTATTTACAATCTAGCGACCAATTGGCGAACCTTTTTACCAAACCACTTAGAGTTGATGCTGTCAATTACTTCGCAAGTTGGATGATCTTGACATTTCAATCCCAACTCCAACTTAAAGGGGGTATTGGACAAAAATCAATGAGTCCATAACAGTCAAATCTTTTATATTTCTTAGTTGTCAACTTTTTAAAATTTGTTATTTATGGACAAATTCAAAAGTCCACAACAGTCCATTATTTTAGGTTTTAGTTACTGCCCTGAGTTGTTAGTTTCATATTTTATGTATATTTGAATCTTGTAAATGTACCTATATATACACGACAATTGAATGAAATATATACAGTTCACAAAATATTTTCTTCTTCGTGCTTACCATTTTACACTAGGGACCATGATTCCTCTAAAAGCAAACATTTTAGATTTACTAAGGCCTTTAATTCTTATGGCAACTTTGTTACCAAGGTTGAGATACTCCAGTAAAACCAATTTGAAATTTCTGAAGGTAATTCTTCCAAATCAAAATTACCAGACAAGTTTAAAACTCTAAGAGAAGACATATATTTGAAGAAGTCATAAGGGATTGTTATGAAATTATTACCAGCGAGAAACAAAGTTACCAGAGATCTGGTAAATTCCTAATTTTATGATTGATTCATCAATGATATCTTCTTTACCCCTTCCCACTCTCTGGCCTCCGGTGCCTTAGTTAATCCATCATTTGCGGGACCAAAATGTTTTCATTTTCCTTCTCAACTTCACATGCTATCCACAGAATCATGTCACGAATTACATCATGCATTTTGACACAATCATTTTTCTCTTCTTCTAATAAACATGTACGAATAAGAGCATTGATTATGGAGTATCCTTGGTTTATATCTATTCTCCCCCCACGTTCATCCAACTCGCCATTCCAATAATCAATCGAGGATCTCTTCAAAATTAGATCATCCTCCGGAAATAAACAACAATATTTGAAACAAGATTTCATTTTATCTTTTAATTTATCATAAATGAACTTTAAACGATAATAAACTTGTTTTATATCTGAAAATTTATCCATACGTAAATATTCAGAGGGTGATCTTCTCAGTTCTTCGATTGCATAGTCTCACTCTGCAGGTGTAGTGTTGCTTGAACAATGGTTTTGATCACAAGTGGTAGACCACAGCACTCTCCAGCCATTTGTTTTGCACGTTCAAGAATATATGTATTACTATCAAGCATGACTCCTCGCAGATTTTCTCTAAACAATTCCCCTGCTTCATCGTGGTCACCATTTTACACTAGGGACCATGATTCCTCTAAAAGCAAACATTTTAGATTTACCAAGGCCTTTAACTCTTATGGCAACTTTGTTATCCCACTTCTTCCAAGTCTGAAATATATTTATCTTTATATCCTTGGTGCCCTAAATTTTTTAATAAAAAAGTTAATGATTAAAGATATTTTAGTAATTAAAACTGACAGTAAAAAGTATTTTGCCCATAAATAAAACCAGTAGGAGATTTTGACTGACACACCAAATTTGAGGAAAATTTTATAATATTTCAAACCGAAAAGTTAACAATTAATGGTATTTTAGTAATTAAAATTAACAGTAGTGCGAATTTTAGCTATAAAATAAAATTATGAGGGGGGAAAAGGAGAATGAAAGATATTTTGACTATAAATAAAACTATATGGTGGATTTTAACGACTACACTAAATTATAAAGAAAATTTTAATAATATCCCTATTTTTTATTTTCAAAATCCAATAAACACATTTATAAAACGTTAATGAACTTTGCCCTTAACTCCTTTTTTCGATAGAACACTGTATGTGTGGGGACTTGCATACTTGAACAACGCGAACCTTTCTATTATTGGTTATCATTTTTTAACCAATATAAGTACGGTTCGAAAAGCAACTCTCACTGTAAGAAAAGATTTCCCCACACTTTGTTATTTTATTAACAAAGATGGGACTCGATCCCCAATTACAAATGTAAAGAAAAAATACAATAACCACTTAAACTATTAGTGGATGTAAAACCTAAACCCAATGCCGGTATCATTTTATTGTTAAATACGCACATGTTCTCTTTATATCAATGGGAAACAAAGGAACCAGAGACAACCAAATAAATAATGGATATAAAAAGTTTCCTACACGTTATTTATTGGCATACATTTGTATTAAACAGTGGAAGTTTACACTTCTTTTCAATATTTGAACCCTATTTCAAGTTCCTCTCTACTGTCTTGCCCACCGATAAATAATGTAGAACACTGGATTTGAAAACTGATAAGAGGAATCAGGAACCTTTATTACCTTTGCCCTTATGCGAAGAACCTTTATCAGATTGAGACCAAACCTACGTCAATAAACACGAACGTGTTGTTGCATGAGAAACCAATGAAGAAACAAAACAAAGCAGCTAGGGTATCATTTCAAATGACACTCCCTTGCGAATTGCCCACAATCCGTGAATTGTGGTTTCCACTGTCAAATGGAACAGAGTTTACTGTTTTTCTACGTAACAAAATATTGACCAGACACAACTAAACAAAGGTGAAGTATACCTCCATTATTGCTGAAAAATCATAATTGATCAGTCAACCTTATCACACAGCAGTGTGAAAAAACTTAGCACAAAAAACCTAGCATCCCATCTCTTATTCTCTATAACCAAAAGTATAGAGAGCAAAGACCAAATAGTCTTAACCCACCCTTTTACATTCAATAGAGGATTGTATTTTATTCCGACTTCTGGCTAGCAGCAATGTCTTTGAGCTTCTCTTTCAGTTCTCCATTCTACACATGAACGACCACAATATTAGAGGATTGGATTGCACATTTAAAGAATTCAAAATTATATATGTATATATACAACTTTGATACCTGGTGCATGTTGAGAATTATATCTGACCCTCCAATAAATTCCCCCTTGATAAAAATCTGTGGAAATGTAGGCCAGGAGCTGCATAGAAACAAAAGTGTGATAAAGAAACATGCATCATTTGAGGTGAAGGAACAATAATATCATGCAAATTGTGATTTCCAATCAATGATGAAGCATTTTTAAGAACAAAAACATGGTTTTATTAAGAAAAAAAGATGGAGGTGTTTCTAAATGATGAAACCATCTAATTCTATTATCAATAAATAAAAAGCAAAAACTATAAAAAAAACACTGAGAGGAATTGAAGACAAACCTTTTTTTTTTTTTGGGAAACAAAAACATGAAAACTTCATTAAAAGGAAAAAAAAAAAAAAAAGGCATGTACAAAGAAAGGGAGGGATAGCCAATCCTAGCTTACAAAAACTGCCAGGGCCAGCAACAAAAGAATACAGAAAAGCCACAAGACAGGCCTATACAAAGAGCCCTCACAAAAAAGAAGAGAGAGAAATTTGGAATTAACACCTAAACCCACATAGAAATTTGCACTTCAATATATATATATATATATATACAGCTACCAAAAGGTAAACCTAGTGCATTATATCAATTCATAACCCAGATCGATAGTGATGAAAATAATCAAATCTTAATCAGAGGCATGACAGTTTGTGATCAGCAGAAACTGAATTAAATGGTTAGTTTTTTTAAAAATATACAACCACAGAAAGAAGTGCGGAAACAAAATTAATTCACAGAAGCCAATGTAAAAGATTCAAGAAGGTAAAAAGGTTCCCAAGAGGATAGCCTAATAGTTTTGATCTCCTGTAGTGGAGAAAGAGGTCTAGGGATTAATGCACCTCACACTAACCTCAGGAGGGGGTTAAGACTTAGTTTAATTTGTGTGTATAGGGTAGAGCATCCTGTGGAGTTGGTGGTGGTTAACTTAAAATGAAAAACACAGAGAAAGAGCTGAGCGGGCATCAAATATGAAATTGATCTGAAATTGGTCAAAAAGCATGAAAAGTTATGTACAAAATTGTAATACTGGAACCTTTGTGTTAGGTTGGGCAACAAAATATCCCTGTCCAAGTACATAAGCATCTCAGTTGCCCACACCTGTATGTTATACAAACCTGAAGAATACTTCCGCACATGAAATATACATGGGGACAAAATTCCAAACCACATGACTGTATTTCAGATGCTTTACAAATGCTACTCAGCTGATTCTCAGATTGAACCCATAGTAATATATAACACAAAGCCCTCAATCTCCATCATGCTATTTGATTTGAGTTGAGTTCCGTTGGACTGGCAACTGAGTTAATCTCTTAGTCTTGTATAAAAATGACCCAATTAACCGATTCACAATCCAATATAAATGCTTAATAGTAAAATAGAGGTACGATTTTTTAGTGCAGAGCATAACATCACTTGTACTCTTTTTTGGAGAAACTCTAACTACTGGTGGCCATTTTTAAACCTTCCACACACTCCATGGTTCATATTTGGTATTAGAAAATAATCTAAGCAATGTTTTCAACCGTTATGATTCATCAGGAAATATTCTCTTCTAAAAAACCAACTTCCCTCACCACAGGAAAATGGAAGAGGAAACACCAAAGTTAAAAATAAAGATGAGATCACCCACCTCTCCAACTCAAAAGGGAAAAAAAACCAATATAAAGTAAGAAAGAAACACCAACGGTTTGTTGGTAAAAGTTATCGGGTAACAGCACATAACATTCTTACTACAGCTTAATAATGAATTTGACAAGTTGCAATTTGCAAGTTATTAAGATAGCATACTGGTCTAGAAATAGAATTTCCTATGCTAGACACATTGGACAGGCTCTCTAATGATAATGATGAGATCGGGCACCAAGGTAAGATTCCAACCCAATACAAAAGGTGGCTTTTCACCCAGTATAAACTCTTAGTACATTGTGCTGTAAATTACATGTGCACTTTGAGAACATGTTACAACACTAAAACGTACAACAAAGATATTGTGATTTGTGCATGCTCCTTAGAAAATTTCAAATTTCTTTATTTATATTCCACAACCATGATTGAAATCTAAGTTAAATCCTGCAGGACACAAACTCACCTGAAGGCTTTAACAGCACCTTTAAGCTCAGGATCTTCCAAAATATTTCTAGCACTTAAAGGAACATCTGCACAAGCCACAACCATAAGTACAAATACCGTAACCAGCAATATTTGCTTAAAAAAGTGAGCAAAGCACAATTAGATAACAAATACCCAACAGCAAGTAGGTCAGTATTGAACTAAAATAATAACCAAAAATCATGTATATTTCACCATTTCTAAAGACAATTGTGACCCTGAACTATAGTGCCATCAGAAATTTGGTTATCATGTCCCAAATATAACAAAGTAGCTAAATTTGATATATAAACTGCTAAAACATTGTTTGGTGTGTGTGTGTGTGTTGGGTTTGTGGGTTGTCTAAACATAACCAATCTTTTTCATAAATAGAGTTAAAACAAAAGCTTAACCAAATGTGGTTGCTCTTGGTTTTGAAAGTGCTTGTGCATGCACTATCACTTTATAAAACAATTTACCTTTTACCTGCACTGAGATGCAACAGATACTTTGTATCTGCAGTGCAAGACACATCAAATGGAAATGAAAAACCCCGTATAATATGGCCAGCTGTTTCAATTTACAATTGGCTTGGTGATAGTCCCAACACTAGTGCAATTTAATTATCATTCCCTTCCAAATGTCTCATTTTTAGCTTACACACGAACTGATCCTTCTGAAAAGCTACTTATAAGTCTAAAAAATTCTCTTGTACACGAGAACAAATAATTATAATACACTAAGAGTGGGCAACAACCCATGATCATATCTCTGGATCCAGTGAAAAGCGGTGGGCTGCAGGGGATAATATCAATAAGGTAAAACATGGAGAGCAGCTTGATCAAACCATATTGAGTCCATATACATGGTTAGAACTTTAGATAAGAGTAGTTAGCAGAAAAGCCAAAGTGATGTCTGCTGCCCTCTTCTGCAGCAAGATGACATTGTTTATGGGAACTATGACCTAAGATATGATTAGAACTACTGCTTTGCAGACATTTGACCACTAAAAAAATGAAACAAGAAGATAGATAACAGATTAAAAGAAAATATGGTACGCTAAACATATGAACACTTACTGTAATGTCTCAGCACTCGGACTGCAAGTGAGCTAAATCCACATTGAGGAAACTCAGGAACCCCTTTCATATAAATCATCACAGGGTTGTCTTTGACATCCTACAACAGAACCTAATCATGATTAATGCACATAAAGGTTACAAAAATAAAGAGCTTTTGGGCTAACAAAGCAAAACAAAAGTTCTTAATATGCTTCATAAATACATTATAGAATATTTGGAGGACAGCTTTACCTGCTCAACAACATCCTTCAAAGAAAGGTCAGAGCTCTCAAGTTTACTAGTAGGTCTAAAATCTTCATGTGTGTCGGGATCATTTGGCACAGTAGTGGAGTATTTCATTCCATTGTGGTATGAGGAGCCAGATATCTGCAAAAAGTAATTGCAAAATCAAAAACTGATGTTATTATTCTGACTGCAACAAACGCATTAAATAATCACTTCATGTTTTGGCCGAGACTGACATGCTTATACTTGTGACTTTGAAAACACGTTTACAGCTTAGCTAACCCGCCACCCTGAGAAATTTCTAATTTAGACTAGATTAAACTCAAAATTACCCACCACACAAACAAAATGAAATCAAATTGAACTGGAACAAGAAAAAGAATTTAAAACTCTGATTTCAAGCACACCATCATTGAAGTTCTCAATTCAACATTTTAAACTTGGATAAATTTAGAAAACATAAAAGGAATGACCACAGACCCTTTAAGCACATTCTATTAACCATATAGCGTTTAGTACTAACAAAAGATCTCACGATCAAATATTTGTATTTACGAGATTAATAGACTGGACTGAATAGGACAAAACATTTTATACACGAAATATCAATTATTTACTGCAAATAATAGTGAATTCAGTGCAATATTTCAATTTCTACATCGATCAAGCTTGCATTATTACTAACTTAGCTCAATTATGTGTTATAATATGCCATTCATTTCCATTAAAAACTCAAACTGAACTAAAAAGTAACTCTTCTTACAATTCTAGCAGAATTAGCAACTGGGTAAGCTCCGATTCCTTTCAAGATTATGTTAGACAACGATCTTGCCATGCTGTTCAAACTTTGAAGTATCTGCACAAATCAACCGCCAGCCGGTTAACTCCTCCAAACAGCAACCCGTAGTATTTTAGTAAAGCTCAAAAAAGACAGGTAATTTATAATTTATTTGGGTTTTCAAGGACTGGAATTCTGATTCTGATAAGCAAATAATAATAGAAGAAAATGGAGATTTCCGTTACCTGAAAAAGAGTTCGACAGAATTGTACTAATATACAAAATAATTATATTTTGAACCCAAAAATAACCACCGAAAGTATTACACTTACAAGTAACAAAAGGATAATCCGAAAGGACGATATCGTCCTTGAAAACAACTATCATGTAAACAAAGGGTTTTTTTTTTTTTTTTTACTATTTCAACTCTTCTAATCATTTTATCAAACAGGTTATGTGCATAAATAAATAAATAAATCGATTCCAAATATAAATGCACACGTACATACAAGATTCTCTTGTGCCAATCTTAGAAGCCTACAAATGAGAACCGGAGCGTGAAAATAAGTACCTTAAAATGGAGATTGATTTCAAGCTTGACCTAAAAAGTTTGGAGTTTTGATTGGTAGTGATTATGGGGTACCCCAAAGAACAAGTGACGAGACTCGGCTTCTTGCTTGACCTTTTTGAATGTTAGAAGGACAGATTGTGTCCTTTTTCAATTTTGGTTTGGTTATTTCGGAATTTAGTAACTTTTGTAGGATATTTTTCTTTACATGTTCTATAACGTGGTTAGTTTTGTTTGTAAAAGAATTATTGTTATTATTGTTATTGTTTTTTATTTCTTCTTGTTTTTATTTTGGACAAAAATTATTTTGTCTTCTAATTTTTTTTAAATTATTACTTTTTTTATTGATATTTTTTTTTATACCTCGCCTGGAAAATCTATCAATTTAATCATTCTGTTAGTCAACAATTAATCAAATTTAATGGTGTTAGGGGTATTTTAATCTCTAGACACAAAAATAAAATTAAGGTTAAAAATAATTAAAAGATTATTAGATAAAAATTAAATTCTAAAAATAAAATAATAACAACTGAAAAAATAAAAAATAGAAAATAATAATTTTCAAAAATAATAAAAAGTTACTTTTAATAATTTATTTCATTTTTAAAAATAACAATTAAAAATTATAATTTTCAAAAATAATAATAACTCTTCTCCTAATATCTTTAAAAAATATTTTTTAATTTTTTAATTTTTAATTTTTATAATTTATTTTCATATATAAAATTTATTTTTTATATTTTAATATTAATTGAAGTAATATTTTGAATTATTAAATTTTCATTAAAAAATTAGTTATTATCGTACTGATTTTTTTATTTTTTAAAAATTTTTAATTTTGGTGTTAATTTATTTATTTATTTCTTTTTAGTATTTTATGACTTTTCTTATAAATTTTCTGTATTTTGTAATTTTAAATTTTTTTTTATTAACATGTGTTAGATTCTTATTGGAGGTACACATATTATATTCTTGTTGGATGAACATATGTTATATTCTTATTGTATGTATAAGTTAAGGTTAATTTATTAAATTTTAAAAAATAAAGAATAAAATTTTATTTTTAACTTAATCATTTAAAATTAGAGGCAAAATGGTCAATGTGCATATTCTATCATGTTTTACTGTAAAAAAATGTGGTTAAGAAGGATAAAATGATGGATTTTTAAAAAGTTAGAGGCTACGCGAGACAAAAAAAACATTGGTCAAAAGGTAATAATATAAAAAAAGATAGGAATGAAAATAAATTTAAAAGTAAGTCTCTCATACAAGCTTCAAAATACTATCTATGAAAGTATTAATACTATAATTAGTAGAAATATTTTTCAAAATATCATGTCAACAAAAATTTACGTAAAATTTATGAACAATATGAAAAATATCAAAAATTCTAAAACCATAGAAATTTTTAGTAAAACTTTAATAAATATTAAAATAATAAAAAAAAACTTTAAAAAATGTAAATAATACATAATAACTATAATATGAATATGAATATAATACATATATGAGCTATATAAAATTAAAAAAAATTGTTAAGGAATATCATCAAATAAAAAAAGTAAATATTAATTTTAATGTCATGTAACACAAATATGTTACATCAAATTTTAAAAAAAATAAACAAAAGGTAAATAAAAATATTATGCAATATCATAACTTTCTCACTTTACAGCGTTGAAAATATTTCAGATATTTTATGAAAATTTTCTCAATATTTCACGAAAATTTCACGATATTATGTAAAAGTATGTTACATGTTTACCAATATCAATATTTTCGAAAATTTCCTGAACATTTACAAAAAAAAACACTTATGCCCCATATTTAAAATATGAAAATAATTAGAGAAATTATCTATATTTCAAACTATGGTATTATGTGGGATGATATGATTAGGTGAATGTATTTATTTACTTCGATATACTAAAACATATGTCTATTGGTGTAACAAATACAAATCCAATGAATTAATTATATTAACCATACCAAAATTCATAATTTTAACCCGTTGAATTCGCTTCTTATTTCTTTTCATTCCCAATCTCATTTAATAAATGAGATATTATTAAAATTCTCCTATAGTTTGGCGTATTAAATAAAAATTATCCCATAATTTTATTTATGACCAAAATATTCCGTATAATTTTATTTGTAACCAATTTCACCATTACAATACAGTCAGTTTTAATTCGTAAAATACCCTTGACTGCTAACTTTTCTGTTAAAATTTTTAGTACACTAAGGCCCCGTTTGTTGCATGGGATAGGATTGGATTATTTATATGGGATTGGATGGGATTGGATTGGATAAATTTAAAAGTTATTCCATGTTTGGTGTAACGTAGGATAGGATTAAAAATAGTGTTATGATAAGATTAAAAATAGTGTTAAAATTTTTATATTTATATATAATATGAAAATTTTTAAATAAAAAATATATTTTAAAATAAATAAAACTATTTAAAATTAAATCTTAAATAAAATACTAATATGTTTTAGTTAATATTGAAAATATTAAAATGTTTTAATAAAATATATTTAATTAAATTTTAAAATACTTTAACTAAATTTAATTTTATATATAATAGTTTAATAAAGTATAAGAAATTGAAAAAAGAAAAAAGAAAAGAGAGAGAGAGGAACTAATTATTAAAAAAAGTGTAGAAAAAATAAAAAATTAAGAAGAGAGAGGAAGGATAAATTTAACCCTTGCTTTGGAGGGGTTTCATTTATCCTACTTTGGTGGGATAAAAAATATTGTTGGACTAAATAGTCCAAAGTCAATGGTGGCTCCAAACAAGAGATTGGAGTAATTTTTATCCAATCCCAAGCCTAACCCACACAACAAACATGCCCAATCTCATTTAATAAATGAGATATTATTAAAATTCTCCTATAGTTTGGCGTATTAAATAAAAATTATCCCGTAATTTTATTTATGACCAAAATATTCCGTATAATTTTATTTGTAACCAATTTCACCATTACAATACAGTCAGTTTTAATTCGTAAAATACCCTTGACTGCTAACTTTTCTGTTAAAATTTTTAGTACACTAAGGGTATATTGGTAAATACCTACAAATTTTAAATTAAATAATTTTAATTTAGAACACCAATGGATTCTACCATCCATTATATGATGGATAGTGAAGATCAAATATAAAATTTTAAGTAAAAAATTAAAATTAAAAGATGGAATCTCCACTATCCATATATGGAGATCCATAGATGGACGATATAGATCATAAATAAAAAAATTAAAAAGGTGAATCTCCAGAAATTATAACAAAGGAAAAAAAAATTAAAAAAGAAAAACAATTTTAAAAAAAAATTTAATTTCTTTTGTTCGTTATGATCTCCACCGTCCATCTTATATCTATCTTTTTATTTTTAAAATTTTTAAATTTTTTAATTGTTTTATACTTTAGGCAATTTTTAAAAAATTTTGTTTCTCTTTTTTTATTTGCACTGTCCATGTGGACGGTGGAGATCCACCAATTTTTTTTTTATTCTTAAAGAGAAAAAAAGTAATTTTACTTATAAAATTAACATAAATTAACGATAGGGGAGAGATTGGTTACAAAATAAAATTATTTTGGCCATAAATAAAACTACGGGGTGATTTTTGACTAATATCCCAAACTATAAAGGATATTTTGATAATATCCTTTTTTTTTATTTCTTAAAAGGTAAATAAATAATTTTACTTATAAAATTACCATAAATTAACGTTAGGGGGAGATTTGTTATAAAAAAATTATAGCGATTATTTTGACCATAAAAAAAATTGTGTGGTGGTTTTTGTCTAATACCCAAATCACTGGAGGATTTTAATAATATTTTTTAGTAAATTATTTCTCGCTTTGTAGTCTTACTGTGTATATATTAATATTAAAAAAAGGATATTATTAATTTTGGCCCCACTTTTAAAAGTAATATCCTTTTACCCTCTACTTTTAAAATATTAGTCAAAATACCCCTTTATAGGTAAACAGTCAGCTCATTTCTTTAATAAAATTGTAAAGGTAAAAGTATGGGGTAAAATAACATTACTTTTAAAAGTAGTGAGAAAATAATAAATTCAAAAAATATATTGAAAAAAAAAACACAAAAAGAATTTGAAATAAAAATTTTCCTTTATTATTTTTTTTAATGGAAAATATATTCTTTAAACCGAACAAGAAAGAGGTATGGCATTAGCCATAATTACATCAACAAGAGAGAAAAGAAAATCCACTAACCAAACCTAATAACACAAGCTTCGGCTAAGTCCACTGGGGCTACCAATTTAAGCACAGCAACACCTGATAGCAATACACTGCTCGCTTCGTCCCTTATCACAGCTCCCAAACCAATAGTCCCTGCAGCTATTTGAAGAGAGGCATCAACATTGACCTTAAAAGCTCTTGCAGGCGGGGCACACCACATCATTGTTATCGGCGCCCAAGCTGAAGGAGAAATTATGGTAAGGCTCGTTGTAGCAACCTGAAAATCTGAAAGAAACATCTTGGATCAAGGAACAATATCATAAGCTTTTAGAATAATATTCTCATGGCGACATTGTTGCGATGGTACCAAGATCGCCAGAGAACAATAGCTACTCAAACTCCTCACGATGCAGCTAGGAAAAACAGGAGAAGAGAAAATTTGCACAAGAATTCATCCCTGTAACACCCCCTGACCCGACCAGACTGGATTGACCCAAGGAGCGCTACCGGATTTTCAAAACTTTCTAAATTCACTTTATTAATTTCAAACCATTGAAAATCATATCAATTTGTAATTTAAAAATATGTTTCTAGTGAGCCCACCAAATTATATTTTCAAAAATTTTGGCAGAGTTTCCTCTATTTTTCTGATTTCCCAAATCCTAAAACCTGTTTTCAATAAAACACATATAATACAATATAATTTCAACACTTCTATATCCAAATTTTTAAATCAATGCGCACTCTGCCGTTTAGTGCGACTTTCAAGCATTTTCAAATAAAACATATATAATTAATATTTACAAACATTTGAACAAAATATAAATTATAAAACACTGATTACAAAACATATCTATGCATGCCAAATTTCAGATTTCTGTATATGCATGCTTCATAAAATACAATATACAATTAAGATTCAATGGTAACTACTAAAAAAAAACTGTGACTCTAGACCTTCAATCTGCTGTTACTTCTTCTCTATTCTTTGTTTCCCCCTGTGTCTCTGATACCTGCACGTGATAAAATCAACGCGCTAAGCAATAATGCCTAGTGGGTGTACACTCAACTCAAGTATCAAAATCAATAATCATTTCATAATAAAAATATTCCAATATGATCGTATAAAAACATTTCAATCTTTAACTTTCTCACTGAAAGAAATCATATAAAAATAGTTTAATAAAAGAATCTAAATTCAATTAATAATTCATACGAAATTCAGTTTTCAATTCTTTTATAATCATTTTATTCATTCTGTAACATTTTATTTATACAAATATTTTGTTCACTTTTATTCTTCATCTGACCATACACTCATTATACATTTCTATATCTGTAACATCGGTGTAACGTTCACCTTCGGGATTCGCCTAAACTGGACCAAGCCAGGGTTGCCCCGCGAGATGTAACTGTCAGGGATGTCAATACAATATCTATCTCCGGGAGTCGCCTAAACTGGATTATACCAGGTTTGCCCCGCGAGATGTAACTGTCATGGATACAGTGCACTGGCTATCTTCAGGATTCGCCTAAACTGGACTCAGCCAGGTTTGCCCCGCGAGATGCAACAGTCATAGACACAGTGCAATGACTATCTCCGGGATTCACCTAAACTTGACCATGCCAGGTTTGCCCCGTGAGATGTAACTGTCTGGGATACAGTGCAATGTCTATCTCTGGGATTCGCCTAAACTGGACTATGCCAGGTTTGCCCCGTGAGATGCAACAGTCATCAATATCATCAGTGCAATATCTATCTCCGGGATTCGCCTAAACTGGACCATGCCAGGTTTGCCCCGCGAGATACAACAATCTTAACTCGTTATTGTAACATCCCGGATTTCGGATAATTAATTTTATATATGTGAAAATAAATTTTGTGATTGAAGGGGGTGAAAATGTAATTAAAAGTATGTTTAATTTGATGATTTTCAGGTGGACCAGATGGAATGGTAAAAAATAATGCAAGAAAAAGGAAAACTGAAGCAGAGAGCATCGCGACCTGGTCACCGCGACCACAGGTCGCGATGGCTTGCTCGCGGTGGAAAATGAGATTTTTGGCAGTGAGCATCGCGACCAGTCACCGCGACCACAGATCGCGATGAACTGCTCGCGATGAAAATGTCAAATTCTGGCAGTGAGCAACGCGACCACCAGCGCGACCAAGGTACCGTGAGGTGTGCTCGCGATGAAGGCGGTGCAAACGCTCCAGTGAGTACCGCGACCTGGTGGCGCGACCACAGGTCGCGACGACGGTCACGACAGGCGAAAAATATAAAAAAAAAAGTAGCTTCTCGCAGAAGTCAGAAAACACACAGAGCAGAAAAGAGAGAGTGAGAGACCGTGAGAAAGAAGAGAAAGAAGAAAGAAGAAGAAAAAGAAAGAAGAAGAAGAAGAAAAGAGGAAGGAAAGAGAGAAAAGGAAGTGTAGGTGAAGAGAAAGGAAAAGGAAAGGAAAAGAAAATCGTGGAACCGCGATTTGTCGAACGAAAAACGGTATCCAGGTTGGTGTACTTTCGTTTTCGGAATCTTTACGAAAAGTATTTCGTTATCGTTTCCGCTTTCGTTTTCATTTTCGTTTTCGTTTTCGATTTCGTTGAAATTTCTCGTTTTCGATTTTTGTATGAAAATTGTTTATTTTATATGAAAAATCGATGATTGATATATCTATTGTTGATTTTGTCGATTTTGGAATGATTTTATGATAGATCGCATTTTGATCGTGTTTTCGAATATTTCGATTTCGTTAAAAATACTTGATTTAGATTTTCGTATAACTATTGATTATTTTTCTTGAAGAGTATTGTGTGAATTGTGTGTTTATTGAGTAACTATTGTTTATTGAGTAACTATTGTGAAATCTATTGTGAATCTAGTTTATCGGAAACGGCCCTAGGATACTTAGACATAGAAATGAATATAGGAGGTTGGTATACCAGCTGGGTTTACTGAACAGTACTGCGCCGCTATTGATTGCTATTGATAATTATTATGTACCTCCTCATGGATTCATCCAGAGACAGGGAGACACGTACCTCCTCAGGATTCGTCCTGGGGGTTGGGAGCCACGTACCTTCCTAAGGATTCGTTCCTAGGATAGGGAGTTATGTACCTCTCTAGGTTCCGTACCCACGGTCCTAGAGTAGGGAGATACGTACCACTCATAGGATTCGTCCTAGGGTGGGAGTTTGACCCATATTCCAGTCCTAGTATGTTGAGTATTCTAGCGGGCCAGATTTGTAGTGCATTGAGAAGTGAATTGAATGATTGTCTTAACTGATTTTATATGTTGATCCATTTGGTGAAATTAAAGTGATTAAAACTGTTTTATGGTTTGATTTTATAAATAAATTGATATGTAAATGATTAGAATTGAAATACATATATATATATATATATATATATACACTGAGATTTATTTCTGGTTAAAGGTTATTTATGATTGTTTTTCATAATTGAGTTTAGTGTACACCCACTAAGCTATATGCTTAGCGCGTTAGTTTTGTTTCTAACGCGTAGGTACCAGGGATCCCGAAGAAGCCAAAGACTGAAGAGAGAGAGAGAGTTGCTGACAGAGTTCCAGAGTTATCACAGTTGGGTAGCTATATTGTTGTTATACGTATATATTCTGAAAGCATGCATATACAGAGGATTTGTAAATATGTTTCGTAATATGTTTTGTAATTAAATATTTTATGATTTCTGTCTTTTATTATTAGAATGTTTGTAAATATCGACTCTTGAATGATTTTATTTTATAAACTGTTGTTGGAAAGTCGCACTAAACGGCAGGGTGTGCAATTGTTTGAAAACGATATTGAAGTGTTGATATTGAATTTGTATTTGAATTGTTTTGTGGAAAAACAGGTTTTGGAAAATCCGAAAAACAAACGAAACTCTGCCGAAATTTTGTAAAAAGTTTATGTATTGGGCTCACTCGAAAATGGTTTTAAAACAATCAACTATTTGGTTTTCTAATGTTTTGAAAATCTATCGATGGGCTCACAACGATTTTCGGTTTATAAAATGAATTTAGAAAGTTTTGAAAACCGGTAGCGCTCCCTGGGTCGATCCAGCCGGGTCGGGTCAGGGGGTGTTACAGTTATATTCTTTTTCAAAATAATCAACATAATTTTTCACGAATCGAAATTAAATTCAGGAATTAAAAGTTTCAAACAGTATTCGTAATACATAATTCATAAAGTTCATATCAAAACATTCCGTTTATTTCGAAATCAACAATTATAACTCTCAAATCTTAATTAAACTCAACAATATAATTTCCAAACAATAATCATAATTCAAACAATATTCTCAAACACTTTCCTTTAATATAATCATTATAAATCGAAAATCGAATTACGAGTGAAACAAAACAGTCAATTTAATAAACGGTAAACAATATATATATATATATATATATATATATATATAGAGCTAATTGCACTCACACCCCCTGAGGTTTGGCCAACTACAGGTAAAATCAACTTTATCATTTATTAACAATGACACCCCCTTGACTTTAGTCAAAGTGAACAGTGTCAGGGGCATTTTCGTCTTTTTCAATTTTTAATTTTATTTTATTAAATAATAAATCAAAAAATTAAAAAAATTAATTAATTTAAATCCATTTTCCAGATCGAATCTCAACCGTCCATCAAGAT
Source organism: Xanthoceras sorbifolium (assembly GCA_003430845.1). Taxonomy (NCBI): domain Eukaryota; kingdom Viridiplantae; phylum Streptophyta; class Magnoliopsida; order Sapindales; family Sapindaceae; genus Xanthoceras; species Xanthoceras sorbifolium. Next base: position 11,127,348 of record CM010622.1, read on the forward strand.
TAATGAAGGGTTGAGATTCAATCTGAAAATGGATCCAAAAAAAAAATATATATTTTTTGGATCTTCGAAGAACCCATCGAAGAACCCAGAGAGGGTTCTTCGATCTCTGGGTTCAGATCGAAGAACCCTTCTGGGTTCTTCGATCGAACCCATCTGGGTTCGATCGAAGAACCCTCTGGGTTCAGATCGAAGAACCCTTGTGGGTTCTTCGATCGAACCCAGAGGGTTCTTCGATCGAACCCATCTGGGTTCGATCGAAGAACCCAGTTTTCTGGGTTCTTCGAAGAACCCAGAATCTGGGTTCTTCGAAGAACCCAGTTGGGTTCTTCGATCGAACCCATCTGGGTTCGATCGAAGAACCCAGAAACTAGGTTCTTCTAGGTTCTTCGATCGAACCCAGATGGGTTCGATCGAAGAAACCAGAAGGGTTCTTCGATCTGAACCCAGAGATCGAAGAACCCTCTCTGGGTTGTTCGATGGGTTCTTCGAAGAACCCAGATTGGGTTCTTCGAAGATCCAAAATTTTTTTTTTTTTTGGATCCATTTTCAGATTGAATCTCAACCCTTCATTAATCTTGATGGACGGTTGAGATTCGATCTGGAAAATGGATTTAAATTAATTAATTTTTTATTTTTTATTAATTTTTAAATAATTTTATTATTTTATTTTAATTTTTTGATTTATTATTTAATAAAATAAAATTAAAAATTGAAAAAGACGAAAATACCCCTGACACTGTTCACTTTGACTAAAGTCAAGGGGGTGTCATTGTTAATAAACGATAAAGTTGATTTTACCTGTAGTTGGCCAAACCTCAGGGGGTGTGAGTGCAATTAGCTCATATATATATATATATATATATATATCAAAATATTCAAAAATCGGAAAGTTCATACTGAAACTCATACTGAAACCGTAAGATTTTCAGAAATGAATGTACACCAACCTGGATTTCGTTTTTACGCCTTTTTCCTTCTGGATTTTTTTTTTCCTTTCTCTTTCCCCTTGTTCTCTTTCTTTTCTCTTCTCTTTTCTTCTTTTTCTTTTCTTCTTCTCTTCTATTTTCTTCTTTTTCTTTTCTCCTTCTTTCTCTTTTCTTTTTCTCTTCTTCTTCTTCTTCTTCTTCTTTTCTCTCTTCTTCTTCTTCTCTTCTTCTTCTTCTTCTTTTCTTTTCTTTCTCGGTCTTTCTTTCTCTCTGTTTTCTTCTTTTCTGTTTTCTAGAGACTTCATGTCTCTTTTTTTTTTTTTATAAAATTTTGGTCGTCGCGACCTGTGATTGAGGTGACCAGGTCGCGTTGCTCTCTGGAGCAACTCCACTGCCTTCATCGCGATCACCCATCGCGGTACTCTGGTCACGATGCTCACTGCCAAGATTTTCACTTTTTCATCGCGAGCCAGTCATCGCGATCTGTGGTCGCGGTGACCAGGTCGCGTTGCTCACTGCCCGAAAATATCATGTTTCGCCGCGAGCAGCTCATCGCGACCTGTGGTCGTAGTGAGGGGTCGCGGTACCCACTGTCTCAGTTTTTCACTTCTTTTTTCGTTCTGCATCATTTCTGGACCGTTCCATCTGGTCCACCTGGAAACCATAAAAATAAACATACATTTAATTACGTTTTACACCCCTCAACTTACACATATTTTATCCACATATTCAAAATTAATTACTCGAAATTTGGGATGTTACGTAGCTCAATTGGTACCCAACTTGATAAGGATTAGTACTTAAGGATAAGTAACTGGTTCAAATCCTGATTTGGGGGAGGCGAAGCAAAACCGTGAGGGCGTTGTGGCGGGGCAACCCCGGACAACCCAAAGCGGACAGTACCTTGTGAGTGACCATCGGACCTCGTGGGGCAAACCTGGCATAGACCAGTGTAGGCGAATCCCGGAGGTGGACGTCACAATCCCCTTGTGCGGAACACCCTTCACTCCACTGCTATCATATCGAGCATCGACCAGATCCTTACAGCCCTAAAGGGCATGAAGAGAAGATTCACTCTCAAAATGGCAGAAACGGTAAGTAGAATCTGTTACCATTCTCTTTCGTGCCAAAATTTCCAAAGAAGGTAGCCAACCGTGATAAGCTCACCAAAGGAAAAGTTTCACCTTATGGGGGATGTGAAGCTTCCATAAATTCTTCCACTACTAATGCAGTCTAGAAAACTCTAAAGAGCTAGGACAGAACTGATGCAATAAGGCTACAAGGTAGCCACTATTTACCGAATAGAATCTATACTTGTTAAAGCACCAATAGAGGGATTTGGAGCAGTCAGCCCTAGGAGGAGGCAGATTAAGAATAGCCTCAACATCTTCTTGAAGGAATGAGTTTCTAATCAAATCCACATTCCAAGTGCCGTTGGAGGAAGAAATGTCACTAACAGTGATGTTTGACTCCAATCGTTAAGGGGAAAAAAATCGAAAAGTTGATTATCGAGGAATCCATCTGTTATGGTAGACAATAATTTTTTTGTCATTCCCTATTCGCCACCGAGAACCCATGTTAATAATATTCCGACCCCAAAGGAAACTACACCAAACATATGAAGCTTCAGCACCTAAAGAAACCTGCAAAAAATAAGTGTGAGGGAAATATCTATATTTTAGAACTCGAGCAATCAGAGATGAAGGCTTATGGACGATCCTTCAACACTGTTTGGCTTAAAGGGCTTGGTTAAAAATGGATAAGTCCCTAAACGCCAAACAAACCTTATGCTTATTTTTGCACAGCTTGTCCTAGGAATCCTAATGAATTTTGTGTTTTCCATCAACATTACTCCACCAGAATCGAGCAGTAAGAGCATGGAGCTCCCTCACAAGAGAAATAGGTAACTTGAATAAGGACATGACATACGTGAGGATTGAACAAATGACTGCTTTTATAAGAGTCTCCTTACCACCACTAGAGAAAAGTTGCGAATTCCAACCATGAAGGCGAGCCCAAACTTTTTCTTTGATTGAATTAAAAAGTTGACATCTATTCTTTCCCACAAAGCTAGGAAGCCCGAGGTATTTTGCATGACGATCAACCAGGGAACACCTAAAGCAATCTATAACCCATTCTTGACAGTAATTGGAACCCTTTTGCTACAATACTTGGCCGATTTATCAAAGTTCACTAATTGCCTGGATCCTCTACAGTAGATATCCAAGAGCTCTCTCAAAGTAGTGCACTCTCTAGTAGTAGCTGAAATAAAAAAGAGACTATCATCGGCAAAAAATAAATAAGAAATCGGGGGCCCTTAATTACATCGAATGCCATGAATAACTTAATCCCTCTCCGCCTTCTCCATCAAGGTTGAAAGACCCTCAGTACAAATAAGAAACAGATAGGGATATAGTGGATCATTCTGTCTCAACCCTCTGGAAGGCACCAAAAAGCCTAAAGGCTTGCCGTTCACTAAAAATGAGAAGGATACACTAGAGACACAAGACATAATCCTTGTTACCAACTGGTTGAAAAACCTAGTTTCAACATCATTCATTTCATAAACTCCCATTTTATCCTGTCATAGGCTTTTGTCATATCCAGTTTAATCGCCACACAACCTCTCCTTTTAGACCGTTTGCATTTCAACTCATTAAGACACTCAAAACTGATTGTTATCTAAAATGAGTTTGCCTGAAAGAAAAGCACTCTGTGCTTCCGAGATAACACCTACAAGAACTTGGCGAAACCTACTCAAAAGAACCTTAACAATAATTTTGTAAATGACATTACATAAACTATTAGGCTTGAAATTGGAAACCCGAAGCGAATTTCTGATTTTAGGGATAAGTGTGATAAGGGTCTCATTAATTCCATGGATATTATCTCCAGAGTTAAAAAAATGGAGACAAGCTATTGTTACCTCCGTTCCGACAATCTCCTAATACCGCTGATAAAATAAAGCCAGCATCTCATCCTTCCTAGGGGCTTTAGTAGGGTGCATAGCAAATAGGGCCTTTCAAACCTCTTTTTCTGAAAATGAGGCATTAATGGTGCGGTTCATAGCAAGAGTTACATGGTTGTCCACCGCTGGAATAATATTTTTGAAGTCACTAACAGTGGGTTCAGAAGAGAAGAATATGTGCTGAAAATAACCTTGAATAATGGCAGCCAACCGGTCATGACCAGTTTGCCAAACATTGTTATGATAAAAAAAATCACGAAATGCGATTAATCTTTTTGTGACCCTATGCCTTGCTATGAAAGAATCTTGTATTTCGATCGCTGCTTTGAAGCCATGAAACTCTATTTCTCTAGTGCCAATATTTCTCCTCCTTATAAAGTAAATCCTCTAGTTGCTTTTCTACCGTCAATATTTGTCCCCCGCTTGTAGAATCAACTGCCAAGTTCAACTTGTGAAGTTCATTCTTCTTAATTGTTATGTGATGCTTAAGGGATTTTATAAGTTGTGTAATTCCAATCAGATAAGATTCTGAGTAGCCCTTAATGTATGCCGCCACACCCTTCACCGAACCAATGTGCATAGAATTGTTCCACTTGAGCTGAACTATATCCGCGCACTCCTCCATGTCTGACCAAATTTCTTCAAAATGAAACCTACCACCACCCTTCGAAACCGAATTCCACAGCCCCCTGTCATTAGAAAAAAAAAACCAGAAAAACGGGCCAGTGATCTGACCCCCAAAAATCCAAGTTTTTAACTTGAAAAACCGAAAACATTTGCAACTAATCATGTGAACTCACAAAACGATCCAAGCGCTCCTAAATAAACTCATGAGACTTCCGCCCATTGCACCATGTAAAACAAGACCCTTCAAAACCCAAATTATTAAGTAAACAATCATCCAACACTTGATGAAAATTATTGATAAGATAACTCGGTCTCTCCGTGCCACCACTTTGTTCGTGAGAGAAGAAAATCTCATTAAAATCTCTGTCATAACACCAAAGAAGAGCTGAGTTTGAACACAAACGATGCAATAAAGTCCAACCGTGAATCCGTTGTGAAGCTTCCGGATTACCATAAAAACCAGTGAACCGCCAAGTTTTATTTGCTTGAGAAAGTACTTGTACATCAATATGAAAAAAATGAAAACGAAATTAAAGAAACAATAACACTATCGGACCAAAAAAGAGCCAAACCACCTTTTCGGCCCCTCTTATCAACCACTAACTTGCCATATATCCCCAACCGAGCACGTAAAGTTTCCGTTTGATTAGAATTACAAAGAGTTTTGGAAAGAAAAATCACATCGGGACTATGGTCCTACACATGATGATGCAGGGCATGGAACGTTCAAGAATTTCCTATTCCCTAAACGTTCTAGACAAAGGTTTCATGGCGGCTGGTAGGCCTGGGATTCAGGACCTGCCAATAACTCTGATTCCATATATGTAACAGTAAAAGAAGACCTTTGTTTCTTCAAGCCTAAACCATGTTTGCCACCCTCTTCGATAGTCAACTATCATTGTTGTTCACCTTACCACTATCAAGAATTGTATTTGATTTGAGGCGCTATTGAACCAACCTTTTTCATTTTGAAACTTTCTGTGCACTAATACAAATAACATCATCAAGACCTGCATGGCCAACCTGCTGATTATCAACAATACCATCTTTTTTGGAGCTCAAATTATGTGCATGGCCAAGCTTTACACTATCCTTAACACTTGGATCCATGTGGGGATTAATTCCTTTGAAAGTAAAAATTATACTAAAAGGAAGGCACCTGTCAACTTCCATAACGGTGGAGTGATTCTTCAATCTGTCTTGATTAGTTATAGGTACCCCACACCCATATTTTTCGGCATTCATATTCTGGTATGTCTCTATAACTACCTTAGTCAATTTCGCAGCATCCGAATTACGTAGAGAAAAGATTATATCATTATTGGCCTCCTCCATCTACTGTAATCGTGGCTTAAATCCTGAAATTCTCCCTGTTTGTGGATCCACAGAATCTTCATTCACCCCGTCATTTATCTTGTCCTTCCCTTTGCTCAATAATCTCGAGCTCCCCAAAGTAGTGTTAATAGACCCACCGTCACCGCCTTTAGCTTTCCAATTTCGATGGGAGACCTTGTGTTTCCCCTGATTGCCCTCTTCTAAAACGTTTTCTTTAGGCAATGAATCCTGAACCCGACCAGTATGCAAGTTTCATTCCTTTTGAAGGCTGGTTGCTCTGAGCCACGTACCAAACTTGTAGTCTTTCACGACCCCCACACCTTGACTTTCAGTGCTTAAGTGCACTCCCTAATAGCATGACCCACAAGGCCACATTCGAAGTAGTATTCAGGCATTTTCTCATAGCAAAAAAGTAATGTTTGTTCTTCCTCTATACCTTCCAGCTATATGCGAATCCCTCGCTTCAACGGACGAGTAATATCAACTGAAACTCTAACCCTAATAGGCTAATAAACTTCCCAATGCAGTCACCAGATGCCCCTAATCTAGTTTTTTGGCTGTTTCAATCCGCGATCCCAACAGAATACCAATATCGCGGGTCATACACAATAAGGAACATTGTGTATTTGTACCCAAAAATAAGCACATGTAAATTTCATCTTGGACAGATCTCCCCAGCCTTGTGGTTCCTCCAAAATGAGAAGAGAGTTATCGAAGTTCCAAGGACCGCCAATAAGCACCCGTTTTTTATCTCTAAGATTTTAGAAAAGAAAGGCAAAAATATTGTCTCTGACAAGCTCCACAGTAAAGGACTAATTGGTTTGCCATATCTTTAGGATCAACATCCTAAAAGCATTCCTGTTGATTTTCCTTCTCGCAAAAAGCTTGCATGTCAAGCATAAAGCTAACTTTTGTGATCCTTCTTCCCTTCATACTTCCCTCTACTCATTGGACATCCCTCTCATCGTCTGAAAGGTTGAGTGCTGCACATAGTGCAGCGATATTTTCTGAATTCATGTCAAACACGCCCCACCAGCAACAAAAGAGAAAAAAAAAATAGAATAGGAACCAAGCTATAGTCGACATCTACAAGGAATGAAAAACGATAGCCCAATAGAACCCCTTTTTACTTCCAGCCAAAAAACCCTAGAGAATTTTTTTAACGAGAAGACTCTTGTAGTTTTTAAATTGAAATTTTCCCTCAATTAATTGTAGCAAAATTAACAATTTTAACCCCATAATTTTTTTTTTTCGTGTTTGTTTCGCTCTTAATAGATTTATTACACGTTAATATATAAAATATCGAATGTGTATTTGATATCCACATACCATCATATAAGTATATTAATTTTGGTAAAAATAATAAAGCTTTAATTTTTAAATTCTTTAAATATTTAAAGATACTTTTTAATACGATATCCAAAATATAGAAAATGTAGAAAATATGTTGCTTTGGTATATACTTCTTTACACGCCAAAGTAGGATGTGATCTAGTGGGGCCCGTTTAAAGAATCTCTCTAAAATTGCCGCCTCAAATGAGCCCAGTAAGAGAATCAGACGTAGGGATTTTTAAGTAATTACGCGGGCAGAAACGTAAACAAAGCAGTGGGTGCTGTTTTCCTCTTATATAAAGGTATCACTCATCTCCATGCGTAATTGTACTCCATCACATACGCTCTCTTAAAGCTGTCGACAATTCCAGAGAATTCAGGTTAGTTCTTCTCCGCTTGAAAAGCCTTGATCTTCGTTTTTCTTTCTGCAATTCTACGCCTTTTCTGTGTACCTGATTCGTTCTGGTTTATGATATGACTCCTTTTTTGTGTATGATCATATGTTTATCTATCTGGGTCTTGTTTGGAGTCTTTTATGGTTATTATGGGTTAAAGTCGCTCTGATTGTTTGCTGTGAACGTGATTTTATTTGGGTTGTTACTGATTTGGTGTTTTTTTTTTTTGTGGTTGACCTTTTTGAGTAAATAAGGGGAAAATTTTTTATGTGGGTGTTAATCGATTTGGGTGTTTTATGATTTGTATTATTTGTTTTCGACCGACTCTACCCAAAAGTCTTTATTAATTGGGTTTTTTCTGGCTTTGTCATTTACAATTTTCGTGTATTTGTAGTTCTCTTTTGTTGTTGCAATAAGAAAAAAAGGGAAAAAAAAATTAAAATTCACTGTCATGTAATTTTTTTTTTTTTTTTTACAACATTAGAACAACAGTGCATTGAATTTCGCGTCGTGAATACTTTGACAGTGGTGGGGTTTACTTTATGATAGAAAGTGGAATTAATCTATAAGTTTGGACTCAGGCTAGAGTGTTGTTGAGCTGTGTAACAGTCTTGTAATACGGCTTTCTAGGTAATTTAAGTGTGTCATTGATCTCATATTCACTTTATACCTTGGCGTGCCTTTGATGTTGAAGGTGATTGTAACAGGGAAACAATATACAAAATATTATTGATGTTACTGTATATAATTTAACACTGATTATTGATCATATGTAATAGAGATTTATTTTATTTTTATTCTATTTTACTAGTATCATCACTTCCATGTTGACTAATTTCACTAAGGAATCTGTGGCAATGCAATGAATTATGTCAAGTTCAGTTAGTTTTTTTTTGTTGTTACCTTGTTTCTATGCAATTTGGGCTATTAAAAGTGTATGTGATGACTTATTTGTTAAGTTTGATATGGTTATATAGGGATAGGGCTCTGGAAAGTACTGTTGTGAAGTTTAAAAAAAGGCGAATTTAGTTTTCTGTGGTGACATTATAACTTCCGAAATGCCAAAGGATAGAAGAGTCCAATCTTTGTCTTTTGATCGGTCTAGGGCATCTCCTTACCCTTGCAGTTCTAGTTCCAGGGGTAACAAGCAGTACAAAAATGGACTTCCATCTGGATCACTTGAGGATACGAAAGAGTGGGAGGAAGTTAGGTGCCCAATCTGCCTGGAACATCCCCACAATACTGTCCTCTTGCAGTGTTCTTCTTATGAAAAGGGTTGCCGACCTTACATGTGTGATACAAGCTATCGGCACTCCAATTGCCTTGACCAGTTCTTTAAGACATCAGAGTTGACTCCATCAAATGAAACAGAGCAAGAAAATCCCCCCAGAAGCGTGAACCCTTCTATAACAAGGGAGGAAGCCGCACTGCCTGGGCAATCCAGGCATGACATGAGGTTGTTGCAGCCAAACCTTAGCTGTCCTCTTTGTCGAGGAGAGATCTATGGGTATATGGTAGTAGAAGCTGCCCGTAAATTTATGAATTCTAAAGTGAGGAGTTGTTCTTGTGAGAATTGTGATTTTAGTGGGACTTACTCAGCACTCAGGAAACATGCTAGGTCAGAACACCCTTCTATCAGACCAACAGAGGTGGATCCAGCACGGCAACATCATTGGCAATGGTTGGAGCGTATTAGGGGCTTTAGGGACTTCCTTAGCTTTATGCAACCCATGATTGGTGAGCATAACAGCGAGATCGGAGTTTCCTCAGATGATCCTTCCAACTTTGTTCTCTTCCTTTTGGGAACATATCTTATTCATGAAGTGGAAGAATTCCTGGGTAGAGGTACAGAACAATTGCATGGGAACCAGAGCTCACCTGGGTCGTTGAGATTTAGGCACAGCATGGAGACCAATCATGCTCCTAGATCTAGATGGAGCAACAACTTGCGATCAGGGTGGACACATGATGGAAGGTACAATACAGAGACTAATCGTGATCCCAGGCGTGACCCAAGGTGGAATTACAATTTGCGAGAGGAAAGAGCAAATCATGGCAGATATAATGTGGAGACTAATCGTTACCCCAGGTGGAACGACAATCAGCATCCTTGGAGAACAAACAATAGCCAAGGATTGCTTTGGCGGGGTCAAAGAAGGCGTACATTCAATAATCAACGATGATAGCAGTATCTCATTTCTAAGGTCTTGAGGTCAGTTCGAGATGTGTAAGTGCTATCTCTCTCTTTTGCTAGATTGTTTCTTCTCTTTATCTTTTTGTTTCTTGGTGTTTCATTGTAGACCCTGCTAAATTTTGTGTGATTTATATGTTACTTTGCAGGTGAGAACAAGAGCAAGATTTGAAGAGTTAAAGCTGCTTTGGTGGTGACTCAGGATTGATTAGATTAGGAAAACAAAGAATGAGCAGAATTTTTGCTTTAGACAATTGTAGGGCTGAATTTAAAAGGGTTTAAATCACCTCATTTTTATGTTTTATTTGAAATTGCAAAATTAATTTCTCTCGTCTTCCACCAGTTTCTCATTTGAATTGTCATGCAATCTTGAGCAGCAGCTTTTAAAATTTGACCTACAACATTCTAATCCACAACTTTAGTGTTATGGTAATATAAATTTGTGTATATATATATGTCCAAACTATAATGAAATTTAATGAAAAAAAAATATGTTTACAATTATAAGGTGTAAAAAAATTTATTCAGAATGTTGAAATCCAGAACTTCACAACAGTTCAGCAGCAAATTTGAGGCCGAACTTGGATATGGTGGTCCAAGTGAATTGGTTGTCATGTGTGACAGCGTTCGCAAAGCACTTTGTAGTCAATTGTTATTCTAATTAAAAGATTCATTTTTTTTATATATTTTATATTGTTTAATTAAGACTGGAGGTTGTTCTAAAGAACCTTTTTTTTTTTTTACGAAACATCAATAAAAAGTTGTAATTTTACACTTTTTGTACTACCTTTTGAGTCTTGTTTCTTTTCATACAAACAAAATAGATGAAAAAGACAATACGGTTCGGTGACTCCTTTTTACTAATCCAAAGAGGGAAAATTAGAGCAGAAGAGAAATAAGCAGGGGATGGCAAAAATTCTGGCCAGGTCCGTGTATATTCATGCTCGCTTCCGTACTTAGTTTTTTTTAAAAAAAATTATATCCGATTCATACTGGAATTTTTAGTTTGAGCGCTAAGAGCAAGGTTATTGTAGCACCATTTTAGTGTGAGTGGTGTGATTTGGTGCTCCTACTTCTCAAAAAAAAAAAAATTAGTATAGTAAATAGTATCACACCAAATTTTATCTTTTTACCACACCAAATTTTTTTAATTTTTATAAATTTTTTAATTTACCCTTCTTTAGTTAGTTCAATCAAATTTTATTCATTTTATATCCTTTTATTAATTTAATATATTTATAAAATTTAATAAATAATAAAATTTATAAATTAAAATACTATAAAAAATATACCGTTAAAAAGATCTCATCGAGATCTTTAAAATAAACCCAATATTATATATTTAATTTATTTAATTCATTTTTTATCTCATCTCTAAATTTTTTTTAATTTGAAATTAAATTGTTAATAATTATAATGTAAAAATACAGTAATATAATAAAAAATAATAATATTAAAATTAAGTGAAATTAAATACATATCCGAAATTAAAATATAAAATAAAGTAAATAAAAACATAATTTAATAATAAAACATACGATAACGAAATTTCTAAATAACCATTTAGTAATTTGGAAGGTTATATCCACTTCCTCCAGAATCACCAAAAAATTGGTCAAAGGTATTAGATGATCCGGTTCCTCCTTCAAATTGTTGACACGAGTCCTTTTAGTGAAAAATTGCACTTTGTAATGTATTAATTGAATATTTGTGGGAGCAATACACTAATTCATAAAATTAGATGTGAAAATATTGATGAGTTTTAGTGAAAAATTGAATAAAATGTGTTTATTAACTTAAAAGTTTTTGTGTTAAAGTATGTTTAAGTTAAAGTATAATTTGATCAACTATTAAAAAAATATATATGTGATTCATTATGTGAATAATTATTTTTTTAATATTATATGATTAATTATTTAAGTATATCAAACAAATTAATTAATTTTATATAAGTTATTAAATAAAAATTAATAATATAATATGAAGAATATTCTTTAAAGATACTCTTTACACCAATTTGGTGTTAATAAGGGCAAGGCCAATGTATCACACCAAATAATACACCATTTTAGTGTTAAAAAGGCATCTTTATGGAATATGCTTACACCAAATTTTTTTTCACTTCAATGTTATTAACACCAAATTGGTGTTAAGAGCATCTTTAAAGAATATTCTTTATATAATATTATTAATTTTTATTTAATAACTTATATAAAATTAATTAATTTATTTAATATATTTAAATAATTAATCATATAATATTAAAAAATAATTATTCACATAATGAATCACATATTTTTTTTAATAGTTAATCAAATCATAATTTAACTTAAACATACTTTAATACATAAACTTTAAGATAAGATAAAAAAATTTAGAGATGAGATAAAAATTGAATTAAATAAATTAAATATATAATATTGGGTTCATTTTGAAGATCTCGACGAGATCTTTCCAACGGTATATTTTTTATAATATTTTAATTTATAAATTTTATTATTTATCAAATTTTATAAATATATTAAATTGATAAAAGGATATAAAGGGAATAAAATTTATTTACACTAACTAAAGAAGGATAAAATAAGAAATTTATAAAAGTTAAAAAAATTTGGTGTGGTGAATAGTACCACACCAAATTTGATCAAATTTGGTGTGGTACTATTCACCACACCAAATTTGTTTTTTTGGGAAATGGGATTTGGTGCTCCATTGGAGCACCAAATCACACCATTTTGGTGTTTTTACACCAAAATGGTGCCACATTGGCCTTGCTCTAATATTGGAGTGGAAAAAAATTTGGTATAAACATATTCCATAAAGTTGCTTTTTTAACACTAAAATGATGTAATGTTTGGTGTGCTACATTGGCCTTACCCTAAGGCCATCTCCAACCCATAGCACCAAATTTTGCATTAAAATGGTGCAATAACAGCATTTTTTTAGAATATTTTTACACCAAATTTTTTTTTATCTCCAACCCAATTTGCACCAAATTGGTGCAAACACTATTTTTAAATAATATTCTATACATAATTCTTTAAACAATATTCATTTATTTGTTTAGTATTATAATATTATTATTAAATAATTACACATTATATGAAAAAAAAAATTTGAATACTCAAATTAATTTTTTGTCATTTTTTAATATAATATTATTTTAATTATTTTTTTAACTAATTTTTTTATCTAACTAATTAATTTTGTATCTAATTTTTTACCCACGTATTTTTCGAGCGACTGTTTTTTTCACCAACTTATTTTTCTACCATTAAATTTTCATCAATTTTAAACCACATATTTTTTCTAGTGAATAATCACATCATTCAAAAATATAAAAAGTTTTTTTCAAAGATATTTCATTAAATAACATGACTTACATAAAACATAAATAAAAGTTGAATAATAATAATTAACTAAACTCTTAAACATTTTCACTATCTACTAATTTGGTAAGTTACTATATTACTCTCACAAATGTTCAATCAATGCATTACGAAGTACGATAAATAGTGTCTTTGTCTCTAATTTCGCTATATTTTTTACTCATTATTATCTTTTTCAAATAGTAATTGATAAAATAAGTTTTTTATACATTAAAAATTTAAGTGAAATTAAAAGGTATAAATTAGTTAATTATATAATTAATAAGTTAATTAAATAACTTAATAATATATATCAATATTGCACTCATTTTAAAGCTCTCGACGAAATAATTCCAACGGTATATATTTTAAAATAAATCAATTTATATATTTATTTATTTATCAAAATGTATAAATAAATTAAATTGGTTAAAGGATATAAAAAGAATAAAATTTATTAGAGTTATAATATAACGGGTAAAAATGAAATTAAAAATATTAAATAGTAATTTGGTGCAATAAATAGTGTGGCAATATGGTGCAATACTATTCATGTGCACCAAATTTTGATATTGGAGAATGGAATATGGTGCATGGTTGGAGGCCTTTTATACACTATTAAGTTAGGAGAAGATTCTAATCTATTTAGAAAATACGTAGTCGGGTGTCTGGGTATTGAATGCTGGATTTTACCCGATTTTTTTTTTAATTAACCTTTTTTTACTTCTATTTTAACTTTTTTTTTTTTGGGTTATATTAGTAACACATTAAAACATTCATTATTGCATTCAATTCAATAAAAGAAATTTCTATATATATCAAATTCATTTTTAATTTCTTTTATAAATGGTAATAAATAAATATTGTTAAAAGTATTAAAAAGGGTAAATTCCACTAACTACCCTAACTATATCACTAATTGCACTTAGCTTGGAAAAAAATTCATAATAACACTATCTCCCCCTCATACTGTTGACTAATAGTTGACAACCGTCAGTAAAAAAAAATGGAGGAGAAAATACACTTTTGCCCTTGAAAAAATACATTATATATATATATATAATCATGATAAAATATCAGAAAAATTAATAAAATATTAGAAAAAGCAATAAAAAATATAAGAAAACTAATTATTTTTTGCATATAGAGCATGGCTAGCGTGGGGAAGCCAGGGGGCCACAAACATGGAGAGCCTTCTTCTGACCCCCTGTGTGGTGCACAAACGAGGATGCTGGCCTAGGGATGACAGTTTTACCTACGAAACTGCGGGTTTCTATTCGTAATGTGTGAGTTTGGATTTTACTAATTGAGTTCGTGAGCGGATTTAAATGTAAACTCGTTGCGGGTTCAAGTTTAGAAAAAAATCAAACTCGAAACTGTGAACCCGCAAACCTGCGAACCCGCTTAAATTTTAAAAAATCAAACTTGTTTATTTAGAAGGTTATAATCGTTTACAAATATTATTTTATCATTTTCTTATTTGTTTTTATTATTTTATGCAAGCTATTATTCATTTTCTTATTTGTTTTTATTATTTTATACAAGTTATTCTTTATTTTCTTATTTATTTTTATTATTTTCATATTTTATAAATATTGTGACTATTATACAAGTATGTAAATCACTATTTCTCTTGTTTTTATTTTATTTTTTACTTTATTTTACAAGCATTTGTAACATGCTTCTTACAAATAAAAATACGTAGCATTAAGGGTATAATTGTCAAATTATCTGCTTTTTATATATTGTTATTTAAAAAAAAAACAGTTGACTCATATTCAGTGGTGAACAAAAGAAAAAAAACAAATATATCATTCATATTTCAGGTTTAAGTCTTTATTCCGTTTTCAGTAAAATTCAGAATTTTTCAGTTTTCAGTTTAAAAAAAAAAATGACCCATTAGTGAGATTTGGTGTGTGAAATCATCATTTGTATTCGTTTGGATGGTTTAATTTGCACTTGGAAACCAATTCAAGATAGTGAAAAAAACTCAAGTTAGGAAGAGTTTGGTGGAGTGGATGTAGGCAATTTGTTGGTCGAACCACTATAATCTCTAGTGTTTATCTCTTGTATATCTTAACTATTTAATTTGTACTATTTAGTTTAGTTGTTTATATTTATCTTTGCACATTTTATAAGTATTTTTATAGGGATATATTACAGCGAACCTACCTGAGGTTTTCCATTTTACAGCCGAAAACAATTTTATGGAAATTGACAGCAAACCTCCCTGCAGTTACCGTTAACCATTAAATATAACCGTTGAACGTTTTAAAAGTTCAAAAAGACCAAAATATCTCTAATTAGAAAAATTTAATTTTTTTTAAAAAAAGATGAATTGCACTAAAATTTCTCTTAATTTTTTTAAAAAATTAAAAACAATAAAAAAAAATTAATGGATCTCTACCGTTCATCAATCGTGATGGACGATGGAGATCATATTAAAAAAATAATAATTAAAAAAATTAAAAAAAATATTTGATTGGACGGAGGTGGAGATCCAATATGGAAATTGGATCTCCATCAAGAACAAAAAAAAAATAAAAAAAAATTGAATTACTCAATAGATCCAATCTCCAGCGATGAAGATTTTACTTCTTCAAATTTTTTTTTTTTGTTCTTGATGGATCCACCATCCATCAATCCTGATGCATGGTCGATATCTAATCTGGAGATTAGATCTCTATTTTCATCCAACCAAAATTTATTTTTTTATTTTTGTACTTTTATAATTGTTATCTCTTAATTTTTTTTTTTAATATGATATTTATCGTCTATCAAGATTGATGAATAGTGGAGGTTCATTAAATTTGTTATTGTTTTTAATTTTTAAAAAAAATTAAGAGAAACTCGGGATACCTTAGTGCAATTCACCCTTTGTTTTTTAAATTTTTATTTTTTTTAATTAATGGTCTTTTGGTCTTTTTGAATTTTTAAAATGGTCAACGATTATTTTTAACGGTCAGCGGTAACGGTAGGGGGTTTCGCTGTTAATTTTTCATAAAGTTGTTTCCGGCTATAAAATGGCAAACCGCAGGTAGGTTCGCTATAATCTGTCATTTATTAATTAGGGATATTTTGATCTTTTTGAACTTTTAAAACGAGTCAACGGTTATCTTTAACGGTTAACGGTAATGGCAGGGGAGTTTGCTGTCAATTTTTCATAAGGTTATTTTCAACTGTAAAATGACAAACCTTAGATAAGTTCACTGTAATTTATCTTTTTTATAATTGCACAACGACGTTAGAAATATGTTGTAATTTGATAAAACTCAATTTACCCTTTTGTTGGGTTGCATTCGGTCCAAAATTAATAATTGTGCATTTTTATCCCATGGGAGGAGTAATTTTTGTCTTTTAAAATATCCCTTTCAAATTGTATGAGATTTAAGTTAAAAAGTTATTCAATTTTTTGTGTTGCTTTAGCTGATTGTGCTCATGGGATTGTCTTCATTTTCACGATGGTTATGGTTTGTTACAATTCATGGACGATGTTTTTTGTATGAGGGTTCTTGTTATCTTTTGTTAACAAAAATTATGCTTTTCTTTTGTGTGTAATTAGATTTCAATAGAATAAATAACACTCAACCTATCCGAGATATGATAAATTATACTTGAAATCAAAATTTACATAAATTGATACTGACCCTGTTAAATTTGACCGTTAAAAATAAGTGTTGACAGTCTAAAAATAGTAAAAAGACTAAAATACCTCTAGTTAAAAATATCTGATTTTCAATTTTTAATTTTTTTAAAATTCCAATATAATCTCTACTGTCCATTCTTAATTTACAGTGGAGATTCATTTTAAAAAAATTATTTTTTTTAAATTTTATTTTTTAAAAGTTAATATAAAATGACCATATTACCCTTTTATTTTTAACTAGGGGTATTTTAATCTTTTTACTGTTTTTAGACTATCGACACTTATTTTTAACGGTCAAACTTAAAGGAGGGGAGGTTAGTGTTAATTTATGTAAACTTTGATTCCGAGTGTAATTTATCAAATCTCAGGTAGGTTGAGTGTTATTTTATCGATTTCAATATTGAGTTTAATATTTATTGTATGTATAATATTAACGTATTATAAAACCCCATCAACCTATGACTCAAAATACTATAATTGTGTTATTTCCTATCAACTTAAACTTTTAAACTTAATGGCTAATGACATAGAATTAGAGTCAGGAGGTCTCGAGTTTAAACCCTTCCTCCCCCATTTCTCTTAATTTCTTGTTCATACACATATTATACGGTAGCCTTTTGACTTAATGGTTAACCACATAGAATATTATTAAAATTTCTTCCTTTAATTTTTAATTTTATAATTTTATAATTTTAAACACTATGGGTCTGTAAACCACGAAAATAGGTGGGACGAGGATTGAGGCACTACAACCTGCAAAACAAGAGTCGAGGTGCCGAATAGAGTACTTGGACACCGGGGCGGTGCCGGCCAAAGAATCACCGACGATCAAGTTAGTTCGATTCTGATAAACGGAAAAGAAACAGTAAAAAAAAGCGCAGAATTACACTTCCTGATCGTAGGAAATGGGCGGCAGAGGTAGGACTTAAATTACTGAAAACCGTCATGTATGGAGTTGGTCGGTGTGTGTGGATGGAGGTCCGTGGGGATCGTATCGCCGGAGTGGCGTGGATTGATTGAGAGCTTTGAGTGCTTAAGAACAATTGAGAGTGCTTGAGAGTAAAGAATTTCGTGAACCCTCACTTTGGCTTATATAGGGGAGGGGGGTGGGTAGGTGATCTACCCGTAGGTGGGTGGATCACCATCCCTGATTTCTCGAGGCGGATCTCAGAGGGCGTGATTGCCTCATTGACCCGGTCTATTGGACTTTTGAATTCAAAGTCCAATAGGGTTTGATTTGGTAGTCACGTCCACGAGTTGGTCTACGGTGTAGAGGGTAAAAGTGGTCGAACGACGACCTTTGATGAGCTTAGACCCTCGAGAGAAGGTTGAGTGACACACCATTTACTCTTAAAGTCGAGCGACATGGGTAAATGGTGTCTGGGTCAAGACTGAAGGTGAGTCAAGCTGGTGATGAAGATAGGTGGTCGAGCGACAAGGTCGAGCCAAACGTATGTCGAGCTACGATGTTGACCACTAGGAGATGGACAATCCTTTTGACAGTAGTGAGGTGGTCGAACGACCTTACCTTTCTAGTTGAACGACCTTTTCTTCCTTATAGTTGCTTTAAGGGATTTTGTTTGTTTGACAAGGTGTGGGGCCCATAAATGCTTATGGACTTGTATTGGAGTGAGCTTCTATATAGGCTTGATTTTTTTTGGTCTTGGTTTATTTTTGGATAATTTTTATTTTAGTGTATTATAATTATACAAATATTTGAGGTTGTTTTATAATTTTTTGTGTTTTTAATTATTTATTATCGTATAACAAGAAGATTTCACCCTTAAAGCATAGGTATGCGGTTTTTCATACACTTATACTATTGATTAACTGATTTCAGAGTATGGTAAAATTTGTTGTTGCTGCTGCAATATTGTTTAAACGCCGTGATCTTTGTACAATTCCCTAAAAAAATAAATAAATAAAAGGGACATTATTGAAATTCTCCTATAATTTAGTGTATTCGTCAAAATCCTTCCTTTAATTTTATTTATGGCCAAAATTCCCTCTTTAGTTTTATTTTATAGCTAAAATTCCCTCTACCATCAGTTTTAATTACCAAAATACCATTGACCGTTAACTTTTATAGTAGGAATATTATTTGGTGTATTAGTCAAAATCTCTCCCTGCTTTTATTTATAGTCAAAATCTCTCATAGTTTCATTTTATAGTCAATTTTCCCTTACTGTCAGTTTTAATTATTAAAATACCTTTAACCGTTAACTTTTTTGTTAAAAAATTTAGGACACCAAGGATATAAAGGTAAATATCTATATATATTAAATTAAAATATTTTAATTTACAATATTAATGAATCTCTATCCTCTATCAAATGATGGACGATAGAGATCAAATATAAAATATTAAACAATTAAAAAAATAAAAAAATAAAAAATAAAAAAAATTAAAATTTTTAAAAAATAAAATATATGGAGATGGAAGGTGAAATTTTAATTTTTTTTTATTTTTCATGTATTTTTTTAAAAAATATTTTGTTTTTATGATTTCTACTATCTATCTATAGAGATGGATGATGGAGATTCATCTTTTTATTTTTAAATATTTAATATTTAAATTTTAAATTTTCTGTTAAAAAATTTAGGTCACCAAGGGTATAAAGGTAAATATATATATATAAAATAAAATATTTTAATTTATAATATAAATAAATCTCTACCGTCTATCATATTATGGATGGTAGAGATCTAATTTAAAATATTAAAAATTAAAAAAATTGAAAAAAGATGGATCGCCACCATCATAAACATAAATTTTTTTTATAAAAAAATTACATAAATTTTTAATAAAAAAATTAAAAATAAAAAAATGGATCTCCACTGTTCATCTAAATAGATGAATAGTAGAGATCATAAACAGTAAATATTATTTTTTTAAAAATACATAAAAATTTAAAAAATGAACCTCAACCGTTCATCTCCATAGATTTTTAATTTTTTAATTGTTTAGTATTTTATATTACTGTCCGTAGTACGATGGATGATAAAAATTTATTGATATTATAAATTAAAATATTTTAATTTTATATATATATATATATATATATATACACACACACCTTTATATTCTTGGTGCCATAAAATTTTTAATAAAAAAGTTAATGATTAAAAGTATTTTGATAATTAAAACTGATAGTAGAAAAAAAATTGACTATAAAATAAAACTACAGGGGAATTTTGACCATACATGAAACTTGGAGGAGATTTTGACTAATACACCAAATTAGAGGGTGATTTAATAATATTTTTAATAAAAAAGTTAACGGAATATTTTAATAATTAAAACTGACAGTAGTAAAAATTATAGTTATAAAATAAAACTAAAGCGGGAATTTTAGTCATAAATACAACTAGTAGAGGATTGTGATGAATATACTAAATTATACGGTCTAATAATATCCCTAAATAAAAATGAAAACTGAAAAGAGAGTGAAAATGGGTAACCCGAAACCGGAAGAGAAGAATTATAAACCCAAAACCCTTGTTTTCGTCTCTCTAAAACCACAAAACACTTTCTCGCTCTCTACTTTCAAGCGATGGCGAGACAGAAACTGAAGTCTCTCATCACCTCCTTTACTCCTGGCGGCGACTTTCTCGCCGTTTTGTCCCCAAACGGAGTCGTCAAGGTACATCCTCTCTCTGCCTCTCTCTATATGTATATATGTGTATACATTAAGTATTGTATATGCTGGTAATAATAATACATAATATTATCATTTTTTTGCCTTTTACTAATTATTGGATAATATTGAGTTATTGAATTTATGCTTCTATGAAGACATTCATGTTGTTTCTGTTTATTTTTTTATATTTCAAAGGAAAGTTGAAAATTTGCTGTTGTGGTTGGGAATGCTGTTTTTTTTTTAATAATAATTAATAAATATATTATCATTATTTTTGCCTTTTAGTAATTATTGGATAATATTGAGTTAGTGAATTTATGCTTTCTATGAAGACATTCATGTTGTTTCTGTTTATGTTTTTATGTTTCAAAGGAAAGTTGAAATATTTGCTGTTGTGGTTGGGAATGCTTGTTTTTATTTTTTGTAAAAAAAAGAAGAAGAAAAAAGCATATTTATTCGCTTCTCAAAGAGACAATTGCTTTGAAAATGCAAGCATTTTCTATAAGGTAATTCCTTATAGCAAATGGTTGACTTGATGGGTATTTATATTAGTCATATGTTTTAAGAACATTCAATTTCAACTTCTTTTTTGTTTTTTTTTTCATGTGATTGTATATGAAAGATTCGAATGAGAATACAGGGAGTTCTTGTGATGGATATTTCCCCACAAACTTGGGTTTGGAGGTAGTTAATATTGTACAACATGGGTTTTGAGGCGAGCTTATTATTATTATTTTTTATGGATTTTGGTACTTTTTCAAATGAGCATACATTTTTATTTCTTGGTTAGTATTTGGTATTTGTGTCAGTAATTGTTTTTACTCTTTAGCACTTAAAATTACGCGTTAGCTCTGAGTGAGACCATGGAAGGATGCAACTTAGCTGACCCCTGAACATTTGTTGTTTGTTTTCTAGTGTTTGAATTTACAATTAATTTGGACTTCAATTCGGTAATTTTTGTTTCTGTGAAATTAAATGTCAATTTCATATTTATGTTCGAAAATTTTACTTGTGCTAGGCAGGCATGTCAAATTACATTTTCTTTTACTATATAGAATTAATTGCATGTTTTTGTAGATATGGAACACAATCGATGGAAGTTTATCAGCAGAGTGGAAGCAGTCAGGTGACGATCCTGTTATGGGTTATTCATGTATGGTGTGCAGTTTCGTCGGAAAGAAGGTGGACTCCAACTCTTGGCAAACATCCTTTGGATTTTTTTATTGGTCTCTTTCATATTCACTGCTTGAAGCAAACACTTTATTTTTTATTTGTTATATGATTCTCCTGTTGCTTTTGAACTTTTAGCCTAAAAAAGAACGTGGTACTCTCTTGTTAGCTCTTGGGACAAATGATGGAGACATCTTGGCAATTGATGTTTTTACTGGTGAGAGGAAGTGGAAATCTACTGGACACCATCCCGGGTATGTTTATTTTTATTTTTATGTTTTGCTAGAAACCATGTACCTGAAGTGCAGTACTTAATGCAATGCCCAAATTATAGCATACTCATGCACAAATAGTTATGTACATGGATGTGTTGGAATTAATGGTAAATGGCAGCATGATAACAGGAACCTTAAGATTCTATTTATCTGTTGATTTTACTTTTAAGATAGGTTATTGACTATCTTAATTATTTATTCTTTTATTGCAAGTTAACCTTGTATATCTGGTTGCAAAGAACTTCCATGCATGGTCAGGTACATGTTAGTACCACATAGATGGGTAATTTTGTTCACTTTCTTTCTGTAGTGGACTAGCTGGTCTTGCTTTTGCAAATAAAGGCCGTAGTCTTCATGTTGTTGGAATAAATGGAATGGTTTCTGAGTTGGAATCGCAAACTGGAGAACTTTTAGGAGAGTTCAAAGCTTCAAAAAAGTCCATCTCTTCTTCATCCTTTTCATTTGGTGAGTAGTTATCTGAAATCTGTTGCATCACAATGTGAATTTTCTTTTTCTTATATGTTATCTCTTTCCAATAATGTGGCAGATGCAAAAGTTTTTGCTGTAGCCAGTGTTGGGATTCGGGTCCTAAGCTTGGAAAATGGGAAAGAGGTTTTGAAGTTCTCAGATGACGTGGTCAGTTACTTAAATTGCCCACATAGTTTGATGATCTGTATATATGCTTAAAACATTGGCTCCTTTGGCTTCTTTGTTTACAGGTTCCAGTTCAGTGTATATCTATATCTGATGATGCAAAGACCATTTGTACGTCAGGTTCTGGAGAGAAATATCTTCAAGTGTGGAGGTGTGATTTGAGTTCCAAAACTTTGAGTAGTGGTCCTGTTCTTTCTATGCGGCATCCTCCATTAGCTATTGATTGCAAGAAAAGTTGCAACGAAGAAAGTGGTGCAGTCATATTAGCTCTTTCAGAATCTGGTGTAGCTTATGTGTGGCATTTGAAGAATGTTTCACAAGATGAAGAAATTAATCCAGCAAAGATCACTGTAAAAGCTAGCAAAGCTGATGTAGACCAACAAAACAGTGCGAATGTGAAGAAGAGTCGCACTTCTATTATTGCTGCCAGATTGAATGCTGTAGAAACGGATGGACAAGTGACAGCACTTATTAGTTATGGTGCAATAGATTCTCCACAGTTTAGTCTTGTCAATATTAGCATCCCAGGGGAGGACATTGTTATTACTGCTGGAGATGCAGCTGACACTGTCCAAGAAAATGGGCTTCCTGCTGGGAAAGGTATGACAAATGATCTCTGCTTATTTATTGTTTATCAAGTTGCTGACGGATAAATATATTAAATAAAAAAGAAACTATATTTTCAAATTTTATTAAGTTTGTTAGAGTTAACCCACATGTGAGCCAGAGATTGTGGCACTAATTCTCACATTGAAAGGTAAAAGAAAGAGAAGGTTCATATAGCAATGGAAACCACAACCCAAATAGGCTAGTTTTTTGGGTTGTAATGCTATCCGATAATATATAAACTATTCCAAAATATAAAAGTAAAACAGATATATAAGGAAATTAATGATGTTAATGTACTTTTAATTTGATTCACTTTTGTTGGGATTTCTGTTTTTTCTTCTGCAGTTGGTTTTCACGGGCTCTTTTTAATCTATTAAGTTGTTTTGTATTAACAGTGAGAAACCATCTCCTATAGGCAATATATTTTTTTTTTCTTTCTCGACTTCTTTTTTTCCCTTAACCTGAAGGGATGACTGAAGTTATAATATTGAATCACCATTAAAGATAAGTAAAACATCAAAGTACTTAAGTAGGTAGTTTGTATTTCTTTTTCCCCCGTATAGTTTTCATTCTAAAAAAACTAATAAGAATAATTTGGCTTGACACAATGTTATAAAGGTCAAGCAGTTCATACTTTGATATTATGATGTAAGATGATTTGTACACTAGAATTTGGTATGATGTCAAAGGAGTCATCATTGTGATTCATATAGACTGTTTTCTTATGGATTTCTATAATATAACCAGAGAAAAATTGTGACAGGTCTCCATGGTTCAGAATTAGAAGTAGAAGCTGCTTCGGCCCAAAATAAAAAAAGTAGTAAGAAACGAGCTGCGTCTGATCCAGATCTCGCAACTACAAGGGGAGTTCCAGATGCTGGTAAGGGTTGTTACATGCAGCAGAACTAGTTCAAAGTTGTATAAGATTTTTCTGAACAATCTGCTTCAACTCTTTAATATTATTTGATGAAAAAGTATATCATATACTAGTTCCTATGAACCTTGAATATGTACATACATGTTCATGTGAAGCAGAACTAGTCTAGCAACCATAGAGCTGTTACTGTCATGATTTACCTATACTTTTTTTGCCTGATCAGTTTAAAGATAAACTTGGATGTTAGTTTCAACATTTCATTTACTTTCTCTTTTGTTTTATTTTGACCTGTCTCTGCATTGTTTTCAGGTCAGTTATGAGTTATAGTTTTTCCTTCCTAGTGGCACCCAATCAAGAAGCACATGATTGCTTGAACTTTGGTGGTCATTCATATTAATATTTGTAATATCAATTTTATTCTGCTAATCCGCCCCTTCTTCTCTTTTTTACTTATATGAGGTAGATTCATACATGTCCTTTCTGTATTTGAACTCATTTAAGAGATAGTAGTGGAAAGGTGTTTCCTTCATAAGCTCATTGACAATCCTTTGAATTCACTAGAACAGTGATCCATCGTTGAGTTCTCCTTTTGTGTGGTAGATGCCTACTTAAGCCATAAGGGCTCTTCATTTCCAAAGGATTAAGTCTCTGTTGGGGATTAATGTGTCTGCATATGCTCTTTCTTGAGTCATTTTTTAGTCTAATAATTGGTAACTGAAGTTGTATATTATTTTCTGTTAATGCTGTTTTCTTTTATGTGATTTGGCACCCAATCAAGAAGCACATGATTGCTTGAACTTTGATGGTCACTCATATTAATATTTGTAATATCAATTTTATTCTGCTAATCCGCCCCCTCTTCTCTTTTTTACTTATATGAGGTAGATTCATACATGCCCTTTCTGTATTTGAACTCATTTAAGAGATAGTAGTGGAAAGGTGTTTCCTTCATAAGCTCATTGACAATCCTTTGAATTCACTAGAACAGTGATCCATCGTTGAGTTCTCCTTTTGTGTGGTAGATTCTCCTTTTGTGTGGTAGATGCCTACTTGAGCCATAAGGGCTCTTCATTTCCAAAGGATTAAGTCTCTGTTGGGGATTAATGTGTCTGCATATGCTCTTTCTTGAGTCATTTTTTAGTCTAATAATTGGTAACTGAAGTTGTATATTGTTTTCTGTTAATGCTGTTTTCTTTTATGTGATTTAATAAATAGTTGTTTCAATGTCTTAATGTGAATATTAATCCTGATGAAATGATTTGATAGGATAGTTGTCTATTTGGTGGTGAGTAAAGGTACAGGCCTTCCTGCCATCGAGCCAAAAAGCAAATATGCAAGTTTCTTGCTGTAATTTAGCCTTCATTCCATATTTAAATTTAGTATACAAAAAGGATTAGTTGTTGTTGTACAAGGACTAAGTAGTTTACCAGTCAGATTTATATGTTAGTCAGTAGTTAGGCTTATACTCTTTTACACTAAAGTTGGCATCTTCCATGAGTATGTACTCTCGTACCTACATTTTGGAGGGGCAACATATATCCTAGGTTATTTTTTTTTCTCTTATGTGAAATAAAACTTTCCAAATTGGATGTTCAGTGTCATGTATACAAATGTATATTATGAGATTTCTATTCTGTTGATAGTCTTTTGACAGTATATTTTCAATATCATTGATGTCCTAAATAATGAAGCAGATTCTAATTAAGCATTTTCATCTGCTCATGAAGGTTCGCTAAGTTGTGGTTTTTTTTTTATAGGTAATGGAGAGGATATTGATGGAGTGCTTGTTGATGATGATATGAATGAGCCTACCATGGGTGAGAAACTTGCAAGCTTAAATTTAGTAGATATTGATAAACCCAAGATTAATGAATTGCGAGAATCCTCTCCTGCAAAGCCTCCAAGCGCGGACTCAGTTAATGTTCTGCTTAAGCAGGCACTGCAAGCGGATGACCGGGCGCTTCTTTTGGAGTGCTTGTACACCCAAGATAAAAAGGTTGTAATGTACTTGTAGTTATGTCAATGAATTAAGGATGGCATCATTTTTTTTTTTTTTTGCTTTATTTTTTCTTAGCATTTTTTGATATAAAATAAGCTCCTTTTGCAGGTTATTGCTAATTCGGTCTCACTTTTAAAACCAGCTGATGTTCTCAAGCTTTTACAGTCTCTTATATCTATAATTCAGTCAAGGTAAACCATTAGTAAATGTATTTGATGAATTTGAACAATTATTCTTTGTGTATATTGTAGATAAAGGTTAATAATTTCTTTTACTGAATTGCAGTGATTAATTTTATCTTCTTTTAAATAGATGTTGATTTGGTTACTGTGGGCATTGTATTTTTTGTTTCAAAACCACCAAGATGGCTGGATGCGGTGTATTGACCACCAAATAAAGCTTGCTGGGTTATGCAAGAATAGTTAATGATATTTTCCCAACATGCTACCATTGATTCAATTCAGAAATCACCCTATATTTATTATGGTAATCTGAAGAGAGCTAAATTTTTCTAGAATAATATTCCAGGATATTTTGTTCTGTTTGGGGAAGTTAGCATTCTTTGAGCTGTTGGAATTGTTAGTGCTAGGTTGATGACAGCAATGCAGTAGGGAATTTGTAAAAGCTAAAAATGGGACCATAGGAAGATGGACAAATGTTTAAGAAGAGCGGTTACATGCTTCTTTTGCTTTTTAAATTTCTCTGTGATGCCTTTTTCTTAGTATCTTTAGCTTCTCATTCCAGCAAATAATAGTTAAAAACAAGAAATTGTCAATTCAACTCAAGGAAGCATCTGCCTGATCCTATTGCGTGCTCTTTGTATTAAATTATTTCAGAACATTGGGGCTGGAAATCAGTATATAATTTGATTTTCTTACATTTATAATAATCCAGATTTATTAGAACCATCTCTTTCTGGCCAACTCATCTATTTAATTTGGTTTTCTATGCTGAATATAGTAGCTTCTGACATCAACGTAAACCAGAACTCAGAGACTGATTTACCCGTAACTGTTTATCTGAAAGTGGATGCATTATCATCTTAGTGTTTGATATTGCGGTCTTTTCTAAAATAATTTTGCCACAGGGGTGCAGTGTTGGCTTGTGCCTTACCATGGCTAAAAAGTCTTCTTCTTCAGCATGCTAGTGGAATAATGTCCCAGGAATCTTCTTTAATTGCCCTGAACTCTTTATACCAGGTGAGCATTGGTAACTTCACTAAAGGAATAATTTGTACCCCTGCCTTGCTTCCAAGCCCAAGGACTTTTATTATGTTACTCCCGTAAAAGCAAGGCCCTATAGACTGATTCCCTTCTATTGGGGAGTGTACATATCATTTTTTTTTCTTTTTCTCTTTAGGACTAATAGAAGAGAGCTTTAAATGACCAAATATAGATAAAGGTACTGAAATTTATCTGCACTAAATCTATGATAATTTATGTACCTTTTCATGTAAGTGGTGTCCGGAATGGGAATAATCCAATTACATTTTCCTGATAGCATTTGACATCCGTGAATTTATGGACCTCAACAAAAGAGTTAAAATTATCTTTAAGTTGTTTTAGTTTGTCATTGGAAAAATTCCGTGGCATATTGCTGGTGTTTGATAGAGCATTGGCTTTTTGAGGACCTCAAGAGAATAGTTATTTCCTTCTCACCTCAATTTTAACCACTCCCAGTCATGCAATTTTTTATTCCTTTTTTCCTTTCTACCGTCCTAAAGATGCAGCATAAACAGTATGCAAGAATCCATAGATCGTGATCATTACCAGGCTATTTGGTACCCTTTTATATCCATACACCATATATTGAAAGCAGTCTGTATTATTCAACTGCTGTAAATTTGTTTGTCAATTTTATGCAGCTCATAGAATCTAGAGTCTCAACATTTCAGTCAGCTCTTCAAATATCAAGTTGCTTAGACTTTCTTTATTCGGGGGTAAGTGTGATTCGAATGGTGTAATTTCTAGCAAATGGAGTTTGCAGGTTTCTAGTTGTTGATGCCACGAGTTTTCTTTCATTTTATTTGACAGATTATTGATGATGGGTTGGAAGAGAATGCTGCTGTGATCCCTGTAATATTTGAGGACAAGGATGAAAGTGATGAAGAAGAGTCTGAAGATGCCATGGATACCGATGAAGAGAATGAAGAAAAAGAGGAAGAAGTAGCTGATGGCATTAGTGATTTTGAAGTAAGTGATGCCATGAGTGATTGATGAACACTCTCGAATAGGAATTTCAGGCCGAAGATATACAAAGTTTGTTGCGTGTGCTAATTTCTATGGATTATAGAAAAACTTGTGAGCACGAGAACATGTTGGAAGGTATATATATCCAGCAAACATGAGAGCGGGCAGCCGGAACATGATTCCAATCACTGCTGATTTTCTGACACCGTTGATGGTATATTATAGATTAAGCTCTTGCTGTTGTATTGAAGTAGTAGCCAAAATTCTTTACTAGCAAACGTCGAGATATAGGAAAGATCCAGAAACTTCACTTTCTGGTTTCTCTCTTATAAAATTTTGTAAGGCAAAAGAGAACAGCTTGTAAGATGTGCCCAACACCAAGGTTTTAGGTTTGTGCTTTTCTTATATCAAGTTATAAACCTTTTATGTTTGTGATTTGCATCAACTAAAGAATATTTGGGGTCAAAATTTTGATGGAAATTTGATCTTCTTAATCTTTATTTATTACAAGGAAGCTGGGTTGCCCTCAAATGATTCATATATTAAAATTATTTTTAGCCTAAAAATTCTATAGATCACTTTCCTCATCATTTGGAATGAGATGATGAAATTTGGGCAAAAATACTTTGGGTTGTGTTAAACTCATTATTAGATTATTTTGGTGAGTATTTATTTGATGTAAACTATATAAATAAAAGTAAAAATCATTTTATCTCATCAAAAATTTTTGTTAAATGCAGAATATCTATTGATTTGGAAATTCATTTTAAATTTCTTAAAAATTATCACACACCCTCAAATCCCAAATTAAAAACCTGTGCGTAATTTATAATGCAGTTGAGATGCAGATAAATTTTCTAGATTTTAGATCTTTTAATTTCAAAATTCGAAAATTTACTTCAAGACCCCTCAAAATTTAGAAAAAGAACAACTTTTGTTTGTTCTTTTAAGTTGATCCCAAGCCAATATTTGAGAGTTGATATTCCATATCCCTCTTATTATATAAATTATAATTTTTATTTAAAAAAAATAAAATAAAACAATATCTAGCGACACTATCCTATCCTAGTCACCTACTGGTACCAGGACAAAAATCTCACAGAACTTGGCCAATATCAAGTCAACAATGTGTAGCAGGTGTGTGACGTCAAAACTCACTGAACATGTTGTTGTCAGACTGAGCACCCACATTAATGATGAAAATTAGATATATACGTGGAAGTTGGAAAAATGGAAAGGAAAATGTGATTGCTTTTTTATATAATATGATTCAGTTGCTTTTACAATCTTAACACTCCCTTCAACGACAATAATTAACACCACTTATTACAACAACAAAAGAAGGCAGGGCTCAAAACACGACACAAAACACAACTAGACTCCGAACAACGACAACAACACCCCAACTTTCATGCCAAAACCACAACCATAAACCCTCCTGTTAGAAGTAGTAGTGTCGTGATGACGATGCTCCTGCTGATCATCATTTACCACCAGTGGTGTCAAACCCAAAAGTGTGCTTCACAGCATCAGTAGCACCCTGTGCTATGTTCATCACCTGCTCTCCAGTCTTGTTCAGAATCCCACCCGTATTCTCCTTCCCAATCTCCGCCTTCTCACGAGCCGCCTGTCCCGTCTCCTGACTCTTCTGCTTGGTGGCATCTGCCGTTTCCGAGGTCTTCTCCCTGGCTGTTTGGGCTGCCTGGCTCGTATTGTCCTTGGCTGCTTGGGCTGCCTGGCTCGTCTTGTCCGTGGCTGCTTGGGCTGCATTGCTCGCTGCTTGGGCAGTCTCGTAGGCCTTGTCCTTCACTGCTTGGGCAGTCTCGTATGCCTTGTCCTTCGCTGCTTGGGCAGTCTCTTTCATTGCTTCCATCGTCTGGTTCGCCTTCTCCTGTTTTCACACCAAGAAGCACATACTTAGAACCATAAAATGCAACATCTAAAACAAATAAAAACCACTAGAGTGCCAACATTTGTACATTTTCAAGCAATGTGAATATATATAAATGTAGAAACATAGATAGATATAAGTATACCTCAGACTGGCCTTTGGCTACACCGGCCTTGTAGCTCAGATTCTTAGAATCCATATCTTCCTTTCCCGGAAAAAGATAAAATAGAAAGTGCTTAACAGCTTCGATTGCAAGAAGGCTTTTACTTGAAGATTGAAGTAGAAACAGTTCAATTTACTTGTGATGGGAAGACATGTTATTGCATGAGAATATATAGAGAGGTAAGAGACGATTCTGTGGTCCAAGACCAATCCTGCTCACCCACGCGTTTGTGGGACGTGCCATGCTTTGGGCCGTTGAGCTAGTCGGTTGATAACTTTTTATCTAATGGATAATATCCCAAACCAATGCAATAATGCCACGTGGTTACCGACATACAACAGCCACGTGGCATTATAACATTGGTTTGGGAAGTGAATGAAAGTTTAATATTTAACTATATGATAATTGTCAATTCATCTACTCACTCTGTCTCCCTGTCTGTATATGACAATTGTCAATTCATAATACAATTACAATTTTAGATAAGTACAGTATAAATTAATTTGGAAGTATATAATATTTCAAATGCATGCATTAAATTTAAAAACAAAGATAACTACTTTTGAATAAATGTGTCAATATCAGTATTTGGATAATGTTCAATAGTTGACCAAGTTCAAATGGAAAAGCAATAGAAAGTTGTTAAATCACTGTACATAGTGTATTATAATGATTACTTTTAATTTAAAAGTTATTATATTATAATGAGTATTTTTAATTTAAAAATTATTGTTAAAGGCTTTTTTTTTTTTTAAATTCAATTGATATAATAATTTTATATTAATCCAAATACTTGAATTAAATGGTGCTGATAATTATAATATATATTAAGGGAGTACGATATGATACACCATATATATAAATAGTTTTGTACTGTACCAAAACCGTCTGTTAATTTATTGTAAATTAACTTCATATATGTTATCATATTTGTTAGATTCATATAAATTAAATATGATGTTATTATTATATATTTGAGATATTATTGTGACATTTTTTTTGTATATATTTTGTTATTCTAATTTTTATATATATATATAGGATTTTATTCATTGTTTTGATTCCGTGTAACCTATAAATAAGCTTTGTACATTCAGACTTACAATAATTTCCTCTCAATTTTAATATCATGATATCATAGTTATGGTAGTTATGGTTCTTAATAGACAACTACACAACTCGACTCTTTGTGTAGTGATCTATTTATCCCTTGTCTTGTTACAGTCTAGTCCCGCCTCTAGTCAGCCCCTTTAGCTACGCCAACTCTTAGCCATCTTGATTCACTTCAGATCGTCTGATTTGCGGTTGTTGTTGTGATCTTACCCCGTTAGTTTGTTGAATCCCCGGTGGTCTTCACTCTGCTCTCGTCGTTTAAGGGTTCCACGAGCAATGCAATCTCACCTTTTGGTTCTCTACCAGCCGATGTCTTTTCATGTTCCTCCGGATTGGAACTGTGCTACTTCAGACATCTTGGTTCTCTCTTCTAAACGAGGTTCTTTGGTATAATATGCTATTATAATTTTATTTTCTTACTGCTGCTGCATTGGTTCTTGGATTTGTTACAATGATTTTCTTTATATTTAAATATCATAGAAAATTCCTGAAAATAAGATTGCTTTTTTTTCTATAATATGATTGAATTGCAATAGCTTATACAATCTTAACATTCCCTTGTACGACGATACTTAACATCACTTATTACAACAACGTAAGTAGGCCAGGGCTCAAAACATGCCCACTAACACCAAAAACAAAAAAAAAAAAGTAGGGGCTCCAAACATGCCCACTAACACGACGCAAAACACAACTAGACTCCTAACTAAGACTCCAAACAACAACAACCCAACTTTCATGCCAAAACCCTAAACCTAAACCCTCATTTATCACCAGTGCTGTCAAACCCAAAAGTGTGCTTCACAGCATCAGTAGCACCCTGTGCTATGTTCTTCACCTGCTCTCCAGTCTTATTCAGAATCCCACCCGTATTCTCCTTCCCAATCTCCGCCTTCTCACGAGCCGCCTGTCCCGTCTCCTGACTCTTATGCTTTGTGGCATCTGCCGTTTCCGAGGTCTTCTCCCTGGATGCTTGGGCTGCCTGGCTCGTATTGTCCTTGGCTGCCTGGGCTGTCTCGTAGGTCTTGTCCTTGGCTGCCTGGGCTGTCTCTTTTATTGCCTCCGTCGTCTGGTTTGCCTTCTCCTGTTTTCGCACCAAGAAGCACTTACTTAGAAGTTAGAACCATAAAATACATCTAAAAAAAATAACAAAGTGCCAAAATTTATACATTTTCATGCAACGGAAAAACATATATATATATATATATATATAAACATAGATAGATATAAGTGTACCTCAGACTGGCGTTTGGCTTCACCGGCCTTGTAGCTCTGATTCTTAGAATCCATATCTTCGTTTCTCGGAAAAAAATAAAATAAAAAGTGCTTAACAGCTTCGATTGCAAGAATGCTTTTGCTTGAAGATTGAAGTAGTCAAGTAGAAACAGTTCAATTCACTTGTGATGGGAAGTCAGGTTATTGCATGAGAATATATAGAAGTAAGAGACGGTTCTACGTGTCCAAAATGACCTGCTGCACGACACGTGTGTGGGACGTGCCATGCTTTGGGCCATTGAGCGAGCGGTTTGATAACTTTTTTCCAAAGGATAATGTCCGAACCTATGTCATAATGCCACGTCGTTACCGACATACAACAGCCACGTGCCGTGAAATAATTTTTTATTTTTTTAAGAAGTGCAATATTTAACTATTTAGAGATTCTGAATAATAAATATGCTTATTTGTTCTGAAAATCGTCAATCTATGCCACAATTGTCAATTCATATGCTTCATTACTTGTATTAGAATAAATATATAAAATAAATAATATATAAATTATATAAATTTTGTTAAATTAGACTTAAAATTATAGCCGTAAAAATTTATATTCAACTCTCTTAATATTAAATTTGACTATTAAAATATAAGTTCGAACCTCTCTAGATTCCTGATCTATTGGGAATACATTATAGATCCACATTAATGGATCTCTCGCTTTTTTTTCTTTTTCTTTTAATGATCAATCCTATTTTCTAAGAGTCAAACTTTACGTGAGGAGAATTCCAAATATAATTTAATACACTTCAGATAAATTTAGTATTATTTGATCATTTATCTAACTATACAAATATAATATAGCAGCAAGACATTTATTATCATAATACAACTAAAATTTTGATAACTAAAGTGAAAATTAATTTGGAAATATATAATATTTCAAATGCATGCATTAAATTTCAAAACAAAGATATCAACTACTTTCTTTTCTTCCTCTTCTATGTAACAAGGTGTGTAACATCTCTGATCTGACCCGACTGAATCGACCCAGGGAGCGTTACCGGGTTTTCAAAACTTTCTAAATTCACTTTATTTATTTCAAACCATTTAAAATCGTATCAATTTGTAATTCAAAAATATTTTTCTAGTGAGCCCATCGAAATACACTTTTAAAAATTTCGGCAGAGCTCCCTCTGTTTTTCTGATTTCCTAAAATCTGTTTTCCACAAAACTCTAATCAAATAAAATTCATAACAACACTTCAAATATCATTTTCAATCAAATGCGCACTTTGCCGTTTAGTGCGACTTTCCAACAGATTAAAATAAAATAATTCATAATTCAATATTTACAAACAATCTACAAATGAAAAACAGAAATCATAAGATTATTTACAAAACACATATATAAACTCTTCGAAATTTACAGACTTCTGTATATGCATGCTTACAGAATATATATACAAAAATATAACTACCCAACTGTAGTGACTCTGGGACTCTGTCAGCAACTCTCTCTTCAGTCTTTGGCCTCCTCAGTATCCCTGTGACCTACGCGCGATAAAAACGACGCGCTAAGCATATCGCTTAGTGGGTGTACACTAAACTCATTTATTAAAACTCATAAATAACTTTTCATAATAAACTCATAAATACCTTTTCATAATAAAAATATCACAATATACATATTTCAATTCCAAGCATTTACAGAAATAAAACGGGTGAAATTGATTCAAAGAAACAACTCATTTCAATTTATAATCCATATAAACCAAATCATAAACTATGTCATAATCATAAACGTATAAAATCAATTCCGAAATTCACTTATAGATATATTATTCAAATCACTTCAATTCTGACCCTCTAGAATACTCAACATAAATAAGGACTGGAATATGGGTCGTTCGACCACAGTGACTGTCTGTCGAACATAACTCCCACCCTAGGACAAATCCTAAGAGTGGTACGTATCTCCCTACCCTAGGACCGAGTGGTCGGAACCTAGAGAGGTACATATCTCCCTATCTCAGGAACGAATCCTTAGGAAGGTACGTGTCTCCCTACCCCATGACGAATCCGTAAGGAGGTACGTGTCTCCCTACCCCTGGACGAATCCATGAGGAGGTACATGATAAGTCATCAATAGCAATATCAATGTCGGTACAGTACTGCTCACTGAACCCAGCTGGTATACCAACCTCCGATATCCATTTCTATGTCTACGTATCCTAGGGCCGTTTTAATACACCATTTTCATATATCAACTGTTATTCACAAATCGAATTGAAACGGAAAACATATATGCACAATATCATAAAAACAATTCAACTATTCGGTCATTCGAACTTCTGAAACAATTAATTTCAACCTAATCAATAAGCAAAATACGATAAAAAAAATGAAATCGAAATTATTCAATAGAAAAATAATATATCCAAAACTCAAATGCAAATCAAAACACATACAAACTTCGAAAACAAGTGTACACCAACCTGGATACCGTTTCCTTTCGACTATCGTTTTTCTAGGTTACTTTTTCCTTCCCTTTCTCCTTCACTTTCCTCTTCTCTTTCCTCTTCTCTTTTCTTCTTCTTTCTTTCTTCTTCTTCTTCTTTCTCTTCTTTCTTTCTCTCGGTCTCTTCCTCTGTCTTTTCTTCTGTTCTGTTTTCGATGGCTTCTGTGAGAAGCCAATTTTTTTTTTCTATCATTTCGGTCATCGCGACCGTCGTCGCGACCTGTGGTCGCGCCACCAGGTCGCGTTGCTCTCTGGAGCAACTCCACCGCCTTCATCGTGATCACACATTGCGGTATCCTGGTCGCGATGCTCACTGCCAGGATTTACACTTTTTCGTCGCAAGCCAGTCAGCGCGATCTGTGGTCGCGGTGACCAGGTCGCGTTGCTCATTGCCCGAAAATGCCATTTTTCGCCGCGAGCAGCTCATCGCGATCTGTGGTCGCGGTGAGGGGTCGCGGTACACACTGTCTCAGTTTTTCACTTCTTTTTCGTCATGCATCATTTCTGGACCGTTCCATCTGGTCCACCTGGAAACCATAAAAATAAATATACATTTAATTACATTTTATACCCCTCTAATCACAAAAATTTTATATTCATATATTCAAACTTAATTATTCGAAATTTGGGATGTTACAAGGTGACTCGTTATTTAGCTAGGCATACTTTATCTCTAGATTGTTCTGTATGTTGGGATGTTTACTTCCCTAGTGGGCTGTTGAAGCTAGCTATGAGTAATCTTCTCGTTGTTATTAGTTTTTAGTGGTTTCTAATAAAATTTTCTTTTTCAAAAAAAAAAAAAAATTATCAACTACTTTTGATAAATGTGTCTCATTATATCAGTATTTGGATAATGTTGACTAGTTAATTATAGAAATATATGGTTCAACCGGCACCTCTAGCATAAACCTTTATCGTAAAGGTTGATTGGCACAATAAGTACTTAAACCCATTTAATATAAGAAGTGTAAAGTATCCATCTCTTATGTGAGTGGGAGTCTTGACTTATTGTAGACAATTCTTGACACAATGAATACTTGAATTTGTTTAGAACCACATGGAGATACCAGCACCTTTGATTCATTGTAAAATGAATACTTTAATCCGTCTAGAACTACATGGTTATACCTGCACCTCTGGCAAATGATTCTTGATTTATGGTAGTTGATTGGCACAATAAGTATTTGAACCCATTTAATATAAGAGTGTGGGGTAATAACTGTAATCTAATTAAAGGAAAGAAATATAATTTCATGTATGATTAAAAGAGTTTAGATTAATTTAATTTCCGATTGAAACATCCTTTGTGTGTGGATTCTAATTGAGTTATAAAACAAGGTTAAATATATCTCTTATTCAACATACCAAGAGTAGAACCTTTAACCTTAGCATGTTTTAATTTGATTTGTTTCATCATTATACGGGTCTTTATTCCACAACATTTTCTTTCCTATTATATTTTCGTTGTAGATTTTTGTTGGTTTTTGCAGGCTCTAATTCTTCTTCCTCGTGGATCGACCCCGGTCTCACCGGGTTATTTTATTACTTCGACATTCCTGTACTTGGGAATTAAATCCTATTTTTAGGCGTTTCAAGTTTTTGGTGCCGTTGTTGGGGAAGTAGTAATTATTGTTTAAAACCATCAAAATTCTCTTTTCCTTCTCTTTCCTTTCCTTTTATTTTATTTTTCTTCTTTATTTTCTTTTTCCCTACTTTTTTCTTTTTTTTGGGTTAAGTGGCGGATACGGTACTCCGTGGCTATCAAGTCAGTTCATTCAATTTCCCAAAATAACTGATTAAAAAATAAAATTTTTTTGGTTTTCTCTTCTCCTTCTTCTTTCCTCTCTTTTGAGCCTCCATAACAATGGAAAACATTCTCACGAATTTGAAAAATCATTTTCCTTTACTTTCTCAAAGAGCTTTGTTGAAAATTTATGAAGTAAGGTGCGAAAGGTCAAGGATATTAATGCACAAAGGCATCCCTGTTGAGGTATGTTGGTTGATTGAAGCCAAGGTAAGATTGGCATGTGAGTTCTCTGATTCCTTTGCTGCTTATATGCCTGGTCTAGGTAAGAGTAGTTTTGCAAAAAAAACGAAGAGTAAAAAGATTGGGCGTATGTTATAAGTGTGCTCATATGACTTGTAACACACGTTGTCTTTCTCTTGGAATGATGTCCGTAAATCGAGAAGATAAAATATAATTCATTAAAGATGGCCTGAGTAAGGAGTCATTGGACAATATTTTATTAACTCTTAAGACGCATCCTAGTGGATATGTGCATTGTAACACCCCCTGACCCGACCCGACTGGATCGACCCAGGGAGCGTTACCGGATTTTCAAAACTTTGTAAATTCTCGTTATTAATTTCAAACCATTAAAAATCATATCACTTTGTAATTTAAAAATGTTTATCTAGTGAGCCCATTGAAAATACCGTTTTAAAAATTTCGGCAAAGTTCCCTATGTTTTTATGATTTCCCAAACCTATTTTCAAATAAAACTCAAATCACATAAAATCCACAACACTTCAAATATCATTTCATTCAAATGCGCACTCTGCCGTTTAGTGCGACTTTCCAACAGTTTTTAAAATAAAATAATTCAGAATTTAGTAGTTACAAACCTTTTAAAATAAAAACAAACAGAAATCATAAATTATTTACAAAACATATATAAAATCATTGAATTTACAGACTTTTGTATATGCATGCTTACAAACTATAATATACAAAACTATATCACTACTCAATAAATGCAGTGACTCTGAACTCCAAACTGCAGGTATCTCCTCTCTACTCTTGCTGTCCTTCGAGATCCCTGTTACCTATGCGTTATAAAAAAAAAACTAACGCGCTAAGCATATCGCTTAGTGGGTGTACACTAAACTCAATTATTAAAATCACAAAATAAATTACAACATAAAATATCAATGTGACGTCCAGGGTTGCCCCGCAACAACAGCCACTAATATCAATGTGATTGTCCGAGATTGCCCCGCAACAACAATCACTAGAATCGGTGTGATTGTCCGAGATTGCCTCGCAACAACAATCACTAGTATCTGTGTGATTGTCCGAGATTGCCCCGCAACAACAATCACTCAGGATAACAGCGCAGTACTGCTATACTAATCCAACTGGTATACCAACCTCCTATATCCATTTCTATGTCTAAGTATCCTAGGGCCGTTTCGATAAAACATTTTCAAATATTCACTATAATTTACAAATCAACAATCACTAAATAAATATACAATTCAAACAATATTCTTAAATAAACAATATTCATACAAAGTCTAAAACAAGTAATTTTATGAAACCGTAATAATCGAAATACGATCGCAATACAAGAAAGACAATATAGACATATAATCACTAGGTTATTTAAATAAGTTGCAGATTCAGACTAAAAATACTTCATACTTTTGTAAAAGTTTCGAAAATAGGTTTATACCCACCTGGATACCGTTTTCCTCTCGACAATCGCATTTCTAGGTTTTCTTTTTCCTTTCCCTTTCTCTTTCTCTTTCACCTTTTTCTTCTTCCTCTTCTTCTTCTTCTTCGTCTTCTTCTTCCTTTTTTTTCTCTCTCGCTCTCTCTCGGTCTCTCTTTTCCTCCCTTTCTGTTTTTCTGAAAATTTCAGCGACAATTTTTTTTATAATCTTTCGGTCGTCGCGACAGCCGTCGCGACCTGTGGTCGCGCCACCAGGTCGCGTTGCTCACTGGAGCAACTCCACCGCCTTCATCGTGATCACCCATCGCGGTACCCTGGTCGCGCTGGTGATCGCAATGCTCACTGCCATGATTTTCACTTTTTCATCGCGAGCCAGTCAGCACGATCTGTGATTACGGTGACCAGGTCGCGTTGCTCACTGCCCGAAAATGCCATTTTTCGCCGCGAGCAGCTCATCGCGACCTGTGGTCGTGGTGAGGGATCGCGGTACACACTGTCCCAGTTTTTCACTCTTTTCTTCAGGCATCATTTCTGGACCGTTCCATCTGGTCCACCTGGAAACCATAAAAATAAACATACTTTTAATTATATTTTATACCCCTCTAATCATAACTTTTTACATCCTCATTTTCAAAAATAATTAGTCAAAATTTGGGATGTTACATGCATATTGCAATCCTCGCTTTATAGACCCAATTTTAAAAAGAACATTAGCAATACAGTCTCGAGAATCTGACTTTAAAAGACCATGTTTGCCAATTTATAAGAAAATTGGATGGAAAGCCTATCCTCAACCCATAGAGGGCGTTCAAGCCGTTTCTGGACATAAAACCAAAAGAAGATGTGAGCCACAATCACAACTACTTGTACAGATACAGGTCAACCATTTTTTTTTTGATAATTTTATACTCTAGCTTGACACCCATCTGCCAATGTCGACCCAGTCATAAAGCTTTCATGATTTTATCTTCTTTGTGAGCCCTATAAATGACACTTTCCTCTCTTCTCCAGTTTTCATAAACCTACAAATTTTCATAAAACCTACAAATTTTCATAAAACCAAAAGAGGAAAAAGGGCGTGCATAACAATGGAAAACACCATCTAACGTAGCTTCACCAGTATTTGTGTCTTTTGTGGGTCTAGTTCTGGTAAGAATAAGAAATTTAAGGAAATTGCTGAACAGCTTGATAAGGTGTTAGCTGAGAAAAAGATTCATCTAGTATATGAGGGAGGTAACCTTAGGTTGATGGGTCGTGTCTCAAAAGCCGCTCATGATGGCGGAAGTGTCCAATCTACATATCCACTAGGATTGTGGGTTGCAAACTAAAGATTATTAAGAGTCCATTTTGTGTTTTAACAAAATCAACAACCAAAGGTAGAGAATCCTCATATTTTTCTCCTCTCTTGTTAAAAAAAAAAAAAAAGAGTTAGCGGCTTTTGAGACACGACCCATCAACTCAAGGTTACCTCCCCCATATACTAGATAAATTTTTTTCTCAGCTAATACCTTACCAAGCTGTTCAACAATTTCCTCAAATTCCCTATTCTTACCAAAACTAGAACTACAAAAGACACAAATTCCCTATTCTTATTTTGGTTTTGTAAAAATTTGTAGGTTTATGAAAATCGGAGAAGACAGAGAAGTGTCATTTATAGGGCTCATAAAGAAGAGGAAATCATGAAAGCTATATGACTAGATCGGCATTAGTAAATGGGTGTCAGTCTACGGTATAAAATTATCAAAAAGAGTGGTTGACCTGTATATGTACAAGTAGTTGTGATTGTCGCTCACATCTTCCTCTGGTTTTAGGTCTAGAAATGACTTGAACGCCCTTTATGATTCGAGGATAAGCTTCCCATCCAATTTTCTTATAAATTGGCAAATAGAGTCTTTTAAAGTCAGATTCCCGAGACTGTATCGCTTATGTTCTTTT
The DNA here is from genome assembly GCA_003430845.1 of Xanthoceras sorbifolium. Taxonomy (NCBI): domain Eukaryota; kingdom Viridiplantae; phylum Streptophyta; class Magnoliopsida; order Sapindales; family Sapindaceae; genus Xanthoceras; species Xanthoceras sorbifolium. The sequence continues at coordinate 11,167,841 of CM010622.1, forward strand.
TGAAATTGGGTCCATAAAGCTAGGATTGCAATATGCATATATCCACTAGGATATGTCTCAAGAGTCAACAAAATATTGTCCAATGACTCCTTACTCAGGCCATCCTTAATGAATTATATTTTATCTTCTCGATTTACGGACACAATTCCAAGAGAACGACAACGTGTGTTACAAGTCATACGAGCACACTTATAACATACACCTAATCTTTTTGCTCTTCACGTTTTTGCAAAATTGCTCTTACCTAAACCAGACATGTAAGCAACGAATGAATCAGAGAACTCACCTGCCAATCTTACCTTGGTTTCAATCAACCAACTTACCTCAACAGGGATTCCTTTGTGCATTAACATCCTTAACCTTTCGCACCTTACTTCATAAATTTTCAACAAAGCTTTTTGAGAAAGTAAAGGAAAATGAATTTTCAGATTCGTGAGAATGTTTTCCATTGTTATGGAGGTTCAGAAGAGAGGAAAGAAGAGGGGGAAGAGAAAACCAAAACAATTTTTTTTTAATCAGTTATTGTGGGAAACTGAATGAACCAACTTGATAGCCATGGAGTACCATATCTGCCACTTAACCCCAAAAAAAGAAAAAGTAAGGAAAAAGAAAATAAAGAAGAAAAATAAAATAAAAGGAAAAGAGAATTTTGATGGTTTTAAACAACAATTGCTACTTCCCAGGCAACGACATCAAAAACTTGACAAGCCTAAAAATAGGATTTAATTCCCAAGTACAGGAATGTCAAAGTAATCAAATAAGCCGGTGAGACCGGGTTCGATCCACGAGGAAGAAGAATTAGAGCTTACAAAAACCAACAAAAATCAACAAGGAAAATATAATAGGAAAGAAAATGTTATGGAATAAAGGCACGTATAATAGTGAAACAAATCAAATTAAAACATGTTAAGATTAGAGGTTCAACTCTTGGTATGTTGAATAAGAGATATATTTAACATTGTTTTGTAACTCAATTAGAATCCACACACAACGGAGGTTCCAATCGAAAAGTAAATCAATCTAAGCACTTTTAATCATACATGAAATTATATTTCTTTTCTTTTAATTAGATTACAATGATTATCCCACACTCTTATATTAAATGAGTTCAACTACTCATTGTGCCAATCAATTACTATAAATTAAGAATCCTTAATTTGATTACAATGATTACCCCACACTTATATTAAATGGGTTCAAGTACTCATTATGCAATCAACTACCATAAATCAAGAATCATTTACCATATGTGCAGGTATAACCATGCGGTTCTAGACGGATTCAAGTATTTATGGTGTTATTGGTCTACAATGAATCAAGAATCTTTTGTCAGAGGTGCAGGTATCACTATGCGGTTTTAGACGGATTCAAGTATTCATTGTGTCAAGAATTGTCTACAATAAGTCAAGACTCCCACTCATATAAGAGATGGATACTCTACACTTCTTATGTTAAATAGGTTCAAATACTTGTTGTGCCAGTCAACCACCACGAATAAAGGTTCATGCTAGAGGTGTCGGTTCAACCATACATTTCTAGAATGAATACAATATTTATGGAGTTATTTGTCTACAATGAATCAAGTTTTCTTTGCTAGAGTTGTCGGTTCAACCATACATTTGTAGAAGGAATAAAGCATTCATTGTGACAAAGATTGTTTACAATACTGCAAGACCTCCACTCAGATAAGAATAAGAGATGAAAATTCAATTCAATTCAATAAGAAAAGTAATATAAAACATGTAGATGAATTTACACAAATGGATATAAACTTTAAGATAATGTTAAGAGTTAAGTAAATCTTTATTCACATACCAAGAGCTTCATTCTTCACCTTAGCAAAAAGAGAATTTAGCTACTCATGATAGAAGAAAGAAAACAAGTAGAAGAAAAAAAATGAACAAGAGATAAATTAGATTATCACAAAAGTTTAACAATACAACAATGCAAGGTGAACTTGGCATGGAACCAAGTTGCCTTCATCCTTCTACAAGGCCTCTATTTATAGGCATAATGAGAGGCAAAAAAGTCCTAAATGGTGGGAAGAAATTAATGCAAATTGGTTGAATTTGGTGAGATAAAATTGTCAAATTTGGTGTCTCCCAACATATACAGAATCATGCACTAAATTCGGCGTCGTATTCTTCTGAATTTGCCTTCAAGTTGATCATAAAAGTTGTATATTTGTGTCTCAGCTTTCCAAAATGGTAAGATTAATAAAAATTCAAAATCTGTAGCTCAAGTTATGATCCAAATAGGAAAGCATGCTTAGAGTACACGGTAATTGTAGATAAATATGCTTCTAGCCTACTTTTGACCCACCAAACTTTCATATTTGGAAATCTACGCAAACACATTTTTGTATCCCTTTGTGTCAGCTATATCTACACCAATATTGGTACTAATCAAATATTTGAATAAAACGCTATATCCAGTCTACCTTACCTGTATCAAAATAAAAATTTTAACAATTAAGTGCAATTATAAACAAGTTAAATAATTTGATAATACTAGTAGTATAAAATAATGGTTTTAACTTTTATTATTATACAAATTAAAGTGTTTATCACAAACTGTAGTGACCAAAAATGATCCAAGCCCAAAAGGACTTAAACCTGCATAAAGGTCCAATCCAACATCATGTTCACGATACTTAAGGTTCTAAATACCTTGCCAAACCAACAAACCCATGAGGCAGTCCATATGAAGAAAGCCTCGTTCGACCAAAGACACGGTCGTTCAACCACCTTATCTAATACAAAAGCTATTGTCTAATCCTGAAGTTAATGTTCAACACGGTAGTTCGACCACACACACGACTCGATTATGTCGCTCAACCAAGTACCTTAGGTTTAGCCTCACCTTGAGACTTAACCCAACCATCAAGATACTCTTGTCGCTTGACCACAAAGGTAGATGAAGGGCCGCTCGACCTTATTATAGGGTCCAAACCTATCAGCATATAAATGGTCATCGTTCGACCATATTCACCCTCTATACCGTAGACCGTCCTTAGGTCGTGACTACCAAGTCAAACCTTATCAGATTTTGAATTCAAAGTTTAATAGACCCGCTCAAGGAGGCAATCACATATTTCTTGATTCGGATCGACAAATCAGGGATCCAACTACCAACGGGTGGATCACCCCCTATATAGCCCAACCCTCTCTCAGAGTGAGGGTTCCCGAAATTCTCCTCACTCTCAAGCATTCAGAGCACTCAAAGCATTCAATTAGAATTTTACTATTCCGGCAACACGATTCCTGAAGACCATCGTCCCTGAGCGATTTTCGACAACCGGCCAACACTGTTCACGATCGATTCCGATCGCCCCAATTTCTACATCTACCGCCATTCATTCATGATCAGGATGTATTTTTTACTATTCATTCGCTATCTCTATTCTACTTATTATCGTCAGACTAACTTGATCGTCGAAGTGTATTTGATCGGCAGCGCCCCGGTGTTCAAGTACTCCAGTTGACCCCTTGACTCTTGTTGTTAAAGGCTTTTTTTTTTTTAATCTAATTGCCAAGAGTTTTGCATTAATCCAACGGCTTAAATTAAATGGTGCTTAATATAATATATTAAAGGGGCGCAGTGTGAGATATTGTATATGTGTGTGTGTGTGTGTGTTAAGGCGATAAATCGCATGACTCCTGAGTGCAGGGTCGACCCTAGCCACTGGGGCGTCGGACTCTCACAAGGTACTGTTCCCGTGGGATTTTAATTTCGCCTCTTCCACCCTTTGAACCGCTAACATGTGAGGCCTGAGGGCAGCCTATTAAGGTGTTGGGTGTTGGAGGTGAGTACCAACTGAGTTGATCGATATCGAGTCGGAACAACCTGTTCTTCCTGAATACCTTGACTCAGGGCCAAAGAATTTCCTGCCGCTACCATATAGTATTCATCTATACTTGGTGATAAATAAAGCATCCGTACCTTTTTTTATTTCTCAAAGATTTCATAAAATGGGCTTTCTAGAGACCCGCAATAACCAAAACTAAACCTTAAATAACTAAATAAGACGACAAAAAAGGGACTCTTTCAATCTTTATTGAAACAAATTTTTATTCATCAATTAAATGTTTCCTAAAAAGAAAAAGTGTTTCATTGAAATTTACTTTTTCAATCTTGACAATTGAATAAAAATAAGTTATTATGATTTCGAGAAAGCCGCTATGGTGAAATCGGTAGACACGCTGCTCTTAGGAAGCAGTGCTAAAGCATCTCGGTTCGAGTCCGAGTGGCGGCATAATATCTTATATAAGATACATAATATCATATATAAAATAAAAAAAAAAGTCTTATAATGTATAATGTATTGACTTTATGATGAAAGTTTACTCACCTCCAACACCCAACACCTAAATAGGCTGCCCTCATGCCTCACAGGTTAGCGGTTCGAGGGGTGGGGGAGGCGAAACTAAAATCCCACGGGAACAGTACCTTGTGAGAGCCCGACGCCCCAGTGACTAAGGTTGACTCTACATTTAGAGGTCATGCGATTTATCGCCTCAACAATATATATATATATATATATATATATATATATATATATATATATATATAGTTTTGTATAATACCAAAACCGTGTTGAAACAATCAATCAGTAATTTGAATAAAATTAATAAAACAAAAAATAAATTACATAACTGGAATCATTATACAAAAAAAAAACTGATAATGGAGGTGTAAAGAAATTTATAATTGGTAAGTTTCTCAAATTCGAAATGGTTGATACTAAAATTGTGATCAAGTAGTTTGAAGAACTACAAGTGCTTATCCATAAATTGCACTCAGAAGGATGTTCAATAAATGAACATTTTTAGGTCGGTGCCTCTTGGAAAAATTTTAAAATTTATTTGAAACACAAAAGAAGGGAGATGTCAATGGAAGACCTGATTCTAAGGATTCGGGTTGAAGAGGATCATAGAAAAGGAGATAAGGTTGATACAAGTCTGATTGAAAATAGAGCCAACATGGTAGAATAGACTGCCTCAAAATCAAAATAGTTATAAAGGCTTGCAGCTTGTGCAATGTCCTAAGACAATATTTCTCCTCTTCCGAATGCTTGAAGGACGAACGGAGATTGCCCCCAGGATTCAACTATCAATTCTTCTGTGATAAAGCAACACAACCCAGAAGTCAGACAAACTACATAACAATATTTTTCTTTTATCTCAGAAGTGTTTAGACAGCAAAAGTAGGGAAAGATACGATTAAAAATTAAGTGAGTATCTTTTGCATTATCTGATCTGTATTTAAAAAAATAAAAAGGTGTTTTGAAACAGTGTAACTGTTTTGAACTAATACAACTCTGTATTCAACAGGTGTGTCTTTAGAATTTAGAATTTAAATTCAAAATAATTAAAATAAAAATAATAAATCAAAGATGGCAATCTGGTCAGAGCCTTCATAGGCATAGGCTCAACCCAAAGAGAGCCCGAGCCTAAGAGCTCCAAGGCTTAAAGCCAATATTTGATAATTATAATTATATTGTTGTATATAGTAAGAGCTCTAACAAGGCCCACAAGTCTTGTTAGCTATTCAAATACCTAATTCTTTTTTTCTACTTATATACACTATGAGGAGTGTATATTTTTTAGATGTGAGATTGAAGTTTTCAACTGCAAACCACACTTACACCAACAATACCTCACATTTGAATTGAAAATTCAATACCACATAAGAAAACTTTATAAATGGCTGTCTAATGAGAGAAATCAAAGGTGTCATGTCTCAGGAAAAATGTTTGTAGACTTGAACTTACCTTAGTGAGATCATATCGGATCTAATTAGTGACGCAATAGAAATAAATATTTTAAACTGTTCACTTTTTCTTAGTAAATCAATACAATAAGTCTTACACATAACACATCTCTTTTACTACTGTAGTTTATACGTTTTTGTTCATTTTGGTCATGAATATATCCCAGTATTCATAATAGCTTTAGAGAATTTAGCCTTTTATTCTCATAAATGCGACCCTATATTTTCGATCATATAAGTGACAATGTATAAAATTATCAGTGTCATTAAATGCAAATAATATTCTTATACGTCATCATCATAAAACACATTATCATCATAAGAAATGGTTAAATTGTATGTTCCACAATTTGAGTTTTGTCCAACTAGTTTGCCTATTGAACCTAGACCATGGGATCTCCTATCTGCTAGGTTAGTTTTCCATTCGGTTCAACTCATTGAATTTGCTTTAAACTCATTACTCTTGATGTAAGCTTAATTTGCTCTCTTGGTAGGCCTTTTATTAAAGGATCTGCAATATTTTACTTTGAATTTATATACTGAATGGAAATTACTCCATTGGAGAGCAACTGCTTGATAGTATTGTGTGCCTTGATTTGCCATTGTATATACTATTTTTGGCTCTTGCTTGAGCTGTCATGCTATCGCAGTGTATACAGATTGCTGTTATAGGCTTGGGCCAGACTAGAATGTCTTCTAAAAAATTTCTTAACCATTATGCTTCTATAACAGCTTTATCTAGGCCTATAAATTTTGATTCCATTGTAGACTGTATACACGTCTGCTTAGAGGACTTCCATGAAATTGCAGCTCCATCTGATGTAAATACATATCCACTGGTTGATTTGGTTTCTGTACCGTTAGAAATGTTATTTGCATCACTGTAACCTTCTAAAACAGGTGGATATGTTGTATATGTCAATCCATAATTTAAAGTATATTTTAAATACCTTAATACTCTGATCAATACTTTCCAATGATCACGGCCAGGATTGTGTGTATGTCTACTAAGTCTACTTACTGAATAAGCCATATCTGGTATAGTAAAATTCATCAAATACATTAGGCTGCCAATTATTTGAGAATATTCCAATTGAAAAATTATATTTTCTATGTTTTTCTTTAAATTGCAATTTACATCAAAAAGTGTAACGGTATGTTTACAATCGAATTGATTAAATCTTTTTAATATTTTTTCCACATAATAGGTTTGAGTAAGAATGTAGCCATCAGTATGTCTTTTGATTTGAATTCCTAAAATGACATATGTCTGATCTAAGTCTTTCATGTCAAATTTTGAACTTAATATCTTTTTGGTGGAATTTATAGCATCCTTACTTGTTCCCATTATAAGCATGTCATCTACATACAAGCATACCATGACACAAGAACTTTTCATAACCTTGATGTAGATACATTTGTCATATTTATTAATTTTGAATCATTGTGTTAGCATTATATAATCAAATTTTTCATGCCACTATTTTGGTGCTTGTTTAAAACCATATAAAGACTTACCTAGTCTACAAACTTTGTTTTCTTGACCTTTTATCACAAATCCTTCTGGTTGTTCCATATAAATTTCTTCATCAAGTTCTCCACTGAGAAATGCTGTTTTCACATCCATTTCATGAATGTCCATTTTATATAAAGCAGCAGTAGAAATTAACATCCTTATAATAGATATTATTCTAGACAATGAAGAATATGTGTCGAAATAGTCCAACCCTTTTTTTTGCCGATATCCTTCAGCAACTAAACGTGCCTTATATTTATTAATAGTCCCATCGGCTTTAACCTTCCTTTTAAAAATCCATTTATAACCTATTGATTTATTTTCAGGTAGTAAATCAACAAATTTCCATGTATGGTTCTGTAAAATAGATTCAACTTCACTATTAATAGCTTCTTTTTTAAAAAGGAGTTTCTGGTGAAGACATAGCTTCTTTACATGTTTATGGTTCAGCTTCTATTAAGAAACTAACAAAATCTGGTCCAAAATTCTTTGGAATTTTTGTCATTTTTCCCCTTCTTGATTCCAAGTTCTGATATTGAATACCAGAAGTGGATGGTTCATCAAGAATATCATAATATACTCTCTTTTTAGAAGAACCAGACCTATTTTCCTTATAGGAAAAATTCCCTTAAAAATTCAGCATCAACAGATTCAATAATTATTTCGTGCATATCAGAATTTTCAGATTTGATAATTAAAAACCTATATGTTGCACTATTTTTAGCAAACCCTATAAACACAGTCTACAGTTTTAGGTCCTAGTTTTTTCTTTTAGATAACGGAATTTGGACTTTAACTAGGCAACCCCACACTTTTAAGGTTTTATAAGTTGGTAATCGTCCTTTCCAAATTTCATAAGGAGACTTATTTATCTTTTTAAATGAAATTCGATTTAATATATGGTTTGCAGTAAATAAAGCTTCTTCCCAAAAATTATGTAGAAGCCCTGAGCTATTTAACATGGAATTAATCATATCTTTAAGAGTTCTATTTTTTCTTTCTGCAACTCCATTTTGTTGTGGAGTATATGGTGCAGTTGTTTGATGTACAATTCTACGTTTTGTACAGAAAAAAAAATGAAGAATACTCGTATTCTCCACTTCTATCTGATCTAATTATTTTTATTTTTTTGTCTAATTGATTTTCTATTTCTGCCTTATATGTTTTAAACATTTCTAAGGCCTCATCTTTACTTTTAATCAAATAAACATAATAGTACTTACTACAATCATCAATAAAAGTTATGAAATAATTTCCTCCACCCCTTGTAGGTATAGACTTGAAATCACAAAGATCTGTATGAATTAAACCAAGTAATTCATTCGATCTTTCTTGAACAGTTTTAAAACTTTGCTTAGCAAACTTGGATTCAATGCACGTTTCATATTTTTGTTTTATATCAACATTACATTTTGGCAATAATCCTAAGTTAATCATTCTATATCAACATCTATTATTAACTTGTCCTAATCGAGCATGTATATATCAAAAGAATCAACAATATAAGAAAAAACATTATTAATTTTATTCATTGCATTAGAAATCATTACATTAAGTTTGAATATTCCCTCAGTCAAGTAACCCTTTCCCACATACATCCCTACCTCAATTAATACAAACTTATCAAATTCAAAAACGAGTTTGAATTCCTTTTTACTAAGCAGCGAACATAATACTAAGTTTTTCCTTATTTTAGGAGCATACAGCATATCAATTAGGGTCACTATTTTTTCAGAAGTAAACTTTAATAAAACAATCCATTTTTCCTTCTACAGTTACTGAATAAGAGTTTCCCATGTAGAACTTCTCACTACCTGAAATTTCTTTAAATTTTGAAACAGACTTTTATCTCCACAAACATGTCTTGTTGCTCCTGTGTCGACCCACCAGCCTTTGACACTTGAAACTATTTTGATTTCTGAAATAACAGCAACAAGATCAATGACGATTTCTATAACATTAGCTTGATAATTTGGGCAGAATTAGCAGCATTTTGGTCCTTCCTGTGGCGGCAGTCCATTGCTCTATGTCTAGGCTTCCCACACTCCCAACAAGTGCCTTTATTATCTTAAAAGTTTTTCCCTTTGGTGTATGCTGTAGTAGCCAAAATATGTCTGGCCCAAGGTATGGCCCAAAAGACAAATCCCATAGAGAAAAATGGGACTACACTCATGAAGTACAACGGCATCTCAACATGAAGACCAAAGTCGCACGACATGGAGACCCTCATTTAGACGTACCAGTTGGAAGGCTATGTCGCACGACATAAATCATTTATGTAGTACGAAGACGTACCAGTTGGCATGTTATGTCGCACGACATGAAGCGCTCGTAATACGACGACGTGCCAGTTCGAAGGTTATGTCGCACGACGTGTACCCTTATGTAGTGCGACCGTGCTACATCACCCAATCATGGTCCAGATTGACAAGAAACCTACATGTCGTGCGACATAGCATCTCCGTCGCTCCGAGGGAGACCAGATCGTGATCTACTTTGAAACAGGTCCTACAAAGTCATAATGACACTTGATGGCAGCCAAATCAAAAGAAGCACCCGGATGCTTTCTTGGTGGAAGACAGATAAGAGAGAATGATGAGATCCCTCAAAAAGGAGAAGCATCAGTCTCCTATAAAGAGGAAGATAATCCCTCATAAAAAGGAACAGCCGAAAAACTGAGATCCAGATATTACTGAGAAAGAACCACACCCTCCGGCCATTGCTCATCTTCTCCGATCACCCTCCGACCTTACATCTCCTTTGATCAAAGAAACCCCAACTGTGAAGATAGCAGGAAGTATTTCTCACTCATCTCCATTTACGAGCATTACACATTCATTAGCACTCGCTAACTTGACCGTCGGAGTGACTTTGGCCGGCACCATCCCGGTGTCCCAGACGTCCTGCGGGTCACGTGCGTTCTGTCTTTGCAGGTTGTAGTGCCCCGTGTCCCCGAGCGATTTTTGAGGACTACAATTTGGCGCCCACCGTGGGGCACGACAATCTCTAAGCAAGCAAAGGTAGAACGCGGCAACCCCGACTATGTCATCTGACGATTTTCATCACGACGCGATGGAGGTTAGGGTACAACTCCTCATATCCCAGATGCAAGAGAATACCCAAAGGCTCCAAGCACTCGAACAAGAGAATCAACGAGTGTTGGCAGAGAACCAAGAATTGCAGAATAGGATCAGTTCGCTCACTGCCGTACGACCATTTGGAGACGCTTCGACGTCCCAACCCGTGCCATTTGAGCAAGCCGCTCACGCTACTTATTACGCGCCAGTCCGCCCGGACGAACATGGTACTACCGTTAGAGACCTCGATCCAACCCACGTAGGCTCAGAGCCCAACATTCGAGTTACGAGTGGACCCCATATCGTCGCACGACATACAACAGAGAATATACCAAATAGGATGGGAGGACATCGATCAGACGACGTGGCAAGAGCAATACAAGGAGTGCCACCTATATCCACTCCCAATGGCAACGTCGGCTCAACCCAACCAACCATCCCGCTACAAGGAACGTCATCCGGCCCTTCGCATTCAGCGCCGTCAGACTCAAACCGAGTGAGCGCCGAGCCGACCTTGGCCAACCGAGACTTGGCACGAAGGTTCACAGAGATGGAAGCACTCATCCAACGCATTCCGGGTATGCCCACTCCTATAAAGAAAAGTGCGGCCAATAGTTTTGCCGACTCTCCCTTCGTCGACACAATAGCATTGGTGGAGATGCCAAGGAAGTTCAACTTTCCAGGTATGAAGCAGTACGACGGTACGACGGATCCCGACGACCACATTGCCCAGTATCGACAACGGATGTTCACCGCCGCCATCCCGCGTGACCTTAGGGAAGCATGTATGTGCAAAGGTTTCGGTTCAAGCCTCGTAGGACCTGCCCTACAATGGTACACCAACCTTCCCAATGTTTCCATCAACTCTTTTGCTCAACTCACTGACACCTTCGTAGAGCAGTTCGCTAGTAGTCGGAAGTTAGAAAAACAATCCGACGACCTTTACACAGTCAGCCAAAGGAGGAATGAACGCCTACGTGACTTTGTTGGCCGTTTCAACCATGAAAAAGTGTCCATCCCTCATTGCAACCAGGCGACAGCCGTATCAGCCTTCCGCAAGGGTCTGCTCTATGATTCCGACCTATACAAGGAGCTCACCAAGTACCCCTGTAAAACTATGGAAGACGTCCTAGCCAAGGTATGGGCACAGATAAAATGGGAAGAAGACGAAGTAAACTACAAACCTAATAGAGCGAACTACAAGGAAGATAAGTCGGAGAGGATGGTCGAACCACGAATCACCAACCGACGTAGCGGGCCATACCCAACAATACCCCGAAGGGACGGCCATATGAGGTACGAGCGACGACGCGACGACAGACCACCAAGGCCGTTCATCCGACCAAAGAATATAACGCCAGAATATAATTTGAACATCAGGCCGGCAGAGGTAGTCGCCATACTTAAAGGATTGGGTAGATCAGTTCGGTGGCCAGATAAGATGATGAGCCCGCCTGATCAAAGAGACAACTCGAAATGGTGCGAATTTCACGGCGACCACGGCCATCGAACTGAGTATTGTGTGGCACTACGATTGGAGGTGGCCGAACTACTCAAGAAGGGTCACCTTAAAGAATTCCTGACTGACAGGGGTAAGCAGACTTTGGTGAACAAAGATAGGTCGCGCAATATTATTTCAGTCCCTCCACCGGAGCCTCCCAAACATGAGAGAACCGTGAATGTCATCTCTGGCGGATCAGAAGTGAATGGAGTAACCTACTCGGAGGCAAAGCGCCACTCACGGCAAGCCGGTCGTACGGACGTCCAACAAACTCGTACGGTAGATCCTACGTATAACTATCCAATCAGTTTCAGCAGCGATGAGCATATGGACTTATTCAATCCCCACCACGACGCACTAGTCATCTCACTGACGGTGGCCAATTGTTTGATCAGACGGATTCTAGTGGACAATGGAAGCTTAACAAATGTACTCTTTCTCGACGCACTAAAAGAGATGCATATTGATGAGTGCAACATCGCACGTCGCTCCACAATCCTTGTGGGATTTAGTGGGGAACATAAGAACACTCTGGGAGAGATCACCCTTCCAGTCTACGCGGAAGGCGTCAACTTGAACACACATTTCCTCATCCTGGACTGTCCGTCGTCCTACAACATAATCATGGGTCGCCCGTGGATTCATGAGATGAGGGCAGTTCCCTCAACGTATCATCAGGTCATCCGTTTCCCTACTAGGTGGGGAGTTCACGAGATCCAAGGGCAACAAAAGACCTCGCGCGACTGCTACCAGAACACTCTTAAAAGCAGGTCGTCCGACTTATAGCAATTACAGAGTGAAAGCACCCCCACCAACAAAGACAAACCCGATATGGAAGAACTTGACGAAGTATCCATACATCCAGATTTTCCGGACCACAAAGTTAGTATCGGGTCCCGCCTTCCACAAAATATCCGAGCAAGACTACTCAGCTTCTTGACAGCGCGACACGACAGCTTCGCATGGTCGCACGCAGATATGATCGGAATTAGCCCAGAAGTCCTAGTACATAGGTTGCAAGTCGACCCGGATCATCCACCTGTGAAGCAAAAAAGAAGGAAGTTCGCGCCCGAGCGCAACAAGGTTATAAATGAAGAAATCCAAAAGCTAATTGACATTGGTTCGGTTAGAGAAGTAAATTACCCAGACTGGCTCACAAACGTAGTGGTAGTGAAGAAAAAGAATGGGAAGTGGCTAGTTTGCATCGACTTCACAGACCTCAACAAGGCTTGTCCGAAAGATTCCTTCCCTCTCCCACACATCGACATGATGGTGGACGCTACGGCAGGCCACGAACTATTGAGCTTCATGGATGCATTCTCCGGCTACAACCAAATCTTTATGCATCCGGACGACCAAGAGAAGACTTCTTTCATCACGGAGCGCGGCATTTTCTGCTACAAGGTAATGCCATTCGGCCTCAAGAACGCTGGGGCAACCTACCAAAGATTAGTCAACAAAATGTTTGCAACCATGCTTGGACAGACTATGGAGGTCTATATAGACGACATGCTGGTAAAGTCATTAGTAGCAGACCAACACCTTGACCACCTCCGGCAATCGTTCGACATCATTGACAAGTATGGGATGAAGCTTAATCCGACCAAATGTTCCTTCGGAGTTTCATCAGGGAAGTTCCTTGGTTACTTAGTAACCAAGAGAGGTGTCGAGGCCAACCCGGATCAACTCCGATCCGTCATGGATCTAAGGTCCCCCAAAAGCATCAAAGACGTACAAAAGCTAACCGGACGACTCGCGGCCCTCAACCGATTCATTTCGAAGTCGTCCGAAAAATGTAAACCTTTCTTCGATGCTCTAAGAAAGAACAAGTCATTCGATTGGAATCAAACAAGCGAGGACGCCTTCCAAAATATAAAAAGGTATCTAGCGAACCCACCTCTCCTGTCCAAACCTAAGGAAGGAGAGACCCTCCTGCTCTACCTCGCTGTATCCGAGACGGCCGTTAGCGCGGTACTGATAAGGGAGGAGGATGGCAAACAACTCCCCGTATACTACATCAGCACCCTACTTGACGCAGAGACAAGGTACACCCAACTTGAGAAATTAGCTCTCGCACTAGTCACAGCCGCAAGGAAATTACGGCCGTACTTCCAATGCCACACTATTAGTGTACTCACTGAATTCCTCTTGAAGAGTGTCCTACATAAACCTGAACTATCCGGCCGTCTAGTGAAATGGGCCGTAGAGCTGAGCGAGTACGACATCAACTACCAACCTCGCACGGCGATCAAGTCGCAAGTGCTGGCGGATTTCATAGCAGACTTCACACCAGGGATTCTACAACGAGCGGAGGAAGAACTTTGCACTATGTCGTGGGACACGCCAAGGGAGGAGTGGAGTTTAGCAGTTGATGGATCAAGTAACGCTAGAGGCAGCGGGCTGGGAATAGTACTTACCTCCCCTACGGAGCACGTCATCGAGAGGTCCGTCAGATGTGGATTCAAGACCACCAACAACGAAGCCGAGTACGAAGCCCTCATAGCTGGGCTCACCTTGGCAAAGGACTTACACGTCGAGCGAATCAAGGTACGCAGTGACTCCCAATTAATTGTGAGACAATTGCAAGGGTCCTATCAAGCTCGGGACTCGAAGATGTCGGCCTACTTGACCTTGGTAAAAGAGTTACAAGCTTCATTCGAGTCATTCGACATCGAGCAAATACCCAGATCCGAAAACGCGCATGCCGACGCACTCGCCAATCTTGGGTCCTCACTGGATACCACAATTGAGCGAACCATTCCCATGGTGTTTGTCCAATGGCCAGCTGTGTGGAAACCAACAAAGCTCGAAGTCAATCCAATTTCGAACGAGCCAACTTGGGTCACCCCGATTTACGACTACTTGAGAGACGACGCCCTCCCATCTGACAAAGTAGAAGCACGAAGAATTAAGATCAAGGCCGCCCGATTTTCTATAATAGAGGGTCAACTCTACAAACGATCCTACTCCGGACCCTACCTCAAATGTCTCGACCCAGTCGAAGCTCAGCAAGTACTCAAGGACTTACACGAGGGGCAATGCGGGAATCACTCGGCCGGGAGAAGCCTGGCCAATAGAGCAATCACAGCCGGGTACTACTGGCCCACAATGCGGTCTGAGTCGCACGACCTCGTCAAAAGGTGCGACCCATGCCAACGCTTCGCCCACATTTCACATCAACACCCGAAAAAACTCCACCCCATTTCAGCACCATGGCCCTTCATGAAGTGGGGCATGGACATAGTAGGGAAGTTGCCCATCGCTACAGGGGGTAAGGTCTACATGTTAGCCGTGACCGACTACTTTACAAAGTGGGTTGAAGCCGAGTCATACGTGAGAATCAAAGACTCTGAGGTCAAAAGCTTCATTTGGAAGAATGTCATATGCCGCTACGGGGTTCCAAAGGAAATAGTCACCGACAATGGCTCACAATTCATTTCATATGATTTCCAAGACTTTTGCGACAAGTGGAGCATCAAACTAAGCTATTCAAGCCCAAGATACCCTCAAGCTAACGGACAAGCAGAATCCACTAACAAGACAATCATGTCCACCCTCAAGAAGCGACTCGACCAATGCAAAGGGAAGTGGGCCGATGAGCTACCGGGTGTGCTATGGTCTTACCGTACGACGGTCAGGACGTCAACGGGCGAAACACCATTCTCTTTATCTTACGGCTCAAAGGCCGTCATAGCAACAGAGGCTGACTACCCTTCTTATAGGATACGACACACCACAGAAGAAGCAAACGATAGAGAATTGCTGCGTGAACTCGACACAGTCGACGAGCGCCGCGACAAGGCCGCAATCAGGTTGGCCATATACCAACAACGAGTCGCCCGCCATTATAACAGAAGCGTTCGTCTCAAGTCATTCCGTATTGGAGATTGGGTTCTTCGCTGCGTCTTCCAAAACACAAAGGAAAAAGGAGCAGGCAAATTCGGTCCTACGTGGGAAGGACCATATCAAATCACCAATGTATTTGGAAATGGAGCCTATAAACTACGATGTACAGATGGCATGGAGATCGGCAACAGCTGGAACGCGTGCCATCTAAAACAGTATCAGTTTTAGATTATATATTTCGAATTTTATCACTCTACAATATGTTTACGCAGGTCAGCATTGCACAGTCTATCTTAAACTACATCAAAAGTTGTAGTATGCAACTGAGCAGTTACACTCTCCAACTGGGGCAATTCAATATCATAAAAGTCTACGACAAAACTCGACCATGACCCGCATTCAAGGTCATGGACTCTCCACCTCTACACGATTACATGACCCGCATTCAAGGTCATGGACTCTCCACCTCCACACGATGACATGACCCGCATTCAAGGTCATGGACTCTCCACCTCCACACGATCACATGACCCGCATTCAAGGTCATGGACTCTCCACCTCCACACGATGACATGACCCGCATTCAAGGTCATGGACTCTCCATCTCCACACGATGACATGACCCGCATTCAAGGTCATGGACTCTCCATCTCCACACGATGACATGACCCGCATTCAAGGTCATGGACTTTCCATCTCCAACGGATCACACAAATCATAAAAAAAAAATTATCATAAAAAGCTTACGACATAAAAGAAAATTCAACATACTTCATATATTGAAAAAAATTGTTGTTCAAAACGGAGCATACAATAACATAAAAAACGTTCGACAACATTTTACAACCCCTTTATGGGGCAAGGTCATGATGCTCTCCAGTCGGCTGGGCAGCCAAGGCTACGACGGTAGAACCTTCTGGAGGAGGAACAGGTTCTTCACCAGGCTTGTCATCGGCTTCATCCTCATCATAGCGCGACAACTCCTCGTGGTCGGCTATCCAGCTATCAACCTTCCACTCGGTCGCACGACCGTCCCTGTACTCCCTCATCAAGTCCGCGCGAGTCTTAATGACTGCGTTGAGGACGTTATCCTCTGCCTTGTCATACAGGGAGTCGTAGTCCGCTTCTTTAGCCTTCAGTTTGGCCTCCAGTTTGTCGACGCTCGACTTCAGCCTATTTAATTCCAGAGTGGCCTCCACCGCTCGACTCGAGGCTTCAAGGGCAGTCTTCTTGGCCTCAACGTTCGAAGCCTTCAGCTTATCATTATCAGCCTTCAAGCTCTGGTTGCTCACCTTCAGGTCCCTCACCTTCTTGAGAGCGACGCCCAGCTCCTCCTTCAAGTGGACGTGCGACTGAAGAGCCTACACAAAATAAAAACACAAGTCAAAACAAATTATAACACAGTTAAAACAAAATATACAAATAAATATGTCGCACGACCATACCTGGAAGAGGTGACCAAGTCCCCAGTCAGCAGCTTGGGAAAGACCCATCTCCCTTAGGCGACTCTTGTCCTCAGGCAGCAGCAGCCGCTCAACTTGTAGAAGGATCGACCCCACATTGGAGTATGCAGAGGCATCCTGTGGGAAGACTAGGTCGACCGAAGCGTCGACACCAGATGACGAATCCTCCCTTCTTCTTTTCTTCCCAGCAGAAGAAACATCTTGGGAGGTCTTGGTACGACTAGAAGGAGGAGGTGGAGGAGTGGAGGCCGCTTGATCGCTCGACTCAGCCTTCTTCTTGCCCTTCCTCTTCTCCCTCAGCCTCTTCATTGCGTCATCATCAGCAGGTGCAGCGATCTCTCCAGCCATAATGTCAACTGCAAAGCGTCGCTCGACGTATAAAATGGGAGTCAGGAATCGTGTGCCGTACAGTCGCTCGACACAATGCCGGACCCTGACAAACTCCACTAAATTTTTGAAGGCAGGGTAGGGAGTACCTGGCTCGTTTATAATGCTAAATTTCCAGAGATGACTCGGCCGCAAGTTCTCCTCCGACAGTATACTCCTCCAACTCCTCTCCTTGACGTCGTACGACAGCACCTTTTCCGTACGCGTCATACACGTCAACCCAACTACTGATTGAGGCGCTCCTGTGTTCACTACAAAACAAACACAAAAGGAGTTAGTAAGAAAAAATTGCAAATACAGTCGCACAACGCTACTAACATAAAGACTCACCAGCCTTAGACCAAGTCGCACGGACGACGGTTTCCCCGAGAGGCCAATCAACAAGCAGGCCCCTCGCGAAGAAATACCTGTCCTTCCACAACCTGTCATTTGTGGTTAGCTCCGTGATCAAATGCGTTCTATTAGGTCGAAGGTTTAAGTTATAGCGCCCTTTCTCTGTGTCGTGCTCCCGCACGGTATACGAGTAGAAAAGATCGGGGAGCTCGAAGACTATCCCTTCCCTCGTACACAACAGATCCAGCGCCAGCAGGATCCTCCAGCTATTGGGCATCAGCTGCCCTGGGGCAAGCTAGAAGTGATCTAGCACCCTCCTCAGTAGTCCGACTACTGGCAGCCTGAATCCCACCCGCTGGAACGGGAACTCGTACAAACAGGTCCATCCTGGGACGTCCCAGTCTGGCCTCTCCTCCTTATAAGGTGCCCTCAGCGCGACACCATCAGGAATACCATAGGTGAATCGAAGGCGCGTGACGTCGTCCTCAGTCAACACGCTAGCCGGGTTATTCAAAAGCAACCCTAGCGGCCTACTGGGTCCCATTGGACACGGGCCTGCTGCGTCGCCCGGCAGTTCGACTAAAGGCACTCCCATTACCACGTCGTCCGTCACTCGCGATGTACCAGCAAGAGAAACTGTCACGGTGTCGTACGACGAGGAAGCAATAGTTACTTCAGCACTCGCTGCCTCTGACTCTCCCCATGAGTCGTACGATAGATCTATTGGATCGTCGTATCCACGCCCAGAGGTACTGGGAGGACTCTCATCTCCTCGACTCGACATCAGACCTACAAGTCGAACGACAGTAGCCAATGGTTAGTATTTATAACCTAGATCAAAGACTTGGCACGACCTGATATCAGCTCCCAAGACTGTTAATAAGGTCGTGCGACCTATACGTCTTGGCTACTGTCGTGCGACCTAGACTCTACAAACAATTTGTGCCTAAACCTAACTCTAGATTTTCGATCTAACAAACTTTAAAAAACTTTTTTAAAAGTTTTTCTTAAAAACTATTCGAAGAACATAAGAAAAACCCAGGAAAAAGCACAAATAAAAAATCAAAAGAACGAGGGAACCAAGAAAACTTACCAAAATAGCAAAGGTATGCAAATTCTTCGTCGGAATAGAGACGGAATGGCAAAGATGAGCAGCAAAGACGCCGGAATAACACGAAAGTGGCGAAAAACGGCTACTGGTTTTTGAGAGAGAAAACGAGAAAGAGAGAGGGAGCAAAAAATTGAAAATGAGAGAGAAAGGGAAAGGGCGGCAACTAAAAAGATGCCTATGCTAACGTGTCAACTTCTCATTTGACACATACTCCCATGACCTATCATTTGCCATGCATGCGCTCCACCCATAAAAACGGCATTTATTTCGGCACAGACATCAAAGAGTCATTTGGAGACCAAACACTCCTTCTCTAAAGTAATATTGTCGTACGACAAAAACATAACTTACGCGTTGTCATCTACTCACCAACACTAATACACCCTCTCAGAAGGACAGAGTCGTGCGACGATGTCAACCCAACCTTGGAGTTTACACATACATATCTATGTCTGCATGTCGTACGACGCAAACCCCTTGGCCTTTTAGATCCAATGCGTTTGGGGGCAAACTGTAGTAGCCAAAATATGTCTGGCCCAAGGTATGGCCCAAAAGACAAATCCCATAGAGAAAAATGGGACTACACTCATGAAGTACAACGGTATCTCAACATGAAGACCAAAGTCGCACGACATGGAGACCCTCATTTAGACGTACCAGTTGGAAGGCTATGTCGCACGACATAAATCATTTATGTAGTACGAAGACGTACCAGTTGGCATGTTATGTCGCACGACATGAAGCGCTCGTAATACAACGACGTGCCAGTTCGAAGGTTATGTCGCACGACGTGTACCCTTATGTAGTGCGACCGTGCTACATCACCCAATCATGGTCCAGATTGACAAGAAACCTACATGTCGTGCGACATAGCATCTCCGTCGCTCCGAGGGAGACCAGATCGTGATCTACTTTGAAACAGGTCTTACAAAGTCATAATGACACTTGATGGCAGCCAAATCAAAAGAAGCACCCGGATGCTTTCTTGGTGGAAGACAGATAAGAGAGAATGATGAGATCCCTCAAAAAGGAGAAGCATCAGTCTCCTATAAAGAGGAAGATAATCCCTCATAAAAAGGAACAGCCGAAAAACTGAGATCCAGATATTACTGAGAAAGAACCACACCCTCCGGCCATTGCTCATCTTCTCCGATCACCCTCCGACCTTACATCTCCTTTGATCAAAGAAACCCCAACTGTGAAGATAGCAGGAAGTATTTCTCACTCATCTCCATTTACGAGCATTACACATTCATTAGCACTCGCTAACTTGACCGTCGGAGTGACTTTGGCCGGCACCATCCCGGTGTCCCAGACGTCCTGCGGGTCACGTGCGTTCTGTCTTTGCATGTTGTAGTGCCCCGTGTCCCCGAGCGATTTTTGAGGACTACATATGCGGATGCACATTTTTCTTTATTGTATTCTTGTTGTTCTTTTTCTGAAATTTTGGTTTTGAGGCAATTTGTTCCACTATATTGGCTTTATTTTCCATCAAACTGGTATCAGTTTTATCTCCTTTTCTATGATCCTCTTCAACCCGAAGCCTTATAATCAAGTCTTCCATTAACATCTCCTTTCTTTTGTGTTTCAAATAAATTTTAAAATCTTTTCAAAAGGGAGGCAACTTTTTAATTATGGCACCGACCTGAAATATTCATTTATTGAACATCTTTTTAAGTGCAATTCATGGATAAACACTTGTAGTTCTGCTTGATCACAATTTTAATATCAACCATTTCGAATTTGAGAAACTTACCGATTATAAATTTCTTTGCACCTGCATCTTCAGTTTTGTATTTGTTTCTCAAGCAACTTCCAAACACTTTTTGCAGTCTTTCATTCAGAGTAAATATCATAATGTGTGTCATCCAACCTGTTAAGAATATAGTTTCTACACAGGAAATATAACTGCTTCCAGGCCTTCAAAGTCATCATCTTCTCTTTGGTCATTGGGCCTTCATCACATTTGGGAACATCTTCTTTAACAATATGCGCCAAGTTCATGGTTATCAACTAGAAGAGCATCTTCTGTTGCCACCTCTTGAAAACAAGCCCCTTGAATTTCTTAGGCTTCTCTTTCAGATTTTTAAAGACTCCATTGACTGAATGAGGATCCATATCAATACCGTCTTAGAATATTACACAAGCAGCAAGCCTCTATCAAAATTTTACTACGAATTATCATCAGTTTTGTTTTTTTTTTGTTTTTTTGCATACTGATTCTTGTTCTGTAGTTTATTTTTTATATTATTAATTTTTCCAAATTACTAATTAGTTGTTCCAACAAACCGTTTGTTAGTTTCATTGTAAATTAACTTCACATATGTTATCATATTAGTCAGCTTCATATCAATCAAATAAGATGTTACTATTATATATTTTGTGATATTATTGTGATATATTTTTCTTGTACATATATTATGTTATGTTAGTTTTCATGTATATAAAATTTTATTCATTATTTTGATTCACTATGTAGTCTATAAATAAGCTCACCAATTGTACATTCAGATGTGCAATGAAATAGAATTTCCTCTCAATTCCACTATCATGATATCAGAGTTATGGTAGTTATGGTTCTTAATTTTTTTTTTATTTTTTTTTTATTTTCTGATCTTTAGTGTATGTGCCACATGCACATTGACCAACCATCGAAGCGTGTACCACACGCACCTCGTCCTGCCAGTTATATGTGTGTTTCTCACTCATAGTTCTATGTTTTTGGGTGTTAAATTGCAACGCCACACCTCAACCATCCTCTCGAGCATCTCACAATCATCCCAACGTGATACGAACCTCGTCGATTGTATTAAGATTGATGCCGAAGATCGTTCTAACTTCTGGTTCGGATGAAAACCGTGACCCAACACCTATATCGAGATGTGAACCTTGGTATGAAGAAGAACACTACAATCAAGGATGAAATACTCGATTGATAAGTCAAAGAGGAACGCCACAGAGAATTCTGATAAGTTCCAGTTAGTTATCAAAGAACAAAAGAGAAAATTCTCTCAATTTTCATTCAAAATCAAGTCTGCCCTCTTACATCCATCAATATCCTTATATACTGAAACCCTAAAAGAAAGGAAAGGAAACAAGATATTCGGCCATTAAGGCCTTACAAACAAAAAACTAGAATGGTCATAATTGCCTTACAAATGGACAAAATTAAAACAAGAAACTATTGAATCAAGCCCAAGCCGAAATTGTGCCACACGCCCAAGCCTTCTCTTATTCGGCTCACTCAATTGCCTTGATGACGTTAATCAAGCTTTGGTCTTCATGTGGGTTCATATTGGGATTTAATAATTCAGAATATGCCCATGTGCCTTGAATTAGGCCATTGAGTGCTTCTTTGAATCTCTTAGCCCTTGCCCTTGTTATTGGCTCAACCGGAACATGCAATGGATCCCTTGGTACAGCTCCCTTATTCTCATTATTCCCTCCCTTTTGAAAAGGATTTGTCCTCAAATCCTCACCTACATCAAAAGGAGACAAACCAGAAACATTGAAGCTTGCACTAACATTATACTCACCTAGAAGATCTAACTTGTAGGCATTGTCATTGATCCTTTCAATCACTTGAAATGGGTCATCTCCCCTTGGAAGTAGTTTAGAACGCCGCTGAACTGGAAATCGTTCCTTCCTCAAATGCAACCACACCCAATCACCGGGTTCAAACACAACTTTCTTGCGCCCTTTATTAGCTTGGTTGTCATATTGCTCAGTTCTCCTCTCGATGTTTTGCCTAGTCTTTTTATGGATTTGCTTAACAAACTCTATCTTTTTCTTTCCATCCAAGTTAGCATGCTCATTCACAGGTAAAGGAAGTAAATCAAAAGGAGTCAATGGGTTAAAACCATATACAATTTCAAAAGGCGAAAAATGAGTTGCAGAATGCACACTCCTATTATAAGCAAACTCTACATGCGGCAAACAATCTTCCCATGTTTTCAAGTTCTTTTGTATTATAGCACGCAACAAGACAGATAAAGTCCTATTAACTACTTCAGTTTGACCATCAGTTTGTGGATGACAAGTAGTAGAAAATAAAAGTTTAGTTCCTAACTTGCCCCATAAAGTTTTCCAAAAGTAGCTTAAAAACTTGGCATCTCTATCCGAAACAATGGTTTTAGGCATGTCATGCAATCTAACAATTTCTTTGAAAAACAAATCAGCAATATGTTATGCATCATCAGTTTTATGACAAGGAATGAAATGTGCTATTTTAGAAAACCTATCAACAACCACATATATAGAATCCCTACCCCTCTTTGACCTAGGCAAACCTAGCACAAAATTCATAGAAATATCAATCCAAGGTCCACTAGGTATAGGCAAAGGAGTATACAAACTATGAGGCTTAACCCTAGACTTAGCTTGTCTACTTGTAATGCATTTCTCACAAATTCTTTCTACATCACGTTTCATATGAGGCCAAAAGAAGTGTTCATGCAAAACATCTAGTGTCTTGGCTATACTAAAATGCCCTATCAAGCCGCCCCCATGAGCTTTCTTAACAAGCAATTCACACAAAGAACTCTTAGGCACGCATAATTTAGCTTCTCTAAACAAAAATCCATCATACCTATAAAACTTGCCAAATGCAACCTTTTTTACATGCATTGAATACATTGCCAAAATCAGCATCTCCCACATACAATTCTTTAATGTAGTCAAAACCAAACAATCTAGCATCCAAAGTAGAAAGTAAAATGTACCTTCTAGACAGAGCATCAGTGACTACGTTTTCCTTACCCTTTTTGTACTTGATTACATATGGAAATGTTTCTATGAACTCCACCCGCTTGGCATGCCGCTTATTTAGCTTGTGCCCCTTTAAATGCTTCAAGGACTCATGATCCGTGTGAATCACAAATTCTTTCGGCCAAAGGTAGTGTTGCCAAGTTTCCAATGCCCTAACCAAAGCATACATCTCCTTGTCATGGGTAGGATAGTTCAAGGCTGCTCCACTTATTTTCTCACTAAAAAATGCAATGGAACGTCCTTCTTGCATTAGAACAGCTCCAATACCTATTCCTGAAGCATCACACTCAATCTCAAAAGCTTTAACAAAGTCAAACAAAAGTGCATTAGTTAATTTTTCCTTAATCAAGTTAAATGTCTTTTCTTGTTCATTACCCCACTTAAATCCCACATTCTTGTTGATAACTTCAGTTAAAGGTGCAGCTAGACTACTAAAGTCTTTCACAAACCTCCTATAGAAACTAGTTAACCCATGAAAACTTCTCACTTGTCGCATATTTGTAGATTTCAGCCACTCCTTAATTGCCTTAACATTTTCTTCATCAACCTCAATTCCTTTAGCACTAACAACAAAACCCAGAGATACAAGCTTATCCGTGCAAAAGGTACACTTTTTAAAATTAGCAAACAACTTTTCTGTTCTTAAAACACCTAAAATATGTTTTAAATGTTCAACATGCTCATCCAAGTTTTTGCTATAAATCATAATGTCATCAAAGTAAACAACCACAAATTTTCCAATAAAAGCACGCAAAACATGGTTTATTAATCTCATGAAAGTACTTGGTGCATTAGTTAACCCAAAAGGCATAACTAACCACTCATATAACCTATATTTTGTTTTGAAAGCAGTTTTCCACTCATCACCTTCTTTCATCCTAATTTGATGATATCCACTTTTAAGATCAATTTTAGTGAAAACAATAGAACCATACAATTCATCAAGCATATCATCTAATTTAGGAATAGGATGTCGATACTTTACAGTGATATTGTTAATGGCACGACAATCAACACACATCCTCTATGTTCTATCCTTCTTAGGCACAAGCAATACGGGAACCGCACAAGGACTCATACTCTCACGAACGTACCCCTTTTCCATGAGCTCACCAACCTGCCTTTGAAGTTCCTTTGTCTCCTTGGGATTACTTCTGTATGCGGGTCTGTTTGGAATTGGTGCTCTGGGTACAAAATCAATTTGGTGCTCAATTCCCCTTATTAGTGGTAAACCAATAGGCATCTCTTCTGGAAACACTTCATCAAAGTCCTGCAAAAGTGAAACAACAACACTAAGCAAAGAAGAGTCAATTTCGTTAGTACTAAAACAAGCCTATTTGTACAAAAGTACAATCATTGGCTGATTTGAAAACAAAACCCTTTTGATTTCACTGTCTCTTGCATAAAAACTCACTTGTTTTCTCTCTCCTTTTTTCTCATCAACCTCTTTTTCTTTTTTTGCTGCTTCGGACTCTCTCTCTTTTGTCTCTCTTTCTTTTGAACTCTCACTCTCCTTTTTAACATCTCTCTCATTTTTTAACCTTACTTGATCTTCATATACTTGCCTTGGGGTTAAAGGTACAAGAGTGATTGGCCTTTTATTGAGTACAAAGGAGTATCTATTGGTGTATCCATCATGAGTTACACGCCTATCAAACTGCCATGGTCTTCCCAAAAGGATATGACCCGTGTTTATTGGTATCACGTCACAAATAACTTCATCTTTGTATTTTCCAATTGAAAATGGCATCATCACCTGTTTATTCACTCTAACTTCCCCACTATCATTCAACCATTGTAGCTTATAAGGTTTTGGGTGCTTCAAAGTTTTCAAATTCAATTTTTCCACCAAAGTAGTGCTCGCCACATTAGTACAACTCCCCCCGTCAATAATCATACTACATACCTTGGCATTAACATGGCAACGAGTGTAAAAAATGTTATCACGTTGTACTTTATCATCTTCTTTGGCTTGAACACTAAGAGCTCTTCTTGCAACCAAAAGCTCTCCACCCACCGGATATTCAAAGTCACTTGCATTCTCCAAATGGGGCACAGACTCATCATCAGATTCACTCTCGGATTCGATACCGCCATTATCCTTCAAAACCATTACTCTCTTGTCTGGGCATTGTGATGCAATTTGACCTACTCCTAAACACTTAAAGCACTTAATGTCACGGTTTCTAGAAGGTTGAGAATCTGGTTTACCTTGATTTATTGTGCCTCCGACCTTATAATCTTTAGAAGGTTCGGCCTTAGCTTTGAAACTAGGCTGGTCCTCCCTCTTGCTCAAATTCGGTTTCCATAATAATGAAGAACCCGAATTTTGCCCAACCCGTGTGGAACCCTTCCTCTTCAATTGTTGTTCCACTTTAATAGCCATGTGTACCATGCCAGTCAATTCAACATAATGATGCAACTCCACTACATTTGCAATGTCTCGGTGTAGCCCATTTAGAAACCTAGCCATAGTCGCTTCTTGGTCCTCTTCTACATCAGCTCGAATCATGGCTATCTCTATTTCTTTGTAGTAGTCTTCAACACACTTAGACCCCTGAGTAAGAGTTTGCAATTTTTGAAACAAACCCCTATAATAGTGGCTTGGAATGAATCTCCTCCTCATAACAGTCTTCATCTCCTCTCATGTCTCAATAGGTCTTTCCCCATTCCGTCTCCTACTCACAATCAGTTGATCCCATCAAACAATAGCATAATCGGTAAATTCTATGGCTGCCAATTTCACCTTCTTTAATTCGGAATATTCATGGCAATCAAACACCAACTCTATTCTTTTCTCCCACTCCACATAAGCTTCAGGATCAGTTTTACCTTGGAAGGTTAGAATCTTCACTTTTATACTACCCAAATTATTATCAACCCTCTCTATATACCTATCTTCTTTATTCCCATACCTATCTTCTCTATTCCCATACCTAACTCCTCTACCTCCCATTCCACGCCTAAATCTTCCTGCACCTATATTGGACATGCGATCATCCTCCTCGATGTTATTATCATCATAGTAATCATTAACTTCTTCTCTAATCGGAACCCTCTCTCTCCTACGTGCTTGGGGAACGGGTGGTGGCTGTTCCGCACGTGTATTTTCTACCCGATCTAATTGTTCATGAATCTGTTCCATCTCCGCCCTCAACATTCTCTCAATCTCCCTCGTCAATGCTTCCATAATAAACTTTGCATCAACCTTTGCCAACGCCTCCTCCGAAGCACTTTCTTTAGACATATTCGCTGTAAGGAAAATGTTAGCATAAATGTAAAAGAAGGTCCTCACTTCACTCCCTTACGTGTTTCTCTCAAGAAACGGTTCACTCAGTTGCACTCGTGTTTCACACAATAAATTCGGCTTTTACCCTCAGTATGTACTCACCTCTCTTGCCTTTTTCCACTCGTAATTTTCTCAAATGTTCTTATCAAACTAACCAAACAATAATCAGGATTTCTTAGCCACGTTCACACGAAACAAAAATTTCCTAGGTTCAAACGAAATGAATCACAACAAAACTAAAAATTTCCTAGTTTCTACTACTAGGATTTTTTTTTTTTTTAATATTACTGCACGGATCAAGAAGAGAAATAACAATAGTTGATATATATTTAACTGCACGATCGTTCAAAAAATGAAATAAGATGTAATTTTGTGATCAACGAAATCAAAGAAGAAGAATAACAAAGATATATTAAACCTGATGTTATAGCCCTAAGCTCTTATATCAAATGATACGAACCTCGTCGATTGCATCAAGATTGATACTGAAGATCATTCTAACCTCTGGTTCGGATGGAAACCGCGACCCAACACCTATATCGAGATGTGAACCTTGGTATAAAGAAGGACGCCACAATCAGTATGAAATACTCGATTGATAAGTCAAGAAGGAACGCCACAGAGAATTCTGATAAGTTCCAGTTAGTTATCAAAAAATAAAAGAGAAAGTTCTCTCAATTTTCATTCAAAATCAAGTTTGCCCTCTTACATCCATCAATATCCTTATATGTTGAAACCCTAAAAGAAAGGAAAGGAAACAAGATATTCGGCCATTAAAGCCTTACAAACATAAAACTATAATGGTCATAATTGCCTTACAAATGGACAAAACTAAAACAAGCAACTATTGAATCAAGCCCAAGCCGAAATTGTGCCACACGCTCAAGCCTTCTCTTATTCGGCCCACTCAATTGCCTTGATGACGTTAATCAAGCTTTAGTCTTCATGTGGGTTCATATTGGGCTTTAATAATTCAGAATCAGCTCATGTGTCTTGAATTAGGCCATTGAGTGCTTCTTTGAATCTCTTAGCCCTTGCCCTTGTTATTGGCCCAACCGGAACATGCAATGAATCCCTTGGCGCAGCTCCCTTATTCTCATCACAACGTCATGAGCCTCACTTCTATCGAAGTTTTGTGGAGGTTTCAGACGCACCGATAGTCCTCATCTCCATTAACATTATTCGCTATCGTTCGTCACCAACAAGTTGACTCACATTGTCGCTACTCGACTCTTTGTGTCCTAATCTATTTATCCGTAGTTGTTGCAGTCTAGTCCCACCTCTAGTCAGCCCTATTAGCAAAGCCAAATCAGCCATCTTTATTCACTTATGTTCATTTGATTTGTGGTTATTGTTATGATCTTACCCTGTTAGTTTGTTGAACCCGATGATTTTATTTTCTTAATGCTGCTGCATTGGTTCTTGGATCTGTTACAATGATTTTCTTTATATTTAAATATCATAGAACATTCCTGAAAATTGGATGTATTTTAGTCCATTCAAATTATTTTGTATTTCAGTGGTGTTTGATGGGCTCAGACAACGCAGAGTTCTTTTAAAGAATGAAAATTATGGCGATATGTTACTCGAAATGTTAAAAGCCTATTAAAGCAACAACTTAGATTGATAATAAGTACAACGAACTACTTGATGATTGGGATATCAAACATCATCAAATTATCACTTGATTTCGCAATATATTGTGTTAATAAATCAATTTCTAGTTTGGTAGGCTTGACACCACTAAATCTCATTAGTACCTCTTGGCTATCTTTTCATCTATATCATTTATTACTCATCCTTCACCAAATTGTGTTAGGAACCTAGCCAATTTATTACCGATTTCCACTCTAAAAAGTAATTTTTTGAGATCAACTAGTACTTTCAGCACTTACTTGGAAAATGCTACTTATGTAGTTAAATTAAGGACTTCGGGAGATTAGCGTCTGATATAATTTTATATGGCTTTGCATGACACTTTTTAGCCCACTCGTGTATCTCTCCTTCATTGTCAACCACTACCCATTCTTCAGCAGACTATTTATGAACTTACATATAAGAAGACTCAATTTGCCACACTCCAGAGTCAATGTATGTATACTTTTTTAGTTACTCATTCTAAACAGTTATCCAAAAAAAAATTATTTTGTCGATATTGTCGTGAGCGAGCCATCTTGCTCTTCAGTGTCCCTCTGGTTGTTGTAAACATTGATGTAAGCTTTGATTTGGACATCACATTGACTGTTTTTCCAACAATCGAGATAAAAGAGGAGCTTTCACCAAATCCAAGGGTGTTTTTTCTTCCAAGAACTTTATGAACAATCAATACTTATTTGTTGTTATAGCTTATGCACACAAGGTATTGCTAGTCATGATTTACCATCCTTTTCATTCTCACTTTATGATCTCGAATCCATACTTCAACATTTATCAGGATTGTTGGGACAAACATCAATATAGTGTCCCAGTCCAAGGTTGTGAAAATATTTACAACATCTAGTGGGAAACTAAAGAATAAGTGGCCCAACTCGTGACAATATCAACAAAACCATTGTTGTTATTTAGAATGAGAAACTAAACAGTATCCATGCACTGACTCTGGAGTGTGGCAAGTCGGATCTCCTTAGAAATGATTTCAAAGTAGCATGCTCAAGAATGGGTAGTGGATATCAATGAATGAAAAGATGCACAAATGGGCTCAAATGTGTCATGCAAGCCATAAGAAACTTTATCAAGCACCGATGCTCTCTGTAAGTCGTGAATTTGATTGTATCAGTAGCGTCTTTCTAAGCAGGTTATGAAAGTGTTAGTTGATGCCTAGAGAAACTATTTTTGGTGTGGAAATTCACAATAGAATGGCTAGATTTCTAGAGCATTTGATGAAGAGAGCGTAATAAATGATAATAGTGGGAAAGATCGGATGCAGTGTACCGTTGAGGCAAGAAGTCCAAACAGATTCGGTAGTATCAAACCGACCAAACTGGAGATTGATAGATTGAATCGGTGTATTGTGAAACCAGGTGATGATCTTCTTCATGAACGTACTAAACATATTGAAATTAATTGTCATTTTATTCGCCAACATATCATTCGAGGTACTGCTAAACTTCTCTCAGTATCCTTGACTGATCAACCTGCCGACATATTACCAAAACTCATTATCGTGGACATTTTTGTGGCTTGGTTTTTCGAACTCAAGCTTGCTTCCATGCCACCTTAAGTTTACGAGGTGATGTTACCATATTAGTTCACCCTCCTTCGGCTTATCACCGGTAGTCTGTTCAAGGTTCCAAACTCAATGGTAACAACTAAGCATGAGTGTTGTGTTCATTACGGGACTTCACCAACACCTTATGCCACGAGCTAAAGACAGCCATGCACCACCAATGTGAAGACACCTCTCTCTCTTTAGCAAGGACATAAAAGTTGAACTTCACCTATATGACATGTAAGTGGTGCCGCTTCTAACAAGAGTTTAAAGATTTAATCTTGTAAATGTCATGAAAATCAGGATAGAGCACAAGGCCATAATAATGTGCTAAAAATGATAATGGAAAAAAAAATCTCAAAGAAATAAGATACAATAATGTGTGAGGTATTTGTGGTTTTAATTACATAACTGAGACTATGTTTAATGCTATCACACACAAATGTCATCATTAAAATTTTGACATACTGTCACTAAGTGAAGGTTTAATTTAAAAGAATATCAGTATGCTTATAATTTTACAATATTTTAAAGGGGATTGTTGTATTGGTTGTAAAATTAACGTTCGTACTATAAACGTTAATAGTAAAGCAAGAGAATTCATGGCGAATTTTATATATATATATATAAGTATGTATTCTTTAAATGTTTAAAGGTTTAATGGATGTTAATTATAAGTATGCATTATTAAGTATGAATGGAGAGTTATTATAAATTTAATTAAATTTATAAATAAACGTGGAGAAGTTTTGTTTGAAATTCAGTTAATGAAAAAATGTTAAATAACGTCTTATAAGGTTCAATCAAAAGTTATGACCTTTTACAAAACGATTTTAAGATATTATTATATACTGAAAACTTTTAAGAAATACTTCTCTGAAGAGCACCCAAACTTTCTCCACTACTTAAAATAGTAATCATACAATTTCCACTATAGTTGTTCAAGAATACTTCAATATTACTAATTACAGTATTTTGAATACACCTTCCACTAATATCATAGAATGTCATGTGAGGTTACATATGATTGATTATCATATCTAGTCATGATTTGATGTACACGTATGGTGCAGCGAAGTATTTTTAGTTATTTAGACTACTCCCACAAGCATAGTTACTTGACCTATAAATAATAAACTTCTATTTCCTATATTTAGTTTAGTTTCTTTATTATAATATATATGGAGTAGTGATAAGAAGATCAATGATCACCACCAAACTAAAGCTATATATGATGGCATATAAAATAATACCCAAAATCTAATGGATATGTTTAGACAGTAGTAGATGGTAATTTAAGTCAAGGGTCAATTCCTAAGTCTAAGGCAAAGGTTTCTCTTGCTTGAATGAGCAATTTTATTTCTTTGAATAATTCATAATAACCACACCACATGCCTAGTTCTACTGTTTTGCATGCCATGTGTTGGTAAATGCATGCATTTTGGTGAAGGCAAGTTACAATTTCAGTGACATTTTACTACCTATAAATTTCCATTTGTTATCTCTTCAGGATTCAGTACTTCAAATCCATCCGTCTGTACAAGAAAAAAAGAAGAAGCAAATTAGAATTCAGAGAGAAAAAAAAAAGATGAACAGCCAAGGTCAGAATATTCGTGGCGGATACAATGCAGGTGCTGGTGAATTCACCGGTCAAGGTCAGCTTATTGGTGGTGGATACAATGCAAGTGACGATGAATTCACTAGTGGTCAGGGTCAGCTTATTGGTGGTGGATACAATGCAAGTGACGATGAATTCACTGGTGGTCAAGTTCGTAGTATAGTTAATGAATACAATGCTGGTGGTGGTGAATTCACCAGTGGTCAAGGTAGGAGCGTTGGCGGTGGATACAATGCAAGTGCTGGTGAATTTACCGGTCAGGGTCAGAGTGTTGGTGGTGGATACAATGCAGGTTCTGGTGAATTCCCCAGTCTAGGTCAGAGTGTTGGTGGCGGATACAATGCAGGTGCTGATGAATTCCGTACTTGTCAATCTCAGGTAATCAATTTTAATTTTTGATTAATGCATCTTAAATAAATTTTCTTGGGTTTAATTTTTGATTAAGCTCTGGTATTCAATAAAGGACACTTTAATTTGTAGCTATTGTTGGATTCAATAAATATTGTTTAACAGTGACTTATTTTTGTAATAAATTTATACAGATGAAGGAAGATTTTAAGCAGCATTCAGCCCAGGAAGCATTGGACAGGTTATCTGGTGGCCAAAACAACAACTATGCATCCCAGGCCTCCACCTTCATTCATGAGGCACTCCCTCCACACAACCTATTCATTTTTCTCTCTTTTTGCAATCATTAATTTATCGTAATTTACTATTATTAATTCATGCGAAAAGAAAACCATATACGTAGTATTAGTACTAGAGGGTTTGTTTTTAATTAATTAATATATTTAGTATAATTAATGTAAATATATTGTGTGTGTGTGTGTGTATGTATATGTGATTGTGAAGAAAGGAGAGCAAGTGATACACATGGCACAGGGAGCAGGAGAGCAAGTGAAGAGCATGGCACAGGGAGCAGCTGATGCTGTCAAGAACACCCTTGGAATGAACAATGAAAACACTGGAGATTATACCAGTGCCAACTCCAACAACCCAAAGAATTCATCTACTAGGTTTTGAAAAAAAAAAAACCTAAAATAAAGAATTCATTTATTTGCTTTCATTTGATGTTTCCCATAAGTTTATTTTTCTGACATGTTGTTAGAAGTCATTTGCTACCTCCCTTTGTTGGGATGGTGTGCTTGTGTTTTGTGTTTGTTTTGCTGTGATCTTTGTGATCCTGTTATTGTTGTTGATTAATGGCAATATTCTTTCCATTATGTCATTTTCTTTGTAATCAACATATTTAAAAAGTTAAGGTGATAAAAAATGACTAACAAATAATAAGCTTGCATGTGGTTTGAGCTCAAATACAAATTTAAACGCGGACTCCTTAGTCAAACCAAGTTCGGATAGTAACCAATAAATTTAAAAGTTTAAGCTTATAAAAAAATATCTATACATTATTTATCTTTACAATTAAATAAATAAAAATTAGAGCATCACAATTTATGCAAGGTATAGTTTAATTGTGAATACAACTATTGTACCTTAATCAAATAAACTACTATTTTGTTTCCCTCATTTGTAGTTAAATTACCAAGTTTCCTTTAATCAAATTTAAAATTAATGTGAATTGGAGTTGCATGAATTATTAAAAACAAATAAAAAAAATATTTTGCCTTTATCGTTCCAATATTATCAATGATAGTATCCAAGTAATACCCAAAAATCTTATTAAATCTTATTACTGCTACCACCGAGATATTTTTTTCTTTTAATTTTATTAGAAAATATTTTTTACCTACAAGTTTTTACAAAAATAAAATAAAATTGCAGATGTTTAATTATTTTTTAATTTAATACTCTTCTTCTCAATTTTTAAATATACATTGTTTACTTATAAAAATTTAGTTATAAATGTGATCGTAGACATAACTTGATAATAATTACGCTTCTCAACGAAATTGAGATCCCGAAAATTCGAATCCTCCTCTCCCAAAGAAAAAAAAAAATTTAGTGACAAGAATCACAAGATATCAAAACAAAAAGAAAAATAAGTATATTATAATTATAAAAAAAAGAGAGTGCTTAAAGTAAAAAAAAAATAAAATTGATATTTTCAAGATTAAATAATATGTTGAAAGTATTTTTTAAAAACAATCTAAAATATATTATTTATAGACTGCTAAAAGATTAGGTTAAACGTTATATATAATGATTCGCCGTATAAAAAACTTAAATAATTTAATTATATCATCAATAAAACAAGTTAGGCCTATAGAAATTCGAATGGTTTGATATAGTTAACATAATGGATTTATATTTTTAAAAGTCAATCAAAGTCTATTAATGTCTTCTTTGAAAAAAAACTCTATAAAAGTCTTTTATAATTATGCAAAGTCTATAAAAATCAATAGAAATATCCATGAATTCTACAAAAATCTTTAAGAGTATAGGTTGATATCATCACTTACAGTATTATTATTGAACTTTCAAAAAAAATTTTATAAAACAAAATAAAACTATTTTTATACTATTATTCATCATATCTTAATCATGAACAGAATCTTATAAATATTTATATAAATATGGTTTAAAATTTGTTAAATTATTAATTTTTAATTGTTTGTATAATATTAAATAAAAATTAATAACGTCTAATAGTATAAGGGTATAAATGTTAAATTATTTATTTTCTAAAAAATAAATAAGTTGACATTATATTTATAAATAAGAAAAAAAATATATCATTCAGATTTCAATCCCCATTTAGTATTTAGTAAAATTTCTTTCTGACAAAAAAAAAAAAGACTGATGACCCCTAATAATTAACAGGGGTATTTATGTCTTGTTACACATTTTAAGATATTTCCATTAACACATCATAAATTAAACACAAATACATTAGTATTTATAGGGGCGGAGGGGGGCTATAGGGGCCATGGCACCCAAAGCCAAATAACCAAGATATTATTAATAATTTTTTTTATAAAAATAATTTATATATATATATATATAATAAATTATGTTGTTTTTATTTTTTTTTATTATTTTAATTAAAATTAGAAAAAACTGTACTAAGAAAAAACTCAAGCTTATCTCATAAATTTAATAATATACATTAATAAATTAATTTTATCCATTCCTATTTAATATAGAAGAAAAACTTATTTCGGTTAGGATTTAGTTTCTTATATATTATTGAATAATCTAGCATATATATATATATAAAACGCTTCAAGTCAGTACCCCTTAGTATATTATAATAAGTACATTTTCATACAAGCCCTTGAATCAATATAAAGCCCTTAGATCAATTAGATTAGAAGAAGAAAAAAAAAAGACTTTTAACAACATCCTTTAAATTAAAAGATACTCATTATAATACAGTAAGAGGACACTGATTAAAAAATTGTTATATATAGTTTTTTTTTATTTTCACTAACAAAAGTTATGCAAATTGACATAACCACTTTTACTCTACATTCTTAAATTCTTTACTTCGATTATTCAGTTTATTTTTATCGATCCCTAAAATTTCAGGTTAGATATTGTAATATAATAAATATTTTTTTTGTAAAACTTGTGTTATTTATATTTGTTATTATATAGTTATGAAGATATTATAAATAATGTGATTTTTTTTTACATACCACTTGCGGTATTGGCGATTCAAATATGAGACATTGTCAGGCTGAATGAGTACTTTTATCATCGAACCACATTGGACGGTGATATAAATAATGTGATTTTTTTATTTATTAAAACAATATAAAAAATAATATGACTTTTTATATGAAAATGAAAGATATGTTTACTTCGTCACGTATCAATCTACTTTGACAAAACTTACAAGTTTACCAACCAGTCAATGTACACAATCAATAATTGCAATTGGAATGCAGTGGCCGACCCAGTGCCCACCTCAAATTTTGAAAAAAAAATTTTTTTTTTTTGTTTTCTCCACTCCTTGTCAATTCTTTACTCAAACTTTCATGTTCTTCCACAATTAAACAAGCGCTCCTAAAAATTTGAAAATGACAGCACCCAAGATTCAGAAACATATAGTAAGTGTTATTTCAATTGAAATTATTAATGCAATTATAAGGATATCGATTATTCATTATTTTCAATTCTTGTTGATGAATCTCGTGACATATCTTCGAAAAAGCAAATGGCTATTGTATTGCAAAACATGGATAAGAACGACAATGTAATTGAGGGTTTTGTAGGCATTAATTGAACATGTTACTGATACTTTTGCACTCTCATTTAAAGCAACTATTGATGCTT
This sequence comes from Xanthoceras sorbifolium, assembly GCA_003430845.1. Classification (NCBI taxonomy): domain Eukaryota; kingdom Viridiplantae; phylum Streptophyta; class Magnoliopsida; order Sapindales; family Sapindaceae; genus Xanthoceras; species Xanthoceras sorbifolium. The sequence goes on from CM010622.1 coordinate 11,203,968, forward strand.
TTTTTTTTCACTAGACATGGATTGAGTATTTCAAGATTGTGAGAATAAAGTTATGATGGAGCCAGCAATATGCAAGATGAATTCAGTGGTCTTAAGAACTTATTTTAAAAGAGAATGAGAGTGCTTTTTTATTTTTATGTGCACAGGCATAGCTTTGCCCATCAGCTTCAAATAGCTTTTATAGTTGTGGTAAAAAAGACCATACAAATATGATGGATCAAATCATGAGCAAAAATATGAAGTAAAGATTTTATTGGATTCGATCGAAACATTTGGTTTTATTTTTGGTCTCTACTTGATGACAACAATATTAGGAGTCACAAATGTGTTGTCACAAACTTCCAGAAGAATGATCAAGATATTGTGAATGCCATGAACTTGGTAAAAATATGTAAAGAAGGACTTCAAACAATGAGAGAGAATAGTCGGGATTCTTTACTGAGTCAGGTTTCGAGACTTTTCTCCTATTAAGCTCTTGTCACTTGAAGATCAACTTGAGAATTACATTGCAGTCATGCTCTTTAGCATGGAATTTTTAAAATTAAATGGCCTTACTGACTACTGATATTAGCATTACTACTACCAGTTGGAACTGTTATTGTAGAAAAAGTGTTTTCTAATATGAATTTTGTTAGGATTGAACTATATAATTGAATGGGAGATGCATGGTTAAAAGATAACTTGATTGCACTGTGGAGAACTATGTTTTCGATAAAGTTGCCCCATCGAGGAAAGTTGTAACTTTCCATAGTTTATGTTGTTTTTTTTTTTTTTTTTTTTAAGATTTTTTTTTTTTTATACCACCTGCGATGGTGGCGATTCATAGTGTAATACTATTTGATTCATTTTGATTAGATGATGTATTTATTTTATTTTATCTAAACTTTATTTTGCCATCAATTTATTTATCTTTATATAAAAACCTCATTTTACTATAATCTTAATATTATATTAATAAATGTGTTAATACTAATTAATTATTTACATTATAAATTTATGATCCCCTTTACATTAAACTAATAAAAATGTATATTCGGAGGCTGACACATCTAGTTATATAAATGTATAAATAATTTAAATAGAGAATTGATAAAAATAAATGATTTTGACAATATTTATATAACTCTCACAATTAAACTTTTTGGAAAAGTTCCGTGATGTTACTCTGAGTTTGAGTATGTATTTTAATTTTTTTTCCTTATAGTTGATCTCAAAAATCATGTTTTATAAAGTGAGATAGAGTGGTAAAGTGAGGCAATCTCGGCTGAATAGGATCATATACCCCATATCAGCTCTTGATTGCTTCTTTCCTATAATACCTATTGTGTGAAGTCCATACGCCCCGTAGGGCTAAGACGTTGTCCTAGTAATACGATTGCTCTGCTAGTTTTGGAATATAAATTTGGAAGCATTAGGTATAAATCAATGATTTAGAAAGTGATAAGCAATAATTTTTTATTTTTTATTTTAAATTATGTTTTTAATATTTTTCAGTTGTTAAAATAAAATAATTTAATGAGTCTAATTTAAATCCATTAAATTATAAATGAAAAAAAAAAAAAAAACCACCCCTTATTCTTGTTATAACAAGAGTTGATTGCACTAACATGCCTCATGTTCAGCGAAATTGAACACATATGCAGCTTTTGTTTTTACTACATGAACTACCCCCACTGTCCAAACTAACAGCTGTCCAACCTTAAAATTAGAAAAACTACAATTACCTCTATTGAAAGGGTTGAGAAGAAAGATGGAGTTTAAATATGAACGATCCAAATTTAAAATCTAAAAATGAATGACCTAAATGTGAAATTGAAATATTACAAAATAAAGAAAAAAAAATTTCCTCCATGAAGGTGTAGGGAACAATCTCCTCCCAACAGCAGAGGAAATCTAGCTAAGAGGAGATTTGATCTCTCCCTATGGATATTATTAATCTCCCACATAATTGGGAGGAGATCATAGCCGAATTCTCATTGGGAACTATATTTTAAAATTTTATGTTAATTACGTGGCGAGTTATATGATTATAAAGTGATTTTTTTTTTATTTTTTTTCAAAAATAAAAAGATAATTTTTTTTTATTGAAAACAATAAAAAGATCGAATTGTACTTTCACCTTTAAGTTGTAATGGTGCTCAACATTTAATCAATGAAATTAAGTGTAGTTCTTGTAATAAAAGCAAAAATTTCATAAGCGTGTAATGTCACTAAACATAAGGGTATGTTAGCGCAATTAGACCTTATTACAATGGATTAAATGACAATGGTAATTGGTGAGATATTAATCACATATAATGATATAAAAATGAAAATCAATTTAAAAAAGTACTCAATATTGTTCTATACAATATTGAATAGGAGATTTTTTTCATTTACAATGAATTGGATATTTTAAACCAAATGTTGGACTTTAAATATAGGACTAATTACACTCATGCCCTTGAGGTATGGTTTTTTTTTTTTTATATATAATGACAACTTTTACTTTTATTATACAAATATTTTTTTAAAAAAGTTAACCAAATGGTTAACTAATCACAAAATTAACGTTTTGAGCAAAAAGACTATTCTATCCTTAATATCTTATTTTATTTAATATTTTATTATCCATAATAATAATTTAAAATTTAATTATATAAAAATATTTTTTTTAAAAAACAAAAATTAGATTGTTCATCGTCTTCTTCATCTTCTTTCCAATAACAACCAAATTTTTCCATCAGATCTTTTTCTTCAATCAAATCCTAATAACAACCACCGAAGCAATTTCTTCTTCTTTTTCATTTTTTAGATTTTTTTTCCAATTTTTCTATTCATCATCAACCAAAAATAATTTTTTCTAGATTTTTTTTATCAACAAAAAACACACCCAAATGTAACTTCTTCTTCTTCTTCTTTTTTTAGATTTTTTTTCCAATTTTTTTTATTCATCACCAATCAAAAATAATTTTTTCTAGATTTTTTTTTTCATTAACCAAAAACACATCCAAACACAACTTCTTCTTCTTGTTCTTCTTTTTTTTTTGCTCCATCTCTCTTCTAATGGACCAGATCAGAATGTTGATTTTTATTTTTTTATTTTTATCATTTTTAATTATTTTAATAGTTTAATGGAAAAAAGATAATTTTACCCAAACACAACCATTTGATCAATTTTTTTAGGGGATATTTATACAATAAAAGTAAAAGTTATCATATATGTAAAAAGGCCAAACCTCAGGGGTATGAATGTAATTAGTCCTTTAATTATATTGTTATTTACAAATTACAATTTTAAAAAATGAAATATTATTAAACGCAATTAAAATAATATTTCTTTTTTCTTGTTAAGTGGTGTAATGTCAAACAACTGGATTCACAAACAAACGGAAGATGCAATGAAAAACTCATCACCAAATCCGAGGGACAAAAAATATGAGCGGCACAATAACGAGATGGAGCCGCCCGCACCTTATAATAAAAACAAGTCCTGTCTTCACTCTTCAGAGATCCCCTGCCCAAACCAAAACTAGTCTCTCACTTCCAGAGACAAGAAAGAAAGTGAAACTGAAACCTCAAGAAAGAAAAATCCTCCTAGGAATCTCGGAGAAAACAAAAGGAGAGTTGGGTCGCAGAGAATGTCTCTGACAAGTGTGAAAATGTCGGAGGATGTGTGGTTGACATGTCTCACGCACGCATTGTCCACTGAGACCGAAGAGATCATGGGCCTTCTTCTCGGTGATATTGAGGTCCGCTTCTTCATTCTCGTCTCCCTCTATCTTTACTTGTTTGTTTGTTTTTTAGTTCTTTTTTGTTTTGTTTTATTGTTTGATTCTGCTTTCTGGTGAAAATAGAGTTAGAATTGTTGTAATTTGTGGGTTTTTTGGTATTTTTCCCAACATTGGATTTTAATTTTTTTTGTGTGTAAATCTGAATGTTTTGTATTCTTTGTGTATTCTATGCATATTATTAGCTTATTAGATTTAGTATTTGTTTTTGGTTTGAACTTCTACTTAGTTGGATTTCTGGGTTTTTTTTATTGTTGTTTGAAATTGGGTTTTTGCAGTTTAGCCAAAGTTAAGTTCCAATCTTTTATATTCTTTATATGTGTGTATATGTGTTTATATTTACTTTCTATTACTTATTTTTTGTTTTGACCTTATATGGATTTTCTTTGAATAGTTAATATTTTATTCCCATTTTTCTAAATTTCAGAAATTTGGATCATTTTTGTATTATTTTTAGCTCTAGAGTTCTTTCTTTTTTCTCCCTCATTTGGTTGATCTTAGCTGTAGTAGACTTGAAATTGTTTGAATTTTGCGGGTTTGGGTTTTTCTCTAATACAATGTTGAAATTCTTGTCAATTTTTGGATTCCATTTTCCCAATTTTATGCCTTTTCACTTATGTTTGTAATAATTGAGAAGTGAGAAGTGAGAATGTTTCCATTGTAACAACCTGGGTTGTTCACAGAAATGAATTATTTGGTTCCAGTTTAGTTTCAATTTTGTTATAGACTCGTATTGAGATGGATATTGGTTAGTTATTGCTTTTCAGAGAAAAACCTAACAAATTGTTAATTGATCCTTATTGTGGTTCCAGTCAGTACTAGTAGTCTTTTCTGAGTTTTCACAAAGTTGTTATGTGGTTCTGGTGCTTTTGGGAGAGCAAGAGTGTTGCAAAAGTAGTTTTCTAACAATTTTGAATTTGAAACTTCATATAGACTATATTTAGTGTATAATATATCTTTTTTTAATGTTTTATTAACTTAATTTTTTTAATGATGACATCTGGATCTGGTATTTACATGCTGTACCAATATTGGGGGAAGGGGTTGGGGGCGTTCTTAGCAATATTAGAGTCCATAAAGTAATCCTCAAAAGTGAATAAGCAACCTATGGAACAGCAGTCTTTTGCCAGATTTTATTAACCTTTATACTAATTTCTTTTCCTCTACTTGCATATAATGTGTGTTGTTCTCTCTTTTTGCATAATGACCTTCACTGGAGGATGAATAAGAATACTAAATTATTAAAAGGTTAGCTGAATTGGATGTACCTTATTAGGTTTTTGTATCACCCAGTATATAGGTGGAAGTTGGTAGTTGCCATATGACTTAAGTTAGTGATTTTCTTAGGGATCTTAATGATTCTGCAAAGATGTTTGAGTGTGGAGTGTGGATTTTGGAGTGTCCACAATCCATCTTTCCATAGAACCCCTTGTAACGGTGCCATTCGGTTGTGCTAAAGCTGTCCAATTTATATATCCAACGGTTGTTTTCTTTGAGCTTCAATGTTTCTATAAGGTAAGTTGTTCTGTTGTTGCATGGTGTGCTTCTAGTTGGATGTAAATTTTATATAAACAATCCATGTGCTTGGCTTTTGAGTTTTGGATGGTTTGCCAAGCATTTGATCTTTGGATCTTGAACATCCTTTTAGTTGTCTTTTATTCTATTCTAAGTTAAGAGAGAGAGAGAGAGAGAGGAAAGAAAAGAGAGGAAGCTTGCATTAGGCTGTACTGTTCAGGCTGATTTGTAGAGCCGTTATTGAAAGTTTAAAGTCATGGCAGAACTGAATATTTCTAGGGAAAAATCTAGAAACGACTTTTACTAAAATAGAAGGGGTGTCAATTTCTGTTGGCAGTGCATAGCAGGAGGGAATGGTTATTATGTATAGGTAGGTTATTTCCTATGATCTAACTATACTGCTGCTGAGTCTCTATAAGATGAAAATGCAGTAATTAAGTTTGGCCTATTGTCATCTCCAAGATTTTGATAATAATGATAGACATGCTTTCCTTCATTGCAAAATTAAGGGTTAAGGTTTCATCATCAATGGATGTCAGCTATTCTCTAGCAATTTTGGTCTGCTGGATTTTGTTCATCAAGTGAGTCATTAATGTATCACTTGTCATCGTTGAGAACATCCCTCTTCTTTTTTCTATTTCCTTTGTCTACTCTAGAAGACTAGTTTAGCACATCATTAGTTTTTATTAGTCTCGTAGTCGATCTTCTTTGTTTCCATGATATGTTTTAACACTAATTTAGCACATTATGAATCGACCTTCTTTGGCTAATTGAGAATAACTTTAGCTTTTTTGAAGAATGTGCAACATATGATGATAGTATTTGTTATTTTTTTGGGGGTAAGTAACAGTAAAGTTTTTTTTTTTTTTTTTGCACTCTACATCCTTAAATATGTATGTTCTATGTAAATGCAAGTGATTGTACTACATCTAATCTGATGTTTGTGTTAAAATACAACACTTTTGTCTTTGTACCTGAAACCATCACTTTTAAATCTGGTGTTTTTGAATCTTTGATTTGGCAGGAAATGGACTGTTGCCATTCCATGATTTTGTATTTCTTGAAGTTTGAGTTTGCTTGCCATTCTATGATTTTGTACTTCTTGAACTGCAAGCTTGCTTCTCTTACATTTTCTTTGTTGGTCTTCCGTTTTCATAATAGTGATAGTTTGCTTCTAATTCAAAATTTTCAGTTCTCGAAAAATGGGAGTGTCACTGCTGTTATTTGGGGAGCATCACCTCAGTCACGATCTGATCGGCGAAAGGATCGAGTTGAGACTAATCCTGAACAGTTGGCTGCTGCATCAGCTCAGGCTGATATATCCTTATTTCTTCTTTATGTGATCATGTGCCTGTTAAAATTTTTTATCTCTAAAATCTTTTCTCCTCCAATGTGTTTTTGACAAACAAAACTAGCTTCCAGTCTTCATGAGATTTCATAATGACAACTGAAATTGCTAAATTTTTGAAGATTGTTTATCTATTATATGTAATAAGCTGCTGTTATTTTATGGGAGAGTAATTGACTCAGTGAACCTTTATGCATTAACATAGCTTTAGATTCTTACTTGGGTTTCACAACAAGGACATTAAGTGGTAGTGAAAAGTGAAAACTAATTGCTTGGCCTAGCTATGGAGGTCATGAGCCTTGGCTTAATCTGTAATGAAGATTTTTGTTCAGTCTGTCAACAAGAACCGCCGGTTCTAATGACCTTTTATCTTTTGGTTCTTTTTTGTTATGCAGCTGTCAATAGTGTTGTTGAGCATGTGTTTAATATTGTTTTTCTATTGTTTCAATTAACTTCTATAGCACAGAATGACCATGTTGACTGGAAGAACAACAAGAGTCATTGGCTGGTACCATTCTCATCCTCATATCACAGTTCTTCCTTCTCATGTTGGTAAGTAATGATGAATTATCAATATATGTTTGGGTCATGCTACTACACTGGTTTAGCATAGTTCAAGGTAATTGATGTTCATTGGATTGAAATCTAATTGATTTAGAAAAATAATTTTTTTTATAATAAAATATAAGAAAAGTGGTGGACTCGCCTAAAACTACCCTGTAACATTACTTAACAAATCCTTTATTTATATTTTTTACTTTTTTCATGTTATATTAAGTTATTAATTTGATCTTCTATACGGATTTTCTTCAACCTATTTAAATCCATATTAAGTTTAAAATCTACTATGTTTAATGTTATTAAGCTACATTTTTAGGTTGATTTATTTGTTTCAGTGCTTCATTTCTTGTTTCCTTTTTATTTTGTGGTGATAATTTCAACCATCTGTTTATACATGAGAAAATTATAAATGGAACGGGATAGAGAGAAAGGAAAAAGTAAAATAGAGCTCAGCTGATCTGACCAAGCCTAATCTTATATGTAATCAGGTTGTATACCTTTACTATAAAAACTAGGGAAAGTTATCATCTGCACCCTTTAACCTTTCCATTGCGTATGCATAGATATGCCTGGTCTGAGGAGCACAACCTCCTTCTCACTAGAAATAGGTTTTGAAGTGGCGGCCATCTCGTTGCCGGAAAAAATTAAGTAGGCACCCACCACGGGAAAAGGACCACAGGAAAAGGGCGAAAGAGGCAATAGCCTCGCCCTCATGGAAGAAAAAAGAAGAAAAGCTTAAAAAAGAATTTGGAGTTGTGATGTTAGTTTATGAAATCATAAGCAGCAATATGTTGAGGACCTAGGTCTAGATCCAACAACACGCTCTAACTTGCGAAGCAAGTAACGCACACACCGATAGATTTTGAATTAAGTCACCTTATTTAGGGATTCCCAATTCTCTAGAATGTGGGTTAATTTGCCCTTGCCCTAACTCAAGCGATTAAAGCCGAATAAATCTAGATCTAGGTTATTAGCCTTAGAACTAGCTCAAGCTTCCTAAACTTTAGAAAAGCCGAATAGAGAAAACATTTCAATTTTATTGATAACTGCATAATTTATTAATTGATTACAAACTTGGCCTATTTATAATAAATTCTTAACCTAACCTAGACCTAATAGGAAACAAATATAAAAAACCTAATACAATTCTAATAAATAATAAGAAACCTAATACAATTCTAATAGAAAATAAGATTGACTCCTAACGCATGTAAAATAGGAAATAGAATATAAGTCCAATAAAATATAAAAACCTAACAAAAGAAACCTAATAAAATTGAAACCCTTTTTTTTTTTCTTTTAATAAAAATATGGTTCTCATCATTCCCCCTTCCTTCAAGAATGCTCTTGCCCTCAAGGGCAACATCTGAAAACTTATGCACCAACACTTGCCTTCTCTTATCTGTCCTTTTCGCCAACTCCTATACCGTAAAATTCCAAAAATCCAGAGACAGTGCCTATCCCCGGTAGGAGAAATATTAATCCTCTGTGGCTTGGATAGAGAACCAATTGATCCACCAATGTTGGACCTTACAATTGATATAATAATAATGTTCTCCTCACAACTTTGAAATCCATCTACTGATTTCACTTTTACAGTAAAACCATCAATGTTTTCATCTTTGTGTCCAAGGGTATCTTCAATTGCAACTACTTGAGTAATGTGGGGTGACACTACACCAATAGTAAGCTCTGTGTTTTCTTGAACCTTGACCAGTTCTTCGTCTTTCTCATCCGTCTCATAATCTGGCTCAACAGGTGGTGGTCTTACCCCATGAGTTCGCCTTGTCTCCTCAATGACTTCTTTTTCGACCGGTTCTGAAAGTCTTGCCCGATGCCTTGAGCTTTGTGACCTTCATTCTTCCCCATGAGTCTGTCTTGCCTTTTGAATGGCTCCTCTTACCGGCTGTTGCTTACCCTGTACCTCCATCGGACTTTCTAACGCTTCGTATAGTCTTGTTTGCCCAGCCACTCGACCGTCCCTTCGGGTCACCCAAGCATCCACCCAGGCCTCTAAGGCTTGTAGTCTTGCTTTAAACTCTTTAGCCTCCCAAGCGTCCACCCTTTTTTCAAGGGCTTGTAGTCTGGCCTCAAATTCCACTCTTGTAAGCTCGCACATTTTTTTTTTTCCCCGCTGACTGACTCCCCGAAGAACCCTAAAAACCTCTCAATGAAAGCACCAAATTGTTGAGGACCTAAGTCTAGATCCAACAACAAGCGCTAACTTGTGAAGCAAGTAACACACACACCGATAGATTTTGAATTAGGTCACCTTATTTAGGGATTCTCAATTCTCTAGAACGCGGGTTAATTAGCCCTGGCCCTAGCCCAAGCGATTCCCAAGGTTTTGGTCTCGGAAAAAGCCGAATAAATCTAGATCTAGGTTATTAGCCTTAGAACTAGCCCAAGCTTCCTAAACTTTAGAAAAACCGAATAGAGAAAACATCTCAATTTTATTGATAACTGCATAATTTATTAATTGATTACAAACTTGGCCTATTTATAATAAATCCTTAACCTAACCTAGACTTAATAGGAAACAAATATAAAAAACCTAATACAATTCTAATAAATAATAAGAAACCTAATACAATTCTAATAGAAAATAAGATTGACTCCTAACGCATGTAAAATAGGAAATAGAATATAAGTCCAATAAAATATAAAAACCTAACAAAAGAAACCTAATAAAATTGAAACCTTTTTTTTTCTTTTAATAAAAATATGGTTCTCATCACAATACTTGTCTTGTGTATTCAATTGTTTTATGGTTCATCTATGTGGAACTCGAATTAAAGGAAGTTGAACAGATTATGTCATCAGCATTAAGAATATGATTAATACTTGCAAATATTCATGATAAAGGAATATAATTTTTGGTTTGTAATCGGTAAACCTAGGATTTATGTAGAAAATTGAGAGAAAAGAGTGAAATCTTTCTTTATATTTTTAAGTACAAGTTTACATCAATATATATACTACCTAGCACACCCTATTTACATTGTTACCCTTATTACATTATTGACCCATATCCTTAATATTCTACACTCCCCCTCAAGCTGGGTTATAAATGTTGATCAAACCCAGCTTTGAGCTTAAATCTTCAAAGTTAGCTTTAGGAAGTACCTTAGTGAGAATATCTGTAATTTGCATAGTTGTAGGAGTATAAAGTAGCTCTATTATCCCAGCTTCTACCTTCTCCTTGATAAAATGACGATCAATTTCCGCATGTTTGGTTCGATCGTGGTGAACTGGATTCTTGGCTATGCTTATTGTAGCTTGATTACACAAAACACTCTCATAGATCCTTCAACTGACATCTTCAATTCTGCCATCAATCTCTTCAGCCATATGCCTTCACAAATCCTATGAGCTAGAGCTCGAAATTCTACCTCAGCACTACTTCGAGCTACTACTGACTGTTTCTTACTTCTCCAAGTAGTAAGGTTACCCCACACATATGAACAATAGCCTGAGGTGGATCTGCGATCTGAAATTGAACCTGCCTAATCTGCATCTGAAAAGATTTCTAAATTCCTGTTAGAAGTCTTTTTGAAAAACAATCATTTTCCTGGTGTCATTTTTAGGTACCTCAAGATCCTGCGAACAGTTGTCATATGTTCTTCAGTAGGATTATTCATGTATTGGCTAACAACGCTCACTGAGAATCCTATGTCAGGCCTTGTATGGGAAAGGTAAATGAGTATTCCAACAAGTCTCTGATATTGACCTCTATCGATAGGTGCACTATCATGTAATGATCCAAGTTTAGTTGTAGAATCCATAGGAGTATCTGCTGGTTTACAGTTTATCATTCCAGTTTCTTCCAACAAATCCAGGACATAGTTCCGTTGTGAAACTAGAATTCCCTTCCTTGATCTTGCAACTTTCATACCAAGAAAATACTTGAGTAAGCCAAGATCTTTGATTTCAAATTCTTTGGCTAAAAAACTTTTGAGTTTTGGTATCTCTTCATCAAAACTGCTTGTCAGAATAATATCATCCACATACACTATCAGAATAGCAATTCGGCCATCTGAAGAATGTTTCACAAATAGGGTATGATCTGTCTGACACTGATTAAATCCAACCTTCTTTACAACTTTGGTGAATCTGTCAAATCAAGCCCTAGGAGACTGTTTAAGTCCATATAGAGACTTACGAAGTCTGCACACCTTATTTACAGTCCTCTTAGTTTCCAATCCTGGTAGTAACTCTATATAAACTTCCTCTTCTAGATCTTCATTTAGGAATGCATTTTTCATATCCATCTGGTGAAGTGGCTAGTCCAAATTAGCTGCCAAGGAAAGTAGAACTCAAATGGTGTTAAGCTTTGCTACTGGTGCAAAGGTCTTTAGGTAATTGATACCATAGGATTGAGTGAACCTTTTTACAACTAGTCTTGCTTTGAATCTCTCCACACTCCTATCAGTTTTGTGTTTCACTGTAAATATCCATTTACAACCCACGGCATTTTTTCCTTGTGGTAGATCTGCAATTTCCCATGTTCCATTTTTCTCCAATGCAAGAATCTCTTCCTGGATAGCTAATCTCCATTCAGGTCTTTTGAGTGCATCATGTATGTTGCTGGGTACTTGAACATGAGATAAATTTGCAACAAAGCTTCAAAATATAGATGAGAGACCATCATAAGACATAAAATGACTCATAGGATACAATAGTTTGTTTCTACATTCTCTTGTCCCTTTTCTTAGAGCAATAGGCATATTGTCACTTACCATTTCCTCTTGGCTGCTATGTACTGTTTTCGAGACTTGATTCGGTTCAGAGACCTCGGTTTTTGCTGGATGAGTTTGTTCCTCCACCAGTTGGTGAGATTTCCTCTGTCGGATGTAAACAATAGCCTCTGGTTGCTTAGCAGGTTGAGTAACAAGTGGAACTTCAGTAGTAATAGGAGAAATTTCAGGTGTAAAAACATTTACAGATGATGGAATTCCAGGTTGAGACACAGGACCAGACTCAGGCTCAGTGCGAGGGTCAGGTTGAGACACAGGACCAAACTCAGATTCGGTGCAAGGAATGATTCTTGGTCTAGGGCTGACATGGTTATAATCAATCAGATTTGTATCCCAAACTTGAGGTTCTAATGATTTGAGAGTTACAATTCTCCCCTGAAGCTCGGTTTTGGGATAGAATGGTTGATGTTCGAAAAAGGTAACATCCATAGAGTAGTAAAACTTCCTAAATGAAGGTGAATAGCATTTATATCCTTTTTGAGTAGGAGAATAACCCAGAAAGATGCACTTAATAGACTTAGGATCGAGTTTACTACGATGTTGTTTATGAATGTGAACAAAATAAGAACACCCAAAAACCTTGGGAGGAATATGTAAAATCAGCCTAGATGTCGGGTAGAATGAAAGTAGAACTTGGCTAGGAGTGGAGAATTTTAATACACGAGATGACATACGATTGATTAGGTAAGTAGCAGTAAGAACTGCCTCTCCCCCAGAAATGCTTTGGCACATGGCTAGTAAACATAATTGATCTAGCTACCTCTAAAATATATCTGTTTTTATGTTCCGCTATACCATTTTGTTGAGGTGTATCAACACAAGAGCTTTGATTTATAATACCCTCGTTGGAAAGAAAACTACCAAGGATGGAATTTAAATAATCCTTGGCATTATCAGTTCGTAAAATTTGAATTTGAGTTTGAAACTGAGTTTTAATCATCTGATGAAAGTTCTTAAAAATTTGGCCAAGTTCTGATTTTTCTTTAAGGAGGAATGTCCAAGTTATCCTGGTATGATCATCAATGAAAGATGCAAACCATCTAGCGCCAGTGACATTCGTGACCTTAGATGGTCCCCAAATGTTACTGTAAATAATGGTGAAAGAAGATGAGTGTCTGTATGGTTGATGATGATAAACACTACGAGTATGCTTAGATAATTGACAAATTTCACACTGAAATAACTTTGAACTTTTATTAATAAATAACGAAGGAAAAATCTTTTCAAGATATGTAAAGTTGGGATGGCCTAACCTAAAGTGCCATAACATCACGTTATTATTCTCACTAGATCTAACAGAGGACATTGAGGACTTTTCCAATTGATTACAAGAATCAAGAGGTGATTGATTACCCGAATAGTTGGTATCTCCCAGCAAATAGAGTTTACAACACATTTTAGCATTACCAATCATCATCCCCGAGTCAATGTCCTGAAAAGTACAAGCATTAAGAGAAAATTTAGCAACACAATTCAAGCTTTGAGTAATCTTGCTAACCGATTGGAGATTGCAATTCAGTTTAGGCACAAGTAACACTGAAGGTAAGGTAATGTCTTTAGAAATCACAGCAATCCCAATACCAATCACTTTTGAGAGAGAACCATCAGCTATTCGAACTGAGTAATTGTCATTGCAAGGGGTGCAATTTTGTAGTAAGGTAGCATTACTAGTCATATGATCAGATGCTCCAGAGTCAACAATCCATGGATTGCCCATGATTTGACTAACAACATTTAGTGCAACAGTACCAGTACCAATACCAAGTATAGAGCTCAGATTCTGGTTGAACATCCTTTGAAGAGCTTCCAGTTGAGTTTTGAATAATTTGGGTTTACCAACACACAAGTGATGTTGTTGTAGATAGGAAGAAACTGGCCGGAGGAAGTTGCCGGAAAGAGCAGAACTGGCCGGAGGAAACTACTAGAAAGTGCAGAAACTGTCAGAAAGTGCAGAATTGGCCGGAAAAAGCAGATTTGACCGGAAAAAGCAGATCTGGCCGGAAAAGTGAAGAAACTGCCGGAAAAATTAGATCTGGCCAGAAAGAGCAGATCACTGTCGGAAAACACCAGATCGGCCGGAAACAGTAGATCGGCGAAGTTGAAGGCCGAAAACATCAGATCGGCAAAGGTAGAGGTCGGAAAACACTGGTTTGGCGAAGGTAATAGCCGGAAAAACATATCGGCGGTAGAAACTCCCCTTGTAAATATTAGAGTGGTTATTTGACCACCCAAACGACCTCTTTTGGCTTTGAGTCTGTGGAAGGTCTTGTAGATTGGCACTTTCTGCACCTCCCGGTCCCGGAGGTGTCGTCTCACTTGCGGCTACTGTTCCGGCGCCCATGGATACTGTTCACACTGTCGGAATAAGCAGTGTGACTGCCGAAAAACAGAAATTTCAGCAATGTATAAGATCAAAAACGCTCTGATATCATGTAGAAAATTGAGAGAAAAGAGTGATGTTGAATTCTGTATTCTAGAATATAGATTAGTCAATAGTTGTTAGCATTCTAGAATATAGATTAGTCAATAGTTGTTAGCTTGTTCATTAGTTTTGTCAATGGTTGTTAGATTCAATCCCTACTTCTAAGGGATTGTGTTCCTTCTCTTTGTGTATATATTCATGCTTATGGTCAGTAAAGAAATACAGAAAATTCAGAAATCTTCATGGTATCAGAGCCTTTTCCAGCCTAAATCAGTTTCTAATTTATTTTTTTTTTCGGCCAAAAATCAGTGAGGAAGTTCCACTTCGCAGCTGCTCATTCCAGCAGCCCCTTGTATCTCCCTTCGCTGCTCATTCCGGCCGAAATCAGTCTTCCACTTCGCCGCTGCTCATTCCAGCAGCCGCACATCTCTCGCCGCTGCTCATTCCGGCCGACGTTGCTTCGCAGCTCCCTAGGCGTTCGAAGCTTGCGTCGCCAGTCCACTGTTCTTGTATCTCCGCCGCTGTTCTTCATTTTTTTTTCGCCGCCGTAGCTTCTCTTTCTCGGCTCACCTCCACTGCCGCCTGGACCACTTTCTTCTACCGATTCCGTCGCTACCAAAAGCGCCGCCATCGGACCACCGTCTTGCCAGATTACAATATAATCCCTGATTTGTTTGAATTGCAGCTCCTGCCCCTAATTTATTTAAATTACGGTTTCTGTCCCTAATTTATTTAAATTGCAGTGATTGCCAAAAAAAAAAAAAAAAAAAAAAGAGGAAAGAATTATTATTTTTTCTGCCCTTTCCAGCAGCCCTGTACCCTTTTCATTCGCAAGCATTAGGCATGTCTGACGCATCCTCTTCAGAAGTCGCCTCTGGTTCTGACCCAGTCAACTCGAATAACAATGGAGGGGGAGGAGTTGACCACACATCGTCTCAATTCATCATATCCGGTCACAAATTGACTGGTAAAAATTACCTCCAATGGTCCAAATCAATCCTTATCTCCATTAGCGGGAAAGGAAAAGATGAATACCTGACTGGGGAGATACAAGAACTGACCAAGGCAGACAAAAGATATCGCCAGTGGAAGACTGAAAATAACTTGGTAATGTCATGGTTGCTAAACTCAATGAATGCCGACATCAGTGAAAACTTTCTGTTGTATGACACAGCAAAGGAGATATGGGATGCAGTACAGGAGACTTTTTCTACTCATGATAACACAGCTGAGTTGTTTGCAGTTGAAGGAATCCTGCATGATCTGTGTCAAGGTGATGATTCGGTCACTCAATACTACACGAAGCTCTCTAGATTATGGCAGCAGGTAGACATATTTGAGAAAGAAGTTTTCACCAATCCAAGAGATGAGGCCACACACAGGAAAAGCATTGAGAAAAAGCGAATTTTCAAGTTCCTGTTAGGGCTGAATCGTACCCTTGATGATGTGAGAGGACGAATTATGGCAATCAAACCATTACTTACTCTCCGAGAGACTGTTTCTGAGGTGGTGCGCGAAGAAAGCAGAAGGAAGGTAATGCTCGGCTCTAACAGCATCAGTACACAACCAGATGGTAGCGCCTTGGCTATCCATGGAGGGAAGTTCAACCAGCCTAGGAAGCGATCATGGTGTGAGCATTGCAAACGGCCAGGTCATTTCAAGGATAAATGTTGGAAACTTCACGGAAAACCTGCTGATAGGCAATTTAAGAACAGTGGGGACAGAGATGCAAAAGGTTACATGGCCAGTGGGAATGAAGGTGTTGGAACAGATTCAGTT
Organism: Xanthoceras sorbifolium; assembly: GCA_003430845.1. Taxonomy (NCBI): domain Eukaryota; kingdom Viridiplantae; phylum Streptophyta; class Magnoliopsida; order Sapindales; family Sapindaceae; genus Xanthoceras; species Xanthoceras sorbifolium. The sequence goes on from CM010622.1 coordinate 11,220,120, forward strand.
GTACACATTCAGGAGCAATTGAATCAGCTGCAGAAAATGGTTTCGGGTGTAAATGCCTCAGTGGTTGGTGCCGGATCTATTGCTACTAAAGGTATCTTCTCCACTGCCTTGAATGTGAACAAGGAGGTCCTAGGTCCTTGGATTGTGGATTCAGGTGCAACTGATCACATGATAGGTGATGCTAGGGTGTTTAGTACTTTTGAGCAATGTCAAGGTAACTATAATGTCAAAATTGCAGATGGTTCTCTGTCCAAAGTCACAGGGTGTGGTTCTGTTATTCTTTCAAAAACTCTAACCCTGCAGTCTATGTTATATGTTCCAAATTTAGATTGTAACCTTCTTTCCATATCCAAACTCACTTCTGCTGAAAAATGTGTGACTAAATTTTCCCCCACTTATTGTGTATTTCAGGACATGATTTCGGGGAAGACGATTGGAACTGCTGAGATACAATCTGGTCTCTATGTCATCAAGGCTGAAGCTTTTAAGGGTATACAAGGTCATTCTTCTGAGTCCAAAACTTTTTCTCTTGAGTCTATGTCTAAGTCAAATAAAGAGAGTATTGTTCTGCTTTGGCACTATAGGTTAGGACATCCTAGTTTCCTGTATCTAGAGAAATTGTTTCCTGACTTATTTATTAATAAAAGTTCAAAAGATTTTCATTGTGATTTCTGTGAGTTGTCCAAACATACTCGTTCTGTGTACCATCCTAATAGCTATAAAGCCTCCAAACCATTTGCTTTAATTCACAGTGATGTTTGGGGCCCTTCTAGAGTCCCTAATATCACTGGTGCAAAATGGTTTGTCACATTTATTGATGATCGTACCAGAGTCACATGGGTCTTTCTCATGAAAGAAAAGTCTGAAGTCACCAATATCTTCAAAAATTTTCATTCATTGATCAAAAATCAGTTTCAAACAAAAATTCAAGTGTTCAGATCTAATAATGGAAGAGAGTTTGTAAACCAAGGGTTGAGAGAGTATCTTTGTAGTGAAGGGATTGTCCACCAGACCACATGTGTAGACACACCTCAACAAAACGGTATTTCTGAAAGAAAAAACCGCCACCTATTAGAGGTAACTAGATCCCTGTTGTTCTGTATGAGGGTGCCAAGTCATTTTTGGGGTGCAGCCATCCTCACCGCTGTACATCTTATTAATAGACAACCCTCAAGAGTATTACACTTTAGAACTCCGTGTCAAACCCTACTTGAAACTTATCCTCATACCCAACTTATATCAACCATTCCTCTCCGTGTCTTCGGTTGTACAGTGTTTGTACATGTTCAACCATATTACAGGGGTAAACTTGATCCTAGCGCTGTTAGGTGTTTATTTTTGGGTTATTCTCCTACTAAAAAAGGATATCGATGCTACAACCCAAACACCAGAAAAATTCATATTTCTTTGGATGTTACCTTTGTTGAAGATCAACCTTTTTTTCCTCAAACTCAAATTCAAGGGGGGAGTGAGAATGAATTTCAGGTTTTAGATCAGAGTCATAGTCATGTTTTCCATAAAAGTTCATCCGGACCTAACAGTGAGTCTCATCTTCCTAATGTGCATGAAATTCCTCTTTTTGAGTCAAACGTATCTCCTATTTATCCAGACATGACAAGTAAGTTCCAAGCAGAACCTATTGTATACTCGAGGAAGCCGAAAGAAAATGAAGATGGACCAGACAAGATTGTACCTCTGCATGACCAAGAATCTCAACTGGAATCAGTCCACATACCCGATTCCAATAATGAACCCTTGAGTGATCCTAGCACCGGCCAAGATACTAACCAGACCAGTGAGGAAGTTCCTTCAGATACTGAAATACCTATCGCCCTAAGGAAACCGATAAGAAAGTGCAGAGAGAGACCTCTTTACCCTTTGAGTAAGTATATATCCTATGAGGGCCTTTCATCTAGTTACAAAATTTTTGCTCACAATATTTCTCAAGTGTCTGTTCCAGTAAACATTCAAGAGGCTATGTCAATTCCAGAGTGGAAAAATGCAGTTATGGAAGAGTTAGGAGCACTTCAGAAAAATAAAACCTGGGATATCACAGAATTGCCAAAGGATAAAAAGGCTGTAGGATGCAAATGGGTTTTCACAGTAAAGCATAAAGCAGATGGCAGTGTAGAACGCTACAAGGCTAGATTGGTGGCGAAGGGTTTTACACAGACCTATGGGATCGATTACGAGGATACCTTTGCTCCAGTTGCTAAACTGAATACAATCAGAGTTCTTCTTTTCCTAGCAGTTAATCTCAACTGGAAGCTTCACCAAATGGATGTGAAGAACGCTTTTCTGAATGGAGAATTGGCAGAGGAAGTTTATATGGAAGGCCCTCCAGGCTTAGAAAATGCATATGGAGACAAAGTCTGTAAGTTAAAAAAATCTCTGTATGGGTTGAAACAGTCTCCCAGAGCATGGTTTAAAAGGTTCACGAGAGCCGTAAAAGGGTTTGGTTATACCCAATGTCAAGCTGACCATACCTTGTTTGTTCATCATGCCACAGGTGTTATTACTATACTCATTGTGTATGTGGATGATATGATTATGACAGGTAACAGTGAGGAGGAAATTCATAAGTTAAAATCCTTTCTAGCCAAGGAATTTGAAATCAAGGATCTAGGAAGCATGAAATACTTCTTAGGAATGGAAGTTGCAAGATCGAAAGCAGGGATTTGCATAAATCAGAGGAAATACATCCTGGATCTTCTCAAAGAAACTGGGATGACAGAATGTAAGCCGGCTGATACACCTATGGACTATACGACGAAGTTGGGTCTCATAGAAGAAAGTCCACCTGTAGACAAAGGAAGGTATCAACGGTTGGTGGGGAAACTGATCTATTTATCCCATACCAGACCGGATATTGCATTCCCGGTGAGCACCGTTAGTCAATTCATGAACAGTCCGAATGAAGAACATATGGGAGCAGTTTTGAGAATTCTAAGGTATTTGAAGATGACACCAGGACAAGGTATATGTTTCAAGAAAAGTGACGATAGAGGTGTTAGAATCTTCACAGATGCAGATTGGGCTGGTTCAGTGGTAGACAGAAGGTCTACATCTGGGTACTGTTCCTATGTTTGGGGTAATTTGGTCACTTGGCGGAGCAAGAAACAGTCTGTGGTCTCTCGTAGCAGTGCTGAAGCGGAATTTCGAGCAATGGCTCATGGAATTTGTGAGGGAATTTGGTTGCAAAGACTACTAAATGAACTCAAAGTTCCTATGGTTAAGCCAATGGAACTGTTGTGCGATAATCAAGCCACTATTAGCATCGCAAAGAATCCAGTGCACCACGACAGAACAAAACATGTGGAGATAGACCGGCATTTTATCAAAGAAAAGTTAGAAGCAGGGTCTGTCAAGATAAGTTACACTCCTACCAATTCTCAGACAGCTGATGTGTTTACTAAGGCTCTACCAAGAGCATCTTTCGAAGGATTATGTTCCAAGCTGGGTGTGATCAACATGTACTGCCCAGCTTGAGGGGGGGTGTTGAATTCTGTATTCTAGAATATAGATTAGTCAATAGTTGTTAGCATTCTAGAATATAGATTAGTCAATAGTTGTTAGCTTGTAGTCAATAGTTGTTAGCTTGTTAATTAGTTTTGTCAATGGTTGTTAGATCCAATCCCTACCTCTAAGGGATTGTGTTCCTTCTCTTTGTGTATATATTCATGCTTATGGTCAGTAAAGAAATACAGAAAATTCAGAAATCTTCAAGTGAAATCTTTCTTCTTATTTTTAAGTACAAGTTTACATCAATATATATACTTCCTAGCACACCCTATTTACATTATTGACCCATATCCCTAATATTCTACAATTTATAGTTCTCCATTATACTTGCTTACGGTGCTATGAACCAATGCTCTGACCTTAATTGAACTATAAATTTTTTAGAATCGTTTCAATTGTTTATTTATTCAAATTTTTGGTGACTGGAGTAGAATTGTATTTGTTAGGATCCTTGACACTTGGGAGTTTTTTTGGCAATCTTTCGCAGATGTGCGGACTCAGGCAATGTATCAACTGCTAGATTCTGGGTTTATTGGGTTGATATTTTCCTGCTTTAGTGAAGACATCAACAAGGTTTGTATTTCATGTTTATTAAATGGGAACTAGTCTTGTGTGTCTTAGGATGTGTGTAGTTAGGAACCAAGGAAGTAAATATTGATAATATCCTCAAATGTCCTTGATAGTTTCCATATTTTGGAGGGACTAATATTGAAATAGAGGGGAAGTAAATATCTTCTAGAATATTCAGGATATATTCAAAAATTTCAAAAATATCGATATTTATGAAATTTTCCGATGTATCATGAATATTTCGGGATATATCCAGATATTCTAGAAACTATTTAAATAATATTTTATTTATTTAGTCTCAAACAATTAAATTATTTTTCACAAAGGTGAATTAAAGCTTCAAAAGAGTTTGGAATATATTATTAAATTGGCTTTGGACATTATCCATTTAATAGATTTTCTTTGTCCATATGCCTATCAATTGTTATCAGAAGATAACAATAAAAATAAAAAGGAGATGAATATGACTTAATTGACTTGGTCTATTATCTAAGAAAGTTAATATAGTTTTCATGTCTTGGGCTCTTGGCTTGGAGTTGGGACAAGATTTTATGTTTTACAAATTTTCTTTGTTCACTTCACATGCAAAACAATTACTTATAGAGTCAAATTTTCTTTGTTCACTTAACATTCATAACAATTATTTTGGGGTCAGAATTTTATTTGTTCACTTCCTATGCATAACAATTATTTATTAAATCTATTATTTTAGATTATTGGCATTGGACTCATATTTTTTTTTTCTTTTGAACATATTACATGAATAATTGATAGATTACCTTATCTTGGGTTGGGTTAACTCAGAATATATTATCCATTTGAGCCTTCAGAAAGGTTTCGGAAGATATTTAAAGCCAACTATTTTAGATTATAGGTCTCATATAATCATACCAAATACCAACCCACAGATTTTCAATTTTTGCTATCCTATTTTGGATTCTTGAAATGCATGAAGACAAATAAAAATATATAAAATAGCTATTGTCCCCACCTATCAATCGAATGGAAAATAGGTCCCATTCGATCACGAACTATTGGTTGCCATTTCATTTGTTATGCACGTGACAAAAAATATATATATATATATATATATATATAAATATATATATATATATATATATCAAATTGAGAATTTTGCTTGAGTTGTCTCAAGCCAAGATAAGTATAGCCATCAATTATTCAAGTAATATGTTAACAAAAGATGGGTCCAATGCAATTCGGTGAAATCACAGACTCAATAAATAATTGCTATGTATGTGAAAATGAACAAATTAAATTGTAACTCCAAAAATAATTGCCATGTATGTGAAGTGAACAAACAATATCTGTAAAATATAAAATCTTGTCTCGACTCCAAGTCAAGAGCCTGAGCCATGGAAAACTATAAAGTGCCATGTATAATAGGCCATATCAGCAAAGTCACATGCATCTTTTGTTTATTCTTTTATGTTCTTTATTGTTAAGACAGGAAATTTATTAACTGAAAAGTGTTCCTAGCCAATTCCATAATTGGTTCTAATTTGTTTTAAAGCTTTAGTTCTTCTATGTGAAAAAAAATTTAATTGTTTGAGATTAAATAAATAAAAGATTATTTAAATATTTTTCAGAATATCCGATTATTTTTCGAAATTTTTTAATATATTCCGAACATTCTGAAAGATCTTTGTTTCACCCCTGTTTCGATATCGATCCCCCAAAATATTGCAAATATTGGGAATACTATTGATATTTACTTCCTTGGTTAGTATCAATGGCTTCATTTCTTATACAATTTACAATAGCATGGTCTTAAAATGTGTTCTAAGGCCTCAAAACTGTGGGTGAATGGTAAAGAGGTTGAGCATTGATTGTGAGTTTAACTTCGAAACAGTAAATAGTTATTTATTTTAAATTACTTCAATACCCTTATATGAGAAACAAAACTTTTGCAACCATTAAATAGAGAGAGAAAAGCTTAAAGTTGTACTAATGTCATCATGACCTATAATACAAATTTTGCAGTTATCCAAGGAATTCAAATTTTTTTGGTGGACAATGAACATATGGTCTCTTAAGTTTCTACTCATTATTCTTCACGCTTCCTCGTGTATTTTTTCTCCTTCATCTGGTTAAATTGAAACTCACTATCATGACAAATCATAAGCTTTTTCAGGTCTGCACTCAAATCCTTACATCTCAACTCTAACAATTTCTCTATTAAATCCCCATATTCTCTTTCTAACATTGTGTAAAAATCATATTTGAACACTGTTTGAAAGTGAAACTGATAACCAGATCACTGATTCCATCCCCGTATCATTACTAAATCTACAATGACTGTACATGCCTTATTCACAAAATCAATGAGTTCACATTCATTTGAATCAAGCTGATCTCTGAATCTTCAATGTGTCTAACAATCAGCTTTGTGGTCAAATTACTTCAATATACATCCCAATTTTCTGATAATGACGATCTTTGCGGCAAACATATGCAAAGACAAGTGCAAAAGTATTGGATTTTTTTTAAGGAAAAGAAAAATCAATGGTAATAGTAACTAATTTTATCAAAATCTATTACAGATAATTATGAAGCAGTGTCAAACTTCCTGAGAAACACAAGTTTACCCTTCTAACTGTTGCTGCTAATAACAGCGTCATGATGATTAGAGTAAAATAAGGAAGTCAAATAAATTGAATCCTTTATCATCATCTCTTTCTGCTTGTGGCTCCTCTTTGACAGCAGCAGAAGGGGCAGCCTAACCACCACCACCACCACCAGCGCAGCAGGCGCAGCAGCTGTTACAGTTGCACCCCCTGAGCAAACTTTTAAAATAAGGTCTTCCATTGCTTCTCTTCTCAAAGACAAAGAAAACAAAGTTAAGCCAGTAAGAATCAATCTTTACATTTTTGGAAACAAACTTGACCAATGAGTTCTGTAGCTTGTTTAAGAGAATGAGTTATCCTTCTTTTAGCTTTTCTCTCTCTTATCTAGTGGTTCTCTTTGTTTATAAAGATAACTAATTAACGATAAATAACTATTTGATCTAAGTGAAAACGTAATCAGTGCTCAACCTTTTTACCATGCATCCGCATTTTTCGGGGCCTTAAAGTGTGCCCTTATGACACACTTTAAAACCACCCTTTATGATACAAGTCGTGGACCATTAGATTAATGCACTTTTTTAATGGCTTAGATTACATTTTGCAGGTGTAATTTTCCATGTGCATTAATTATGCATGTTAGATTTAATCTCAAACATTGAAACTGCATAGATTTGATGGTCTAAAAATCATGTGAAGTAGTGTCAAGTAAGGACTGCTGATACTGCTATTTATATAGTCCTTCTCTAGTGTGGACATTTGCACTTTATATATAATAATTTTCAATCAAAACCATCCTAATGATTATTTTTCTAGGCCTTCGACCTAAATAATTGTGTTTGTGATCTAGACAATGGTGCACGTGACGTAGAACAAGAAAACTGTGGCATGCGACTCAGATAACCGCATACACCACAAGTTTGGATGGAAGAAAATTGCACCTGGTGACTAGGTTTGAAATGGAATTGAAATTAGGACTTGGTCCCGTGGCGTAATTTTCTTGGTCTGTATAGGGTCGATGTCGCGTGCGTGATTGCTTATGTTGTATGCACTATTGTCTAGGTTGCAAACAAAATTGTCTAGATCGCTGGTTTGGAGAAAAAATCATTAGGAATCTAGGATGATCCTGAAGAATTTCTCTCTCTCTCTCTCTCTCTCTCTCTCTACAAATGTTGATGCAGCTAAGCTAAAAACATGCTTGGGCTGATTGCAGGTTGGAAGAATCCAAGTCATTGCATTCCAGTCCTCGGATGGGAAGCAAAATCACATGTCAGGACCAATTTCTCTATCACCTGTTAATAAAACTACTGTTATTGATGTTGAATCATCATTAAGTTCCTCGGAAGATCTCTCTGTGAGATCAGGAACTGCAAGGGTAGGGAGCCCTGAGCAAGACACTGGTGATTCCAGAATAGTGACAGGATCTTGGAAGGTACATGTTTTGATTCTCGAATTTGCAATAATAGTAGGACTTTAGAGACCCATGGAAAGTTTAGAAAAATAATCACAATACTTTGTTGCATGATTTTGTTTCTAAACTTACTGCTCTTTACTGAAAATTTACCGTTACTTCTAAGGTATTTTGTCCATGTAATGGTTTATTTTAGATAATAAGTTATGAAAACTTGGCTAGTTCATATTTTGTTCTTTAAAGTAAATAAAAAATAACTAAACTGCTAGGAGGTGCAAGCTAATCACATAATAAAAAAATGAAACCCTAGGAGCGGGGTTCAAATCCCGTTGTGCCACCTACTTGGATAGAATTTTCCATGAGTTTTTTAACTACCAACGTTATAGGATAGTAATCTTTAGTTTAGTGCTTGGAGAACGAAGAAAGGTAGGGAGATTTCTGTATATAAAAGAAATAAACGAATTAAGATAAAAGGAAAAAAAAAAAAAAACCTCAAGGGTGGGCTAAGGCCTAAGTGGTAAATACCCTTGACTCTCAACCAACAGATCAAGGGTTTGAATCCTGTCAGGCTATCTACTTAGAATCTTTATATCTCAAGAGTTTCTTGACTAATAAGGTTGTAGGGTTTGGCAGAAGTCTCCAGTTCAGAGCCTGGTGGACAATGAAAGTTTGGGAGATTTCTAGGCATCAAAAAGAAAATTGCATATTACAAAAGAAGAGAACAAGAGGAAAGAAACTGATGCCAATGTCTGAAACATTGAGAAATCTAGAAGTAGCTGGATATTTAGAAAGAAGTGCAAAATGTCAGCCATGTTACTTTAAATACTAGTCTTAAGCTCCATAAGTGAATGTTTGATGCAAACACCCGTCTGTTAGATCTTTAGCACCAGTTGCAGAGCCTGACATTTTCAATTTGAGGGCCATCATGCAAAAAGATATGGTTTTGGGGGCCAAAACATAATAAAGAAGATTTATGTACAAATGTTTTTAATAAAAATATCTATTGTTAAATAATTGTAGGCCATGGGGTTATGGTTCCCCTGGCCTGTTTGTGGCTTTGCCACTGTTCAGGAAACTTGACTATGGTGAATTTAATATTTTTTCTTCAGCATTCAAAACACTATTTTATATATAATCATGTCTGGAAGACAACTTCAACATAAGCAGAACTACAACCACATCTGAAATTTGAGAACGGTGTCCCTTTTAAAGAAACATTTCATTTTAAGAAAAAAAAAGGTACCTGAATTTTTTTTTTTCCTTATTTCTTTTGTGTTGTTAAGTACAAAATTGTTCTGCAAGTGAAACTGTATAATTTGCTAAGGTTTCTTTCTGTTCAACATTTCATAACTAATGTTCCAAGCCTATTTTGTATTTTTCATAATCAAATTAAAATGCTTTATAATTTTTTTATGTGTCCAATTTTTATGGTAGGATATAAAATAATTATGAGTTCATTTCTTTCTAAGTAGGCCTTGTGTAGCTTTTTGAGTTGCACTCTGACCAATCTCTTCATTCTAGAAAAAGGATTAGGCTCCTCTCTCTAAGTATCTCCAATATGTTGTAAAATGTGATCAACCTTTTGATTTTTGATACCCAATCTGCAATGTTGTCTACACTCTCCAGATTTTTTTTTTTTTTGGTCTTTTGTCTTTTTGGTTCTCTTCTGGATGACCTTGGCAGCTGATAAGCATGCACTTATCTTATGATACTTTCACATTGGTAGTAGAATTTTTCTGAAGTAATTGGTACACGAATTACTAATGGGACCAAATAAATGTTCTTGAACTTTTATTTTATTTTATTTATTTATTTTTGTCATGGAGGTCAAATTTGGTGAGTGCCTGAATTTGCGGAATGTATCGTTACAAATAGTAGCCTCTGGTTGAGCCTGTACTGCCAGTTACCTCAAAGACACATGCATACTGCTTTCACTTTGGGGTCTTTTCCTTAATTTTTGTATCATTATTTGCTAGGGTGGAGGAAGATCTTCAGACTTGGGTGGTTTCTTTGCAAATGCTGATGCCAGTCATCTTGAAAGAGAGAGAACTGGAGGAAGCTACCAAACTGGTGATTTGAATAAGGCTGTTGTTGATATAGATCCTATGGATATGTCTGAAAGTATGCAAGAGGCAATGCACCGTTCAAATCTGGACATGAGGTATACTTGAGTATGTACTTAAATCACTTGATACCTCCTTTCTTTGTTGTTCTAGCGTCCATATCTGTTAACATTGTGAATAAGACGAAATACCTCCTTTTTACTAGAGATCCTCATATTAGATTCTGTTTGTTAACAGTGGTGCAGAGTATGTTCGGAAAGAAATCCCTCTAATTGTTTTGTCAACATCATCTCTACTGAAACTTGATTCACCTTTAATGTCATTCACGGATTTGCAACGTGTTCTATTTGAAGAGGAAAGAGCAGCCTATAACCAAGCAGTGTTGCAAAACATGAGGTGTTCATTGAATGCCGTGTTACTTTCATATAATTGACTTGTATTTTTATGCTTCTATTGCAATTTTTCCCTTCATTTATCATCTACTCTAATTTTCTTCATTTTTTTAGGGATGGAAAAGTGCATCCCCTTACTTTCATTCATCACACATCGACATATCAGGCCTCAATGTGCAAATTAATTGAATATTGGTTAGAAACAGACTCCTATCTCTTGTTTGATTGTACAAATTCCACTTTTTGATTGTACTCACATCCTTTCTCCTAAATCCATTTTCAGTTTAAGTCCTGCCATAAATGCACTACAGGATCGGTTGAAGGAGAACGAAATTCGGGTATGGAAAAAATTTAATTATTCGTAATATAGAAAAGAGAGTATAAAAGTGAAATCTCATGATGTCTTTTTTCCCCCTTTTATAGGAAACACTACATTGTATTATACAAAAGAGAGTACAAAAGTGAAATCTCGTGATGTCTTTTTTTCCCCCTTGATAGGAAACAATACATTGTATTATACAAAAGCGAGAGTACAAAAGTTCAATCAGCAGTCCACTAAGGGAGCAAACAGCCTTTCAGAAGGAACTCCTAAAACTATTTAAAAGCAGCAAAAATCTCTTTCAAAAACTACCCTTGACTTTTTTCGTTTCAAACTTAAGTTTGGAAATTGATAGAAATGACTTAAAATATTGAGATTGACCTTTTCTGTATGCAACTAACTTTCTCAATCTTGCTCTTTCATTTCTTCTCTTGCACACGTTCAACGGGTTCCACTTTGCATGTTTTATTCCAGCATTTATATGCAAGACAGACAGTTGGTGGTTCCATTCTTTCATACTTTGGGGCACCGTAAATTAATGTTATACATGTAATTTATTGGATGATTTGTTTCGCTCTTATCTAACAAATGTGTACGGTACCTTTTATTATATATATTTTTTGAAACAGTTAGCGATGCTGACCGATGAAGCAAAGACTCTGGAGACTGAGGCCTGTAGGGGAAGTGAGTCGAGTGCAGCATCTCCTCATCGTTCTCCATCTCATGGACTCAGGGGAAGTAATTTGGTTGGTCACAGGGACTTGCATAGTTCAGCTGATGTTAGGACTCTAGCTGGTCTTGGGAGTCGGAGTAGAAAAGGGTCTCAATAAAATTCCAGACTGAACTTGTTGCCACAACATCTGTAAGTGTCACATCTGGCTGTTATTTTTTATGTCCTTTCATTTCTTTCATTTTATTATTTGTACATTTTGGTGCTACCTTGAGATTCTGTGGTATTTGGGTTACATGCTGTTTTCAATTGACTGCAAATTGATGAACTTTTGGTTATTATGATGCAAATTGTTTACTAGGTTTACGATTAAAATACTTCTCATCTTATTATCCTAAATGTTTCAGAAAAAGGAACAGACCTTCATTTGGATTTGAACATATTGTCAGTCATACCAAGTATAAATAGATAATATGTTAATTAGGTTTGCACTTAAATAAAATCACAAAGAGGGGTATTTGCAGTATGTTATTACCTGTAAAACTGATGTTGAATCACCAATTGAGCATTACTTGGTATGCATGCCTTTTTTTCTTCAGGTTGGGCTTTTTTTTGGTCTGTTAGAGGAACCTCTGCAATTTGTTGGAATGCCGGCATTAATTGTTCAGAAGTCAGTGCTGCAAGTGAGTCTCTTTCGATCGTTGTCATGGTCGGAGAGAGGAATTAGAATATCGGTGATGGGAAGTGTTTCTTAAAAGATGAATAATATTGTATATATTGTCTCATTGGTTATTTATATGGTCTTGCTGCTTTTGTGAACTTTGCAGATTGTTTTGTGCCATGTTGTGGAGCATGGTTTTCCATTACTCAAAGCAATAGTTTCCCATAATTTCCTTTTGTCATTTGGAGGTGGGTTTGTGTACTTTTGTACATTGTCTTGTATTTTGAATGAAATACTGTATCATTTATGATTTAACCCAAAAACAGAAAAAGAAAAAAAAAAGGAAAAAAATAGGCGGAGGATCCGGCACCCGTTCCGACTTCCTGAATCTTGATCATCCCATATATATTTTCTTTCTTTGAAGTAGTAGCGGCGGACAACGTTTGGTTTGGGTTGGTTTTGTCCATACCAAACTAAACTATTATTAATTGGTTTAGTCATTTATAACTCACATCAAACCAATTATCAATGTAAAATTAAAATCAACATCAAACTTAAAATAGGTTTATTTTTTTATTTAATTAGAAATTTTCAAGTTATTCTATTACTAACAATTTGTATAGATTAAAATTACTACAACATCCATTATCAATATAATAAATAATAAAAATAATTTTTTTTGAAGGGGGTACAATTATAAGATTAATAAGTACTGTCGGGATTTGCCGTAGTAATTACTAAATGTACAGTCTGAATATCTACTCTTATAATTGAAGGCATTTACTTAATTTTTTTTGAAGGGGGTACAATTATAAGATTAATAAGTACAGTCCGGATTTACCGTAGTAATTACTAAATGTACAGTCTGAATATCTACTTTTATAATTGGAGGCATTTACTTCCGCAATGAGGGGAAAAACTACCTACACATGCTAGTAAATGTACATGGTGGGAATTGAACCCTTACTACTAGTGTGGGAGGAAGCCGTATTAACTACTTGATCTATGAGTGGATGTGTAAAATAAATATAAAAATTAGTACGTTGAAAATAAAATTTGTTGACAGTAAAAAATGGGTTAAGTAGTTTGATCGGTCATTTATTTTCATATATTTACGATCCTTAAACCGTATCTTTTAATTGTATTCTTGAGTATTTTTGGTGCTTTTGACGTGTTTTCCTTGAGTGTGCAGGTTTAGGGACCTAAGTGATGATTTTGCATATTTTTAGGGAAAAAGTTTAAATTCAGTAACTTTGGGGAAGGGCATCGATGAAAGGATGTTAAAGTTCTGGGGAAAAATTGCAAATTCAGAAAGCTCCACCAATTTAAGTGAAACGGCGCCGTTTTGGACCAAAGCATTGGTCCAAAACGACGCCGTTTTGGTTAAGAAAGAAAACAAAAAAATTAAAGCCCAGAATCTACATGCATGGCGACCACCAGCCTCTCGCACCTCTCCTCGCGATGAAGACGCTTGTGCCCAACCAGTGAGCAACGCGAGCTCGACCGCGACCTGTGCTCGCGTCCTCCACCTCGCGGCGATGATAACCCAGCCCAGCAGTGTACAACGCGAGGGGCAGCGCGACCTGTGCTCCTCGCGGTGCAGCTCGCGATGGAGAAGAAAAGAGAACCAGTGAGCGTGGCGAGGAAGACCGCGACCTGTGCTCCTCGCGGTGCAGCTCTCGATCCAGCAGCTCTTAGCGGTCCAGTGAAGGCCGCGACCAAGCCACCGCGACCACAGGTCGCGGTGGTGGTCGCGGTGAGTGAAAAACAGAGCCCTAATGGGCTGCTATAAGAAGAAAATGGTGCAGCAGTTGGAGGGGGAGAGAGAGCTCGTGGCAGACCAGTCCAGCAGCTTCCAAGCTGCTCCAAGGGTGATTTTCCACCCTCCTTGCTCCTCTCAAACACATCCCAAGCATCCCAAATCATCACAACAATCTCTAGTTCGTAAGTGTTCATCGAAGAAGACGAAGATCGAAAGCGGAGAAGTTCAAGCCGGACCAAAGCGAGACTTCGAGCCTTGAGAGCTTCGATGGGTTGTATTTCATCTCATTAATCTTCCTTGATTGTCCGTTTATGATTATGAGTTGTTAGAACTATTGTTAGGTGATTTTCGGAACCGTGAACGGATTTGGATTTTATTGTTTATGAATATATTATGTGATTTATTTCATGATATTATGTGCTTAATAATAATCAATATGTTTTCCATTTCCGTGATTGGAACCGTATGACCACCTCGCATTATCCTCCATTGAATCCGTCTCGCTTTATATTAATTGTTTTAGTTAATTTAATTTAGTTTAATTATTGAAAACCATGATTATGGGCTAAACTTGTAAGTTGGGGTTTTGATGATTGAATGAAATGATTGTTTAATTTGTTGCGGTTGATTATTGCATTGTTAAGTGGTTTTATTGTGCTTAATGCTTTGAATGTGAAGGCCTACATTTAAATGATAAATTGGTTGTGTGTTATGTACCGAGAGGAGACGCCCACCACGTACTCGATATAATGTCCACCACAAGTAAAATTGGATAGAGATATACTAATTTGTGTGATCACATAGGGTGTTTATTGTGACTAATGCATTTCCATGCACTTGGATATACCATCGAGAGATAGGATATTAGTGTGTGCGGAATAGGTCCGATTTACCTCGAGAGGGGACTTTGGATAAATTAGATAAACACGGTCATCATCATGTATAGTTAAACTACAACAATGTGCTTTCATGGAACTCAATTGGATGGATTAGGTGAATTCAAATACCCTAACTAATCTCTCATATTGGTTGCTTGCTTTATTTTTATGTCTTTATATTTTTATCTTTTAATATCTTTCGATTATTCAAATAGAAATAGGCTTGGTTAATTTTAGTACTCAACGCCTAAATATCTCTGTGGAGACGATAATTTACTCATCATTTTATTACTTGTGCTGACCCCGTATACTTGCGGGTACAAAATAGGCGTGTCATAGTCAATACAATAGTTAACTATGCCATGTAAGAGAGTTTAGTAGTCAATTGAGCTGATAATTTCCTGTCTCACTATTTGAAGTTTGTGAAAAGGTTCTCGGCTGTTATAAGAACCTTGCAAACACAAGCTATGGAGTAGGTAACTGAAAAGGAAGAGAAAAATCGGTAAGGAGTGCTGGACTTAAGCCGGCGATTAACCTCCGAAGATCAAGTCAGTTCAAATATGATGGAACAATTAATGAGTTAATTCAAAGAATTTTTAGGGTTGGTGAGTTATAATACATAACATACATTCCTCATTCTTCAATGACCTCATTTATAGTGAACCAGACATTCCCACTACCTTATTTTATTTTAGGAATGTCCAGATTGTCTGTAAATGTGGTCGGCTTTATGTTAACTTAAACGTGAAATATTTGCCTTCTCGGAGAGCCTGTCTAGAGATGGGACATGATGTGTGGTTGAACGGTAACCTGTAGAACCAAGGTATTTAATACGCCTGACTTCTCTGATGACAAGGTTATGAACTTGGTTAGGTTTATCATAAATACTATCAGATGTATTGTAGATTGTCAAGCTCTGAGCGGACTAGGGCCGTACTGTTTGTCGTTGACACAATGCTGACAATCAATTAATGTTCTGTGAGAACATTGAAGATGCTTGGATTATTATCTCTTTAGCTGATAACTTTCTCAGTGGTCTATCTCCAAATGATGTCGAAACTATTTTTAGTCTAGATGACTATTTGATGGTCAAACGACTGCGTATTGTGATAAAGCTGATATGGTGGAGTGTGGGTGGAAATTACCCATAACAAAATTAATTTAATTTTTTTGCCACTCAAGTCTTGATTTAACACTTAAATTATGTGGCTTTGAATTGTGTCTTTTTAGTTAAATCTTAAATTAAGTTTAAAACATTTTAAATTAAAAAAAGTTAATTTTTTTATACTTTTCACTTAATTGTTACGACATAATTAACAAGTTGATACTTTCCTAAAATAACTTCATTTAAATACATTATTTTCAATATACGATATTCCTTAATTTCATCAAATCCAAACCCAAACCAAAAATAAAATAAATCAACCTAATTGAACCTTGAAGGCGGCGTAAACTCTCTGGGTTAAGATCAGAGAAGGCTAGCCTAACAAGAGGAGGTCAGCCGGCCTCCTCCCGATTGAAGGTGGGAGACTACGGCCTCCTCCCATTCTTTTTATTGGAGGAGGCCGTCGGACTCCTCTAATCTTGATGATGGAGGCCGCTGGCCTCCATTGTAATGGTCAGAGAAGGCCAAGTGATCTCTTGACAAAGTAGGCCTTTTTTCTTGTTAATTTTTTTAATTTTCTTTAATAAAATATTAAATTCTTATTTATTTATTTTAAATAAAATAATAAATTATTATAAATTAAAAATAGTTACCTATTAAAAATTAATGAAATAGATAGTTAAGATAAGGGTATAATAGTAAAAGCCAAACCACAGGATATTAAGTTAAGAAATCTAAAAAAACAAAATAAAGAATGTTAAATATTAAGTCCTATTAAGACTCCATTTGATATTGTTTTTAAGAAGTTAAAAACAGCTTATTAAATAATTTTAGTATAATAAAATTTTTTGGTAAAACTTTTATATTTATTAATTTAGGTTGATCTTACGGTAGGTTTAAAAAGTAGGTGAAAATTGTATTATAATTAATTAATTAAAATAACTGTTATTTTATTCTCTCCTTTAGGGTTTCTCTGAAACTTTTAGAGTGTGAGTAGCCGTTGGGTCTTTCTGACCTAGTTTTCACTCTTGGTGAGTGTAGTTGTTTTTCTTTTGTTTGGAATTATGAATCCGGAGGAGATCGCTCAACTTTGTCAATCCCTTTATATTAAGGAATCGGATGAACCAATAAATAATTTGAGTCAATCTAGGGGAGTGTAAACTTGACCTATGTTTGGTGGGAAAACTTTTTATGAATAAGGCTGTGAATCGTGAGGCGTTTCGTGCGATTATACCCCGAATATGGAGAATTGCGCAGGAGGTGGAGGTGGAAATTATTGGCTCTAACACCTTTGTGTTTACCTTTTCTAGTCCAGTTGATCGGAGAAGGGTGCTAGGTGGGGGGCCATGGAGCTTTGATAATGCTTTGTTGATCCTAGAGGAACCGATAGGAAACAGGGCTTTGGCCAATATGAAGTTTGAAAGGGTGATGTTTTGGGTGCAGATTCATAACGGCCCGTTGCTTTGTATGACTAGGGATATTGGTACTTTTTTAGGTGGACTAATTGGTGATGTGGCTGAATTGGATACTAGATTGAGAGGTGAATGCTTTGGCAAATATCTTCGTGTTCGTGTTTGGGTGGACGTTACGAAACCTCTGAAGCATTTCCTGAGGGTGAGAATGGCAGCCAATAAGCCGGAGATTGTTATGTTGTTGAAGTACGAATGATTGCTCGACTTTTACATGCATTGTGGCTTTATTGGGCATGTGTTACGAGACTGTCTCTGTAACACCCCCTGACCCGACCCATCTGGATCGACACAGGGAGCGTTACCGGGTTTTCAAATACTTTCTTAATTCTGTTTATAAACTAAAAACCATATAAAATCATATAAATTTGTAATTTAAAAATATTTTTCTAGTGAGCCCATCAAACTTTATTTTCAAAAATTTCGGCAGAGTTTCCTCTATTTTTCTGATTTCCCAAAACCTGTTTCAAATAAAACTCATATCAAATAAAATCCACAACAACACTTCAACTATCTTTTCATTCAAATGCGCATTTTGCCGTTTAGTGCGACTTTTCAAACAGTTTAAAAAAAAAATAAAACAGTTAATAATTCATTATTTACAATCCTTTGAAAATTAAAAACAGAATCATAAAATAATTATTTACAAAACATATATGTATAACATAATTACAAATCTCTGCATATGCATGCGTATCTAACCATAATAGACAACAACATATATATCTACCCCAGAAATGTGACTCTGCTCCTCTATCTGCAGCTAACTCCTCTTCAGTCTTGTCCTTCCTGGATATCCCTGTTACCTACGCACGATAAAAACCGACGCGCTAAGCATATAGCTTAGTGGGTGTATACTAAACTCAATTATCAAAATCATAAATAACTTTTCATAATAAAATATCACAATATTATCATATATAAACATGTTATTATTCAAATCATTTACAGAAATATAACTGATGAAATCAATTTAATAGAAACAACTCAATACAATTAATAATCCATACAAAACCGAATCATAAATTCTTTGATAATCATTTCTTTTCAAAGCAATCTCAATTCTGGCCCTCTGGTATACTCAACATAAACCAGGACTAGAATATGGGTAGTTCGACTTCAGTGGCTGTCTGTCGAACATAATTCCTACCCTAGGACGAATCCTAAGGGTGGTATGTATCTCCCTACTCTAGGACTGAGTGTTCGGAACCTAGAGAGGTACATAGCTCCCTATCCCAGGACGAATCCTTAGGAAGGTACGTATCTCCCTACCCCAGGACGAAGCCATGAGGAGGTACGTGTTTCCCTACCCCTGGACGAATCCATGAGGAGGTACATAATATCACATCAATATCAATATCGGTGCAGTACTGCTAAATGAACCCAGTTAGTATACCAACCTCCTATATCCATTTTTATGTCCAAGTATCCTAGGGCCGTTTCAATATAACATTTTCGAATTCTTCTATCAATACATGGTATTCCTTTCGAAATAAACAACTGTAATTCATAAATTGAAGTTAAATTCAACAAATATAATTATCGAACAATATTGTAAAACATGTTTTAGGTTTCTTGAAAATGATAAGATTGTTGCCTACGATATTTTGTAACAAGTCCTTTCAACATAATCGAAATACGATCGAATCAAAATATTCAAATAAAGAAACGTATAAATATATAGTTACCAAAATACTCAAAACTCTCAGATTCAAATCAAAAACACAAAATAAAATCGCAAGGGTTTCGGAAAGAAGTGTACACCAACCTGGATACCGTTTCTACACCTCTTTCTTTCTGGGTTTCCCCTTTTTCTTTTCTCTTTCCCTTTTTCTCTTTCTCTTTTCTTCCTTTCCTTTCCTTCCCTTCTTCTTCTTCTTCTCTTCTTCCTCTTCTTCTCTTCTTCTTCTTCTCTCTCTCTTCCTTTCTCTCTCTTTCTTTTCTTTCTTTCTTTTCTTCCTCTTCCGTTTTCCTTCTTCTTCTTTTCTGATTGGCTTCCTCGAGAAGCTTTCTCCACCAACTTATTTTTTTTATACAAATTCGGTCATCGCGACCGTCATCGTGACCTGTGGTCGCGCCACCTGGTCGGGGTACTCACTGGAGAAGTTCCACCGCTTTTATCGCGAGCAACTATCGCGGTAATCGGGTCGCGCTGGTGGTCGCGTTGCTCACTGCCCAAAATTCACATTTTTCACCGCGAGCTAGTCATCTCGATCCCTGGTCGCGGTGCTCATTGCCAAAAATTACCATTTTCACCGCGAGCGATTCATCGCGATCTCTGGTCGCGGTGAGAGGTCGCGGTACTCACTGCCCAATTTTCTCCCTTCTCTTCATGCATCATTTACGTTTTACACTCTTCAAATCATAAATTTTTTTATATCCACATATTCAAAATTAAGTATTCGAAATTAGGGATGTTACAGTCTCTTATCCCTTGTAGGTCATCGCGATGCTGAGACGACTACACAGTATGGCTTCTGGCTTAGGGCGACTTCACCTACTAAAAACAGAGGAAGCAAATTTGGTGGTAACGGACCTTCGTCTTCTTTGCCAGTCCCTGTTCCCATGCATGCAGTAGGGACGTGGTCACGTTATGATTCAGTGGCGTCACCGCTATTTACTACGAGATCATTATCACCTGCTGATGATGGTTTGCATGACGACTCTGTGTTGAATCATACTAATATGGGCAGTTTGTTGAAGAAGATACAACCCCATGCAACATGTGATGCTACAGTTCAGGGAAGTGGTGTGGTGGCTTCTCCCATGCAATGACCTTCGCATAGCACGGTGGCTTCAGATAGCAGGGTAAAGGGGACTCAGTTCTGGATTGAGCAAAGTCCGCCTTCACTGGAGACAACAACCCTTCTGTCATCGAAATGGTGTCTGGTGAGTTGGAAGAGGGTCACGGAAGGATTTTGGGGGCTGAACAGGAGCATAATAATGTGACTGGGAACAGTTGTGAGGTTAGTAGTGAGAATGCCCTGTTCGTTTTTTCTGCAGCTGCACAAACACCTACGGTGTCATATGATAGTTTGTCCAGGGAGGCGGGGTCTTTGGTGGCTGTAGAAGGGGGCGATGGAAGCGTTTGGCTTGGGTATGGATGACTATAGACTCTGACTTGATTCGATCTACTTCTTCAGGAAAGAGAGAGGGGGCTGATGATCTAGGGGGTGTGGTTCTGGTAAGAGAAGCAAAGTTGACTATAATGTTAATAGTGGTTCTAATTGTTTATCGGCGGGTACGGTTAATCCAGCCTGCCGAACACTATAAAAATCGTATTTTGGAATGTCCAGGGGTTGGGTAGTACTCGGGCAGTCCAAGTCTTGCGCCATTATATGCGAGACATCAACCCAATTATTATTTTTCTTTCTAAGACGATTTCTAGTATTTTCTAAATGGAGTTACTTCGTGTTAAGTTAGGCTTTTATGGCAAACTTGTGGTCGACAGGGATGGTAGGAGTGGGGGTTTATGTCTTTTTTGGAAGGATTCAGTTGATATTTCTTTGCTTTCGTTTGGTAAATTTCACATTGATGTTAAGGTTTGCTCGGTTAGTGGTAAGGTTTGGCGGCTGACTGGCTTTTATGGTAATCCGGCTTTATGGCTGTCATCTTTGCCATGGTTGTGTGGTGGTGACTGGAATGAGATTCTTTGTGAATCTGAGAAGAGTGGGGGTGGAATGCGTGCTCTATCTCTGATCAATAATTTTCGAGAGGCTGTGGATTTTTGTGGCCTTCAGGATTTGGGTTTTTGCGGTCCCGAGTTCACATGGAGTAATAAGTGGGAGGGTGATGATATGATTCAGGTTCGATTAGATCGGTGTTTTAGTAATTTAGATTGGTGTCGTTTGTTTTCGGAGTCGACTGTTTATCACTTGGCTTTTTGGAGATCGGATCATCGTCCTATCTTTTTTGAAGCCTTGGAGGAGAGAGTGGCTTCTAGTTTGCCGATTACAAAAGGTAATAAACGTTTTTATTTTGAGTTTTGTTGGGCGGATGATCCTAAGTGTAGAGAAACTATTAATAATTCTTGGAGTGATCATGGTAGTGGTTTTCATAGTGTTACTAATAACTTGGCTGCTTGTGAGAATAATTTGAGGCAGTGGTACAAACTTCAGCGTGGTAGTCTTGTGGCTTCAATTCGGGTTGCTCAAAATGAGCTTCGTGAGTTGTCTTGCTCTGCGAATCCAAGTTCTTGGAGGAGGATTAGGGAGGTGGAAAATCGTCTGGATGAGTTGATGAAGAGTGAAGAGATCTTTTAGAAGCAACGGTCTCGAGTTGAATGGTTAAAGAACGGTGACAAAAACACTAAATATTTCCATGCTCAAGCGATGGCTCGCAAGCGGTTTAATGCTATTAATGGCTTTTTGATCATATGGGGCATTGGCACACTAATAGTGGTGAGATTGAATTAATTATTAAAAGGTATTTTGAGACCTTGTTTCACTCGGCTAATTCAACCACTGCCATCATAAACAAGGTGACATTTTGTGCTTTTAACAAATTGTCTCTGGCGAGTCGTAGGATGCTAGACCGTCCCTTTCTAGCCGAGAAGGTGCGGGTGGCCTTGTTAGACATGGGGCTTTCGAAAGCTCCGGGGATGGATGGGTTTTCGGCTGGGTTTTTTCAGAAGAATTGGGAGACAGTTGGTAGTTGTGTGGTGGATGCGAGTCTTGGTTGCCTGAATGGGAATGCGCCTCTTGATATTATTAATAAAACTTTGATTACGCTGATACCGAAGAGCGCTAATGCTAACAAGATGACGGACTTTCGCCCAATTAGTTTGTGTAATGTTATTTTTAAAATTGTAGCCAAGTCGTTAGCGAATCATTTTCGTTGTGTTCTAGAGGAAGTCATTTCGAGCAATCAGAGTGCGTTTATTCCCGGTAGAGTTATTATAGATAATGCGATAGTGGGTTTCGAGTGTATGCATGCACTCAAGCGTAAAGTTAAGGGCCACAATGGTTACTTGGCTTTGAAACTAGATATGTCTAAGGCCTATGACCGGGTTGAATGAATTTTTTTTGGAGAGCATGATGTTTCAATTGGGTTTTTCAGCGAATTGGATTGAGTTGGTTATGGGCTGTGTTAGATCAGTGTCGTATTCTTTTAATATTAATAGGAAGCCTTGTGGTGATCTCCGTCCCTCTCGTGGCCTCCACCAAGGGGATCCTCTCTCCCCTTACTTGTTCCTAATATGTGCTGAAGGTCTTTCTTGTATGCTGAATAAAGCTCAGCGGGAGGGGTTGATTTCAGGTTTTAAATATAGTCGGGCAGGGCCTTCGATATCTCATCGTTTCTTTGCAGATGATAGTATGATTTTTACGAAAGCCTCTAGGAATGATTGTGAGCTTGTTAAATCTATTCTGGACGACTACAGCAAAGCGTCAGGGCAAGTTATTAATTTTGACAAGTCCGCTATGTGCTGCAGTAAGCAAGTTCCCTCAGCTAAAGCTAATGGATTGGCTGCTTTATTAAGTGTTCGGATTGTGGCGTGCCATGAGCGATATTTGGGCTTACCAAGCTTCTCTGGTCGTAATAAGAGGGGACTTTTTGAGAGTATTTTAGATCGATTTTGGGCCAAGTTAAAAGGGTGGAATTCATCCCATTTCTCCGTAGGAGGGGCGGGAAGTTCTTTTAAAAGCAGTTATTCAGGCTATCCCAATTTATAGCAAGAATTTGTTCGTTTACCCAAAAGTTTAATTTTAGAGCTTCATCGATTATGTGCTAGGTTTTGGTAAGAGAGCTCTCCCTCGCGGAATCGCTTGCATTGGGCTTCTTGGTCTCGTCTCTGTAAAAGAGAGGAGGAGGGCGGTTTGGACTTTCGTGACTTAGGCATGTTTAATAAAGCGATGCTCGCTAAACAATGCTGAAGGATTGTGAATAATCCTGAGTTGCTTGTGTCACGAGTCTTGAAAGGTTGCTATTTTCCTAGGTCCAATTTTTTGCAGGCTTCAGCTTCTTCTTCGGGCTCTTTTGTGTGGGGTCGAAGCTTAGTTGAATTGGGTTTTCGGTGGCGAATTGGTGATGGTACGTCTATTTCGATTTATAAAGACCGATGGATTCCTACACCTTCGACTTTTCGTATTTTGTCTCCTCCGGTCCTTGATGATTGTTCGACGATTTTCCAACTCAAAAATGAATCTGGATCCTGGAACATTGAGTTGATTCGCTCCAGCTTCCTCTCTTTGGATGTTGATGCGATATTGAGCATCACGTCTAGTGTTTCTCGTATCCCTGATTCGCTTTGTTGGCATTTTGAGAAAAATAGTTTTTTTACTGTTAAGAGTGCTTATTGGCTTGGGATGGCTGTTGCGTCCACCTGCGGTCCTTCGGGTATGTCTCAAGCGAAGGGCTGGTGGAAGTATTTATGGCGACTCTATATACCTCTGAGGGTCAAGCTGTTTTTATAGAGAGCCTGTAACAACTGGCTCCCTTGTAACCTGGTTCGCAAAGGCTTGGTGTTGGATGTTTACTGTCCGTTTTGTGCCCAAGCTCCTGGAACTTCTCTTCATGCCCTTTGGGGCTGTAAATTGCTTAAGCCTATTCGTCGTTCTTAGGAGCTGGGTTCTCTTCTTCGTAAGGCTTCTTCCTAATTTGTGTTAAATTTGGTTTTAGTTTCCCGAGCTCAATTGACAGTAGCTGAGTTTGAGTTGCTCTCCATTGTCCTGTGGCGGCTTTGGTTTAGAAGAAATAAAATGGTTCATGAGTTTATCGTGTTGCAGGTGGATGAGGTGGTGCAATGGTCCCAGCAGTTCTTAAAGGATTTCCAGATTGCTAATTCTGACGTGGCTGATGGGCAGAGTATTCTGCCACCTCTGGTTCTGATTGCTGTGCGTTGGAAGCCTCCTGGCCTTGATTTATTCAAGCTGAATTCGGATGCTGCGTTAGATGGTCCTCATCAGACTGTTGGTTTTGGTATGGTGATAAGAAACCATCTTGGCTTGGTTATGGGGTCATCTTGGCAGTGCATCTCTGCCTCCCTCTCTCTTCAGTGCGCTGAAGCTGCTGGCTTGCTTTGCGAGTTGAGGTTTGCTGCTGATCTGGGCATTTCTTTGGCTGTTGTTGAGTCCGATGCGGCCTCTGTTGTTACTCTCATTAATGGTCCATTGGTGCCAAAATCTAAGATTGATATTTTAGTGCATGATATTAGGATTTTGCTTGGCTTTTTTAATGTTGCTTGTGTTTTGTTTACTCCGCGTTTAGCTAACTCTGTGGCTTATGGCCTTGCTAAATTTGCGTTGTCTTCCCAGTTGGTTGGGTTTCTGGTTGATTCTGTTCCTCCCATCGTGGAGTCGCTTGTCCGAACCGATGTGCCAGGATAGTTTTTTCCCTCTGGGGTTCTAATATATTATTTTCCTTTAAAAAAAAAAAAGTAGGTGAAAGATTAATTTTGTAAAGTAATTATGAAATAATTTGCTGTGAGATTTAATGAATATTTTAAATGATAAAATTATCATCATTAATTTTTAATGTAAAGACATTTATATCTCAACTTTTATTACATATAATTTTTTTTTTCAATGTTAATACTTAAAACTTAAATCTTTAAATAAAGAGAATTATTAAAAATAAATTTAGATATATTAATTTTGTTTTATTCTATACTAAATATATTTATAAAATTACTTTGCTGTTTTTTCTTACTTAAAATATTTATATTAATTATTTTTTTTAATCATATAACAATTTTAGTAGCATAGTTAAGTTTGATTATATTCCTAGAGGTCCTAACAAAGTGGCATATTCTCTTGCTAAGTTGTCTTTAATTGAGGAGAGATAGGTGGTCGGGGTAGAAGATTTTCCATCTTGTATTAGGAGTCTCATTATGGAAGATTCGAGTTCCATTCTGTAACTTTTTTTCATTATTTTATAAAGTTCTCTTTTTCTAAAAAAAATAAAAAATAAATTGATTTAATTTAGATAAGTTGATCGGTTTAACAATTGGAAAGTCCTCCTATATTTGAAAGTATTTGAAAACATATAATGAAAAATGTAAAAGGGGATATAAAGAAGAGTAAAAAGAATTTTCACAGAGGTGACATCGTGGAATTGTCTTCTAAATTGTGTACCCTGCGTATCATATTGATAATGATATTGGTAACACTAGGCATGCTATGGATATTTGTGTCTCAAAAGGAATTTTGTGGAAAAAGAAATACAAGTCCAACAAATAAGAGAAATTCTATTTGATTATGGGAAGTAATTAGGTTTTTTCCTTGTCTAATAATTCTATTTTATGAGTTTTTTTTTATTCTTTAATTTATAAGAAAATCTACTTCTATAAGGAAAGAGAAACCTTTTTTTCCACAACAAGTGTTGTTCTTTATATTTATAATAGTGTCACAATGTTAGGTTTTTTTCTTTTCTTAAAAATAAAATTTCCTTAACAAAGTTAGGTTCTTCTCAACATAGTCAGGTTTGTTTCAAGAAATCTTGTTTTTTTTTGTTTTTTGTTTTTGTTTTTGTTTTTTTTTTTTTGGAGTCACGAATTTTGAATTTGGGACTTGAACCAAAAACCTCTATGGATAGGTGTAAGAGTTTTATCTCGGTTTATCACTGAACATCTTCAACTTTTATGGTAAATATTTTTGTTAGTTATATTTTGGAGTATTTGGTGAATTTAAACGTTAAAATAAATAAGACTACAAATACGGAATTGTGGCTAGAAAACCAGAAAACTTGTACCAGTTTTGAGAAAATATGAGAAGCTCACGTTCTCAACTAGCAGATTGTAGTCATGTGTCACTGAGTAGCATACCTAGCTTTAACATCCATAGCTCAACTTCCTCTATGTCTCAAAATGGAAACACCTTATGTTCTTATTATAAGAAGCCTCACAAAGCAAACACGGCTGCTTGGCAAGCCATAAACTGCCTGAGACAAGAACATGGCCGAGTTGGTTGGGACCAGTTTCAGCTCCGGAAACAGGTGGGAAGTGGGAGCATCGGAACTGTCTATGCTTGCCAGATTAAGAAACCTGCTTCAATGGAGTTTGCTCACTGCAAATATGCTATGAAAATGGTTGACAGACGGGCTCTGAAAGCGAACAGGAAATACCGGGCGGATTTAGAGAAGGAGATATTGAGAATGCTTGATCACCCTTTTCTCCCAACGCTTTATGCTGAGTTTGATTGGTCTCACTATTCATGTTTTGTAATGGAATATTGTCCTGGAGGTGACTTGCACACTGTCATGTACCGCCAGCCCACCTTTGTGTTAACTATTCCATCTGCAAAGTAAGTGTAAATCTTTTTGCGATATTTTAATGTCTCTAGGTTCATGTCCTTTGCATGATTGTATTGTATTTGTTATCTATCATTTCAATTTGCTTTGCATTTGTGTCAGTCGAGTGGTTTCTAACGTTTTTAGAAATTAAACCATTGAAGCTTTTGGTTCCATATGTTTGCTAAATGGAAATTTTGATAACATGCCATCACAATTGATTCTTCTTTCTTGTAATGTTTAAAGCAACAGGTTCTATGCAGCTGAGGTGCTCTTAGCACTTGAGTATCTCCATGCAATGGGGATAATATATCGCGATCTTAAGCCAGAAAATGTGCTTGTTCAAGAAGATGGTCATATCATGCTCTCTGACTTTGATCTCTCCGTCAAATGTGATGTTGTCCCCAAGCTTCTGCATTGCAATTTATTATCTGGAGTCACGGAGGACAAAAACATCACCAATTGCATGTCTTGCTTCTCATCAATCTCTTTCATTAAGGAAAAGAGGAAGAAAAGTATATGTAGTACATGCACAACAATGCCACAAGTTGATGATAAGGAGGACTACGATGTAGAATTCTGGGCCGAACCAATCAATGCTCGTTCCAGTTCATTCGTGGGAACGCATGAGTACTTGGCGCCGGAGATGATCTCAGGATTAGGCCATGGAAGTGAGGTGGATTGGTGGGCATTTGGGGTGTTCTTGTATGAGCTCTTGTACGGTAAGACCCCTTTTAAAGGCGAAAACAATAAGAGCACACTCAAAAACATCCTGAAGCAGCCACTGATTTTTCCTGAAACTACTTATTCAAGAAATGCTGAACAATATTGCGAAGAAATGGAAAAGGCAAATGACCTTATAAGAAAGCTTGTGGTGAAGAATCCCAAGAAGAGAATGGGCAGTTTCTGGGGTTCTGTTGAGATAAAGAAGCACGACTTCTTCCGAGGTGTGAATTGGAGCTTGATTAGATCAGTTGAGCCCCCTCAGCTCCCTGCAGCAAATTTACAGAAGCTAAACAATGGCCACAGTAAAGCCTCTTCTTATGTTGACTCCTTCTAACCTCACCATAAACTGTGTTAACTAGAATTAATGGAAGTAACTGGATGTTCTTCTGTGTAGTTAAAATTCTAATCTAATCCCTCCTTCCGTGTACATGCGCTGATATATTTAGATAAATATTAAATCTATTATAAAATCGAAGGCAAAAGTTGTGATATTTGTATAAAAAATAATGCGAATTATTCACATTTGAAACGAATTATATATATTTTTCTATATAATTGTATGGATAGACCTCTCTCCAGATGTTGGAAGTAGTTGTCTGAACGGTTGATCCCGATTATTCTGCTTGATAATACTACTTTTCTTATAAAAGATAAAGTGGTCTAAGCTTTATTTGTCCTTTTTCTGGAAATTGAAACAGCAGTAGTTATTGTGATTTGTGTTCTTCATTTGAAAGAAACACATCACCTTCTTTCTGCTATTCATTACAATATATTCAAGTAGAATGATGTGTTTCTGTAATATATACTGTTGTCAAGAGAGAAAATAAATTTTCACAAAATGTTTTCTTATTAGAATTCATGACAATAATTGTACATAAATACTGTACAGTTAATTAACCGGATATTATTATTCTCCTACCTATAATTTAAAGTATTCTTCATTTTTCATCCTTTAATTTTTTTTTTGTCTTTTACCCATTTAGTATTTTAGTAGAAAAGACTATTTTACCCTCAACTTTTTTAATAAAATAATAATTAAATATTTTTCATATATAAAAAATTAAAAATACTTAAAAAGATGGATTTAATAAATTTAATAAAAACTTATTAAAATATTAAAAATACATAATAAAAATTTAATAAAATTAAAAAAAATTTAAAAAATTCTAGATGTAGCGAAGATTCAACTGTCTATCTTCAAAAGATAGATGGTGGAGAGTGATGTCCACTAAATCTCCAACAAAAACATTAAAAAAAATCTGAACAAACAAAATACAAAACATATATATATATATATATATATATATATATATATATATATATATTTGTACATGTGTGTGTGTGTGGAGTTTAATCTCCACCACGCTGTGGAGATCCAAAGATAAATCTTCATCTCCATGAGAGGAGTACGAAAATAGAGGAGAGAGAAGAAAGAGAGAAAAAAACAATATAAGGAGATAGAGAAGAGAAACAAATAATTTTTGTTTTTTATTTTAAATAAAATTTTATTTAATTAAAAATATTTGAGTATTTATTATGTTGTAATTACCCTTTTATCCTTATCATTTACATTAAATTTAAAAGTCAAATACAAATTTAACAGGAGGCGGAATTTTAATTATTTTTTATAAACTATAGGGGATAAAATAGAAAAACAAAATTACAGAGTAAAAAAAAATAGATAATATATGTAGTCCTCAAAAATCGCTCGGGGACACGGGGCACTACAACCTGCAAAGATAGAACGCTTGTGACCCGCAGGATGTATGGGACACCGGGGTGGTGCCGGCCAAAGTCACTCCGACGGTCAAGTTAGCGAGTGATAATAGGTATATAATGACTATGAGTTGAGATAAGTGAGTAATACTTCCTGTTATCTTGGTGATTGAGGTCTCCTTGATCGAAGGAGATGTAAGATCGGCTAATCGGGGTACAATCGAAAATGATCGGAGATAATGAACAATGGCCGGAGAGTGTTGTTTGAGTATTGATAGCTTTAGGATCTCAGTTTTTTCGTCCCCCTCTCTTTGGAGAACCATCCTTCATTTATAGGGGATGGATGCTTCTGCCCGTTGAGGGATTCCATCATTACCTCTCCTTGCTGTCTCCAACCAAGGAGGTTTGTAGATGCTTCCTTTGATCTGGCCATTATAGATTGTAATTATAGTTTGTAGGACCGTCTTTAAAGTAGATCATGATTTGGTCTCCCACAGAACCAAGGAGATTATATGTCGTACGACATATGGATTTGACAACTTGAACAGACAATCACTATCGCATGTCGTGCGACATGTCGTTTGGACGTCGACCTGAGATGCGTATGTCGTGCGATGTAGTGCTCCTGAGCGTGGATACTGGGTTATTTCTTTTGTTGCTACTTGGATGTGTGAGGCATTGAGTGTATGTCGTACTACATGAAAGTCTCATATCGAGTGTATGTTGTACTATATGAATGTCATACCATTTTTGGACTTTGGGCCTGGTCTTTAAGATATACTTTGGGCTTCTGGACTGGATTCTCGCTTATATTTTGGGCCTGACATATTTTGGCTACTACAGTTTGCCCCCAAATGCCTTGGATTTAAGAAGAAAGTCAAGGGGTTTGTATCTCCCTTTGACGTTGTTTCGTCGTGTGGAGAGATACTATATTATGTTTGTGTCGTACGATACGTAGGTATGTATGAAGAATTTTCATATGGTTTTTTATTTCACGTCGTACGACTACCAGTTGTGATGATTAGTTGGGTTGTTTTGAGTGCTCCTGGTTTTATGATAAGAATACAATCCTTGTGACTTGGCCTGGTCGTACGACAATGTCGTGGTCGAGGGGGTGTGAGCGGTTAGCTTCTAATGGCTCTTTGATAACTGTGCCAAAGTAATTGTGACTTTATGGGAAATGCGCACGCCTGATTAATGATAACGGTTATGGGGGTGTGTGCCCAATGAGATACTGACACGTCAGCGCGTGTTTTTCCTTTTATTGCCGCCTTTTCCCTTTCTTTTTCACTTTCAATTTTTTGCTCTCTCTCTCTCTTTTTCTTTCTCTCTCAAGAACCAGTCGCCTGCGTTTGTTGTTTTCGGCGTCGTTGCTACTCGTTTTGTTTTTTTTTTCTCGTCTATTTCGGCAAAGCAGTGGTTATTCTTGCTTTATTGGTAAGTTTTTCTTATTTTTGCTATCTGATTTTCCTATATTTGCGTTTTTTTTTTGTGTTTTCTAGTTTCTGGTATTCTTTCTGTTCTTCGAGTTGAATTTTTAGAAAGATCTGAAAAAATGTAGTTTTTGATTTAAAAAAGTAATTTAAGTTTGGTAGATTTGTTTGTGATATTGTGGTCGCACGATAGTAGTTAGGGATATATGTCGCACGACATCTCTTAGGTCCATACTAACACTTTAGGAAGTGAGTTTTAGGGCATCTAGGATACTTAGTTAGATTTGACTACTAACCTACTATCGTTCGACTTGTAAGTGAGATGTCGAGTAGAGGCAACGAGAATACTCCTAGTATGTCGGGGCGAGGATACGACGATCCTGTTGACGTGTCGCCCTACTTGTAGGGCAAGTCGAGGACCAAGAGTGGGGAAGTCACTCTGGCTTCACATGTACATGACCAAGTGACAATTTCTTGTCATGAAGGTACATCGTGCGCAATAGAAAATGTACCTGTTGGGACTTCACTCGTCGAGCTACCATGGGGGATGCGGGTCCTTACCCCATGGGTCCGAGTAGGCCGTTGAACTTACTTTTAAACAACCCAGCCAGCGTGTTGACAAAGGACGACTTGATGCGTATTCGGTATTGCTACGGCATACCCGATGGAGTTGATTTGCAGGTTCCCGCCAAAGAGGAGAGACCGGTCTGGGACATACCTGGATGGACGTGCTTCTATGAGCTCCAATTCCAGAGGGTAGGGTTCAGACTACCTATAGTCGGTCTACTAAGGAAGGTTTTGGATCATTTTGAGCTTGCCCCAAGGCAACTCATGCCAAATAGTTGGAGAATTCTGTTGGGGCTGAAACTCTTGTGTACGACGGAGTCCATTGTTTTTGAACTCTCGGACCTTTTCTATAGTTATTCGATGAGGGAGCACGACTGTAGCACCCCCCGACCCGATCCGGTCGGACCGACCCGGGGCGCGCTACTCGGACTTTCACATCTTTTTAAAACTTCATTTTTCATTTTAAAATCAGTGTGAGCCCATAAAATATTTTAAAGATCCTTTTCAAGTGAGCCCATAACAATAATTAACTTTTTGCGAAAATTTGGCAGAGTGCCGTTTGTTTTTCGGACTTTCCAAAACCTGTTTTTACACAAAACAATTCCAATTCAAATACACATTCTTCACAAACACTTCTATGTCAATTTCAATCAATTGCGCACTCTGCCGTTTAGTGCGACTTATCAAAACAGTTTATAAAATAAAACAAAACAGACTTTGATAGTTACAAACATTTTTAATAATAAAAGACATAAATCATAAACTAATTAATTACAAAACGTTTTACAAAACGTATTTACAATTTCCCTGTATATGCATGCTTTCAGAATCTAGATACACATAACAAAAATATAGCTACCCAACTGTACAATCCTGTGACTCGGTCTGCAACTTGCTCCTCCTTCAATCTCTAGCCTCCTCTGGATTCCTGGTACCTACGCGTTAGAAACAAACTAACGCGCTAAGCATAAAGCTTAGTGGGTGTACTAAAAACTCAATTAAGTAAATTACAATATAATTATTCTTTTAAAGAAACAATAAACCACAATATGAGTTTTATTTCTAAATCACTTTCAAAACAATTAAATTTCAGAATCAAAGCATTAAACACTTTCAATCACTTTAATTTCAATAAGGAGATCAATATACAAATGCTATCAATAAAATCATTCAGTACACTTTTCAATTCCAATCAATTCTGGCCCACTAGAATACTAAACATATACGGACTGGAATATGGGTCAAGCTCCCAACCCCCAGAACGAATTCTGAGGAGGTACGTGTCTCCCAACTCTAGGACCGTGGGTACGGAACCTAGAGAGGTACATAGCTCCCTATCCCAGGAACGAATCCTTGGGAAGGTACATTAACTCCCAACCCCCGGGACGAATCCTGAGGAGGTACATCAATATCATCAATATCAATCAATCACTATCGGCGCAGTACTGCTCAATAAAACCCAGCTGGTATACCAACCTCCTATATCCACTTCTATGTCTACGTATCCTAGGGCCGTTTCGATAAACCAAATTCACAATCAATTTCGCAATAATTACTCAATAATCGATAATCATTCAATAGTCATATAAATCACATAATAAACTTCAAGAAATATGAACAATATTCACATACAAGTCTAAATCAACTGTTTAAAATGAAATCGGAAATATTCGAAACACAAACAAATGCGATCTCGTATAAAATCTTTCCATAATCAACCATAAGTGTATCAATCATCAATTTTTACACATCGAAAATCGAAATAGAAAACATTTAACAAAATCAAAATCGAAAACAAATAACGAAATCGAAATCGGAAACAATTAACGAAATCGAAATCTAAACGAAAACGAAAACACTAACGAAAGACTTTGCGTAACGATTTCGAAAACAAACGTACACCTACCTCGGTACCGTCTTTTCGTTTGAGAATCGTGGTTCTACGATTTCTTCTTTCCTTTTCCTTTCTCCTACACTTACTTTCTCTCTTTTCTTCTTCTTTCCTCTTCTTCTTCTCCTTCTTCTTCTTCTTCTTCTTCTTCTTTTTCTCCTCTTTTCTTTCTTTTCTCGGTCGTTTCTCTCTCTCCTCTTGCTGTTTCTGTTTTCTCTGGCTTCTGCGAGAAGCTTCTCTTTTTTTTATATTTTTTTCGCCATCGCGACCGCCGTCGCGACCTGTGGTCGCGGCACCAGGTCGCGATGCTCACTGGAGTGCGCGCACCGCCTTCGTCGCGAGCGCGCCCTGGTCGGGCGAATGGTCGCGTTGCTCTCTGCCTGTTTTTGACAATTTCATCGCTAGCAGTCCATCGCGACCTGTGGTCGCGGTGGCTGGTCGCGTTGCTCACTGCCAGGTTTTGCCATTTTCATCGCGAGCAAGCCATCGCGACCTGTGGTCGCGGTACTCACTGCCAGATTTTTGCGTTTTTTCACCGCGAGCGAGCTGTCGCGACCTGTGGTCGCGGTGACCAGGTCGCGATGCTCTCTGGTCCAGTTTTCCAATTTTTTATTTTTTTTAATTTTTCATTTTTCACTATTCAATCCGGTCCGCTGGAAATCATAAAATAAACATACATTTAATTACATTTACACCCCCTCAAATAGTAAAAATTTATTTTTCACATATTTCACATATATCAAAAATTCATCACCCGAAATCCGGGATGTTACAACGACACGGAGAAAGGCCACTATAATTTGAACCTTAGAGCGAATAGGGAACACCTCATCACGGAGCTGACCACAAATGATAGGTCATGGAAGGATAGGTATTTCTATGCACGGGGCCTACTTGTTGAATGGCCCGTAGGAGACACGACCGTTCGTACGACATGGTCCAAGGCTGGTGGGTCATTAATTTAGTCGCGACGTGTCATTCGACTTTTTGTTTTTCATTGTAGTGTTGTGCTAATTCGTTTCCTTGTATTGCAGTGAACGTAGGAACTCCTTAAGCTGTTGTTGGTCTGACGTGTGCGGCGCGTACAGCGAAAGTATTATCGTACGACGCGAAGGAGAGAAGCTGGAAGAGAATTTTGACTGAAAAGAACCTAAGGGCGAGCCATTTGTGGAAGTTTTCAATAATTAACGAGCTAGGTACACCTTATCCAGCTTTCAAACAATCAGTGGAGTTTGTCAGGGTTAGGCATTGTGTCGAGCGACTGTACGGCACAAGGTTTCTGACACCTATATCCGACGTCGAGCAACGATTTGCAGTTGACTTGATGGTTGGAGAAATCGCTGCTCCTGGTGCTGATGATGCCCTGAAAAGGCTCAGGGAGAAGAGGAAAGGAAAGAATAAGGCTCAGTCGAGCGACCATGTTGATTCGATGTCGACTCATCCACCACCTCCTCCGACTAGTCGAGGCAAGGCCACCATTGACATTAGTTCTATGGGGAAGAAACGCATAAGGGAGGATTCAGCTACTAGTGGCGATATGTCGGTCGACCTTGCTTTCCCTCAGGATGCCTCTGCGTATTTAGACTTTGGGTCAATCTTGCCTCAGGTCGAGCGACTGCTTTTGCCTGAAGATAAAAATCGCCTGAAGGAGATGGGCCTCTCTCAAGCTGCTGATTGGGGACTTGGCCACCTTTTCCAGGTAAAGTCGTACGACTACTAATTTCCTTATTTGTTTTTCTTAGAATTTTTCTAAGTGTTTGATTTTTTAATATTTGCAGGCTCTTCAATCCCACGTTCATTTGAAATAGGAGCTTGGTCAGGCCTTCAAGAAGGTAAGGGAGCTGAAGTCGAGCAATCAGAGTCTCAAGCTCGATAATGAAAAGCTGAAAGCCTCAAGCTTGGAGGCTAAGAAGACAGCTCATGAGGCATCTAGTCGTACGGTTGAGGTGACCCTTGAGCTAAACAAGCTGAAGTCGAATGTCGACCTGCTTAAGGCTAGACTCAAGGTAAAGGAGTTGGATTACGACTCCCTGTACGACAAAGCGGAGGACAATGTTCTTAATGCCATTGTCAAGACTTGCGCAGACCTGATGCGGGAGTATAGGGATGGTCATGCGACTGAGTGGAAGGTCGAAAGGTGGATCGCTGACCACGAGGAGCTGACAAGCTCAGATGATGAAGACGAAGGTGATGATGGTGGAGCCACAAAGAAGATTCATCAAGTCGAAGCAAAAGACGCAGAGGATAAGACTGGCGGTGAGAAGTCTGTCCTTCCTCCTCC
Organism: Xanthoceras sorbifolium; assembly: GCA_003430845.1. NCBI lineage: Eukaryota > Viridiplantae > Streptophyta > Magnoliopsida > Sapindales > Sapindaceae > Xanthoceras > Xanthoceras sorbifolium. Next base: position 11,255,363 of record CM010622.1, read on the forward strand.
AGAAGGTTCGACTGTCGTGGCGTTGGCTGCTTAGCCTACTGGAGAACTTGATGATGTTGCCCCATAAGGGGTTATAATTTTTTAACTTGTGAATTTTAAGTTTTTATGCCTATGGAGTTTTTTACATTTATTTTGTCGAACGATATTTCTTTTTTAATATATGATGCATTTCAATTTTTCATAGAGTCGTGCGACAAATTTTGCAATATAGTTGTGCTTAAATAGAATTTTACCTTGAATGCAGGTCGTCCCTCTTGGGTCGTATCTCATGACTTTGAATGCAAGTCGTGCGACTACCTTTATAGTGACCTTGAAAGTGGGTTGTGGTCCGTGACCTTAAATGCAGGTCGTGCGACCACTGTTTGTGTTATAGTGACCTTGAATGTAGGTCGTGGCCCATGACCTTGAATGCAGGTCGTACGACCACTATTTGATTTAAAATGACCTTGAAAGCGGGTCGTGGTCCATGACCTTGAGTGTAGGTCGTGCGACCACTGTTTGTGTTATAGTGACCTTGAATGCAGGTCGTGGCCCATGACCTTGAAGGCAGGTCGTGGCTCATGACCTTGAAGGCAGGTCGTGGTCCATGACCTTGAATGCAGGTCGTGCGACCACTGTTTGATTTAAAATGGCCTTGCTGGTTGATGTGTGTCGAAGTCCATGAAAGCCGAAATGTCGAAAAAAAACTCTAAATTCGTAGCAGTGAGTTGTTGTGTGACTTACATCGGTTCTTGCTTTTATGATATTGATTTGCCCCAGTTGGAGTGTGGGACTTTATAGTTTCATACTTCAACTTTTATTTTCTCGTGCGACATAACACCTTGAAAGCAGGTTGTGTGGCATGAAAAAGGCTTTCAGTGTGGGATTGTCTAGTGATGGCGACCTGTATAAAAGAGTTAGGGTTGACCGTTGGATTTACCAACAACCCTCTGATGCCTAAATGAGTTCCACGTCGTAGGATAGTAAAATTGAAAAAAAGAAAAAGTAGGACTTTAGAAATGATACTGTTTTAGATGGCATGCATTCCAACTGTTGCTGATCTCCATGCCATCTGTACATTGTAGTTTGTACGCTCCTTGTCCAATTACTCTCCCACGTAGGACCGAGTTTACCTGCTCCTTTTTCCTTTGTGTTTTGGAAGAAGCGACGAAGGACCCAATCTTCAATATTGAATGCTTTGAGACGAATGTTCCTGTTATAATGTCAGACGACTCTTTGTTGGTATACGGCCAATCTGATTGAGGCCTTGTCGTGACGCTCGTTGATTGTGTCGAGTTTGTTTATTAACTCTTTGTTATTTGTCTCTTCGGTTGCGTGTCGTATTCTGTAAGAAGGGTAATCAACCTCAGTTACTATTGCGGCCTCCGAGCAGTAGGTTAGGGAGAATGGCATTTCCCCTGTTGACGTTCTGACCGTCGTACGGTAAGGCCATAACACGCCTTTTTGAGGGTGGATATGATCATTTTGTTGGTGGATTTTGCTTGGCCGTTGGCTTGAGGATATCTTGGGCTCGAGTACCTTAGTTTGATCTTCCACTTGTCGCAAAAGTCTTGGAAGTCGTATGATATGAATTGTGAGCCATTGTCAGTGACTATCTCTTTTGGGACTTCATATGACATTCTTCCAAATGAAGCTTTTTACTTCGGAGTCTTTGATTCTCACATATGATTCGGTTTCGACCCATTTTGTGAAGTAATCCGTCACGGCTAGCATGTAGACCTTTCCTCCGGTAGCAACTGGCATTTTTCCTACTATGTCCATCCCCCACTTCATAAAGGGTTATGGTGCTGAGATGGGGTGAAGTCGCTCCGGGTGTTGATACGAAATGTGGGCGAAGAGTTTGCATGGGTCACATCGCTTGACGAGGTCGTGCGATTCAGATCGTATTGTGGGCTAATAATATCCTGCCGTGATTGCTCTGTTGGCTAGACTTCTCCCCGCTGAGTGGTTTCCGCATTGCCCTTCGTGCAAGTCCTTGAGTACCTGCTGAGCCTCAATTGGGTCGACACATTTATGGTAGGGCCCGGAGTAGGATCGCTTATAAAGTGGACCTTCTATTGTGGAAAATCTGGCAGCCTTTATCTTGACTCTTCGTGCTTCTACCTTGTCAGATGGGAGGGTGTCGTTCATCAGGTAGTCGTAAATCAGGGTGATCCAAGTTGGCTCGTCGGAAATCAGTTCCTCTTCGAGCTTCGTTGGTTTCCACACAGCTGGCCATTGGGAAAAAACCATGGGGATAGTCCGCTCAACTGTGGTATGTAGTATGGAACCGAGGTTGGCGAGCGCGTCGGCATGTGTGTTTTCTGATCTTGGTATTTGTTCGATGTCGAACGACTCGAACGAGGCTTGTAGTTCTTTCATCAAGGTTAAGTAAGCTGACATTTTCAAATCTCGAGCTTAGTAGGACCCTTGCAATTGTCTTACAATTAATTGGGAGTCACTACGTACCTTTATCCGTTCAACGTGCAAGTCTTTTGCCAAGGTCAGTCCAGCTATGAGGGCCTCATACTCGGCTTCATTGTTAGTGGTTTTGAATCCGCATCAGATGGATCGTTCGATGACGTGTCGCTCGGGTAAGGTAAGTACTATCCCTAGTCCGCTGCCCCTGGCGTTACTTGATCCGTCGACTGCCAAGGTTCAATCCTCCTTCGAGGCGTCGCATGACATGGTATAAAGCTCTTCTTTCGCTTATTGTAGAATCCCAAGTGTGACGTTCGCTATGAAATCTGCTAATGCCTGCGACTTGATCGCTGTACGTGGCTGATAGCTGATGTTGTGCTCGCTTAACTCTACTGCCCATTTTACTAGTCGTCCGGAAAGTTCGGGCTTGTGTAGAACGTTCTTCAAGGGAAAGGTAGTGAGTATGCTGATGGTGTGGCATTGGAAGTATGGCCTCAATTTCCGTGCGGATGTAACTAGTGCAAGGGCCAATTTCTTAAGTTGAGTGTACCTTGTTTCTGCGTCGAGTAGGGTCTTGTTGATATAGTATACAGGGAGTTGTTTGCCATCTTCTTCCCTCACTAGTACTGCACTAACGGTTGTTTCGGATACAGCGAGGTAGAGTATAAGTGTTTCTCCTTCCTTAGGTTTGGATAGGAGGGAAGGGTCTGCTAGGTACCGCTTTATGTTTTGGAATGCATCTTCACTTGTTTGATTCCAATCAAATGATTTACTCTTCCTTATAGTGTCGAAGAAAGGTTTGCATTTTTTGGATGACTTTGAGATGAAACGGTTGAGGGCCGCAAGTCGTCCAGTCAGTTTTTGTACATCTTTGATGCTTTTAGTGTAATATCCTAAATTTTGAATAATTAATTTTGAAAATGTGGATGTAAAAAGTCGCCCAGTCAGATGGAACGGTCCAGAAATGATGCATGAAGAAAAAGGAGTGAAAAACTGAGGCAGTGTGTACCGCGACCACAGATCGCGATGAGCTGCTCGCGGCGAAAAATGGTATTTTCGGGCAGTGAGCACTGCGGCCAGTCACCGCGACCACAGATCGCGCTGATTGGTTCGCGATGAAAAAGTAAAATTCTGGCAGTGAGCAACGCGACCACCAGCGTGACCAGAGTACCGCGATGGGTGATCACGATGAAAGCGGTGGAAGCCTTCCAGTGAGTATCGCGACCAGGTGGCGCGACCACAGGTCGCGATGACTGAAATGATATAAAAAAAAAGTTAGCTTCTGTGAGAATCCATCGAAAACAGACAGAAAAGGGAGGAGAGAATATCGTAAGAAAAAGAAAAGAAAAGAAGAAGAAAGAAGAAGAAGAGAAAGAAGAGAAGAAGAAGAGAAAGAAGAGGAAGAAGAAAAGAAGAAGAAGAGAAGGGAAAGAAGAAGAAAAGAAAAGAAAGAAAAGAGGAAGAGAAAGGAAAGAGGAGGAAGAAAAGAAAGAAAGAAAAAAGGAAAACTCAGAAGGAAAATGGCGTAGAACCAGTAAAACAGTATCCAGGTTGGTGTACACACAGTTCTGAAAACTTTTATATTGTTTATTTGGCTTAAAGAATTTTAGAATCACATTTACAATTTTCGTATATTCGTGTTTCGTATATTGATTGAAATAGTTATTCTCAATTTGTGAGTAATATTTGAAATTGATTTTGAGATACAGAAATTGAGATTATATCGAATTTATTGATTTATTTTCTGTATTATGTTATTTATAATTATCAATGAATATTGAGTTTGAATTTGATTATTGTAAAGTTGTTTGAAACATGACTAAAATATCTGTATTTTCTGAATTGAAATTTTATGGCCCCGATATATGTATAGGGATATGGATATAGGAGATTGACATGTCAATTGGGTGAATTTATAGCAGTACTGCACCGTGATTTATGATGCCTCTGATTGTTGAATATACGGATACCATTTCCTCGTGAAATGGGAAACCGACTGTTTAACACGGATACCATTTCCTCGTGAAATGGGAAACCGACTGTGAGAATATCCGGATACCATTTTCTCGTGAAATGGGAAACCGACTGTTTATATAGGGATACCATTTCATATGAGATGGGAAACCCGACTGTAAAACCCGTAATCTAGTCCTGTAAACCCTGTTATGTGTATCATGAGCCCAATTGAGATTTGATAGTTAGAAAATGTTATGGAAAATAAAGAAATGATATTGAAATTGAAACCCAAAAATTTTTGACATAATTCGTGTTTATATAGTTTCAGTAATTAAAATACCACGTTTGTTTTATATATTTATATTCCTGAAATTTTGACTTAAAGCTTTATTGTTTATTTATATATCTCTCTGAATTTCTGAATTTACAATTTAATGTTTTATATTATATTGCAATTTATTTTAGTGTACACCCGCTAAGCATTATTGCTTAGCGCGTCGGTTTTTATCGCGCGTAGGTAACAAGGATACTGAGGAAGCAAAAGATTGAAGAAAGAGAGTTGCAGACAGATATCCGGAGTCACAGTCACCACATTTTGGGTAGTTATATATATTCCTGTAGTTAGATATGCATGCATATACAGAGATTTTGTAATTGAGTTATATAATTATGTTTTGTAATTATGTGATGTAATTAATTATTTTATGCTTTCTGTTTTTCATTTTCGAAGGACTGTTAATAATGAATTGTTGTATTTTAAAAACTGTTTGAAAGTCGCACTAAACGGCAGAGTGCGTATTTGAATGAAATGATATTTGAAGTGTTGTTGAGAATTATATTGATTTGAAAACAGGTTTTGGGAAATCAGAAAAATAGAGGAAACTCTGCCGAAATTTTTAAAACTGAATTTTAATGGGCTCACTCGAAAAATATTTTGAAATTACAAACTTATATGATTTTATATATGGTTTTCAGTTTATAAACAGAATTTAAGAAAGTATTTGAAAACCCGGTAGCGCTCCCTGAGTCGATCCAAACGGGTCGGGTCAAGGGGTGTTACATTTAGGGGACCTCAAGTCCATGATGGATTGGATTTGATCTGGGTTGGCCTCGACGCCCCTCTTGGTTACCAAATAGCCAAGGAACTTTCCTGATGAAACTCCAAAGGAACACTTGGTTAGATTAACCTTCATCCCGTACTTGTCGATGATATCGAACTACTGTCGGAGGTGGTCGAGGTGTTGATCCGCTATTAATGATTTTACTAGCATGTCGTCGATGTAGACCTCCATGGTTTGCCTAAGCATATTGGCGAACATTTTGTTGACTAACCTTTGGTACGTTGCCCCGGCATTTTTTAGACCAAAGGGCATCACTTTGTAACAAAAAATACCGCGTTCCATGATGAAAGAAGTTTTTTCCTAGTCGTCCGGATGCATGAGGATTTGGTTGTATTCGGAAAATGCATCCATGAATCTTAGTAGTTCGTGGCCTACTGTAGTGTCCACCATCATGTCGATGTGTGGCAAAAGGAAGGAGTCCTTAGGACAAGCCTTGTTGAGGTATGTGAAATCGATGCAAACTCGCCATTTCCCATTCTTCTTTTTCACTACTACTACGTTCGCGAGCCAGTCTGAGTAATTCACTTCTCTCACTAAGCCAATGTCGATTAGCTTTTGGATTTCTTCGTTGATAACTTTATTGCGCTCGGGCGCGAACTTCCATCGCTTTTGCTTCACGGGTGGGTAATCCGGGTCGACTTACAGCCTATGCACTAGGACTTCTGGGTTAATGCCGGTCATGTCGACGTGCGACCATGCTAAGTTGTCATGTCATGCCGTCAAGAAGCTGACTAACTTAGTTCTAATATTTTGTGGAAGGCGGGATCCGATACTAACTTTGTGATCTGGGAAGGTCGGATGTATGGATACTTCGTCGAGCTCCTCCATTACTGGTCCGTCTTTGTTGGTGGTGGTGCTCACATCCTAATTGCTATAAGTCGGACGGCTTGGTTTTTAGAGTGTTCTGGTAGCAGTCACGCGAGGTCTTCTGTTGCCCTCGAATCTCGTGGACTCCCCACCTGGTAGGAAAACGGATGACCTGATGATATGTCGATGGGACAGCCCTCATCTCATGAATCCATGGGCGACCCATGATTATGTTGTAGGACGACGGGCAGTCCAGAATAAGGAAGCATGTGTTCAAGTTGATTCCTTCCGTGTAGACAGGAATGGCGATTTCCCCTATGGTGTTCTTATGTTCTCCACTGAATCCTACCAAGATGGTCGAGCGACGCACGATGTTACACTCGTCAATATGCATCTCTCTTAGCGCGCCAAGAAAGAGTACATTTGTTGAGCTCCCATTGTCCACTAGGATCCGCTTAATCAAACAATTGGCCACTGTTAATGAGATGACTAGCGCGTCGTGGTGAGGGTTGAGCAGGTCCGTGTGCTCGTTGCTACTAAAACTGATTGGATAATTGTAAGTTGGGTCCGCCGTATGGGTTTGTCGGACTTCTGTACGGTCGGCTTGCCATGAGTGGCGCTTCGCTTCTAAGTAAGTGACTCCATTTACTTCGGATCTGCCTGAGATGACGCTCACAGTTCTCTTGTGTTTGGGTGGTTCTGGTGGTGGAATTGAAGCAATGTCGCGCGACCTATCCTTATTCAAAAAAGTCTGCTTACCTTTGTCAGTCATGAATTCCTTGAGGTGGCCCTTCTTGAGTAGTTTGGCCACTTTTAGTCGTAGCCATGAAATTCGCACCACTTGGCGTTGTCTCTCTGATCCGGCGGGCTCATCATGTAACACCCCCTGACCCAACCCGACTGGATCAACCCAGGGAGTGCTACCCGGTTTCAAAACTTTTTTTTATTCTGTTTATAATTTGAAAACCATTGAAAACCAAATAAGTTATAATTTAAAATCCTTTCTAGTGAGCCCGTCAAAACTTGTTTGAAAAATTTTGTCAGAGTTTCCTCTGTTTTTCTGATTTTCCAAAAATCCTGTTGTCAAATAAAAACTCAAATAATACAATAATCAACACTTCAAATTGCTTTTTTCAATCAAATGTGCACTCTACCATATAGTGCGACTTTCCAAATATTTTTAAATAAAACAATTCATAATTAACATTTACAACCTTTGAAACGTAAACCATTAAACAAATATTTACAAAACATATTTTATAACAAATTTACGAACTCCTGTGTATACATGCATAACTAAATGATATACCAAAATACATGTATATATAGCTACCCAAAAAGTATGGTGACTCTGAATCTTCAATCTGCAGCTACCTCCTCTAGTCTTTTTCTCCCTCTGTATCTCTGTTACCTACGCGTGATGAAATCAACGCGCTAAGCATATAGCTTAGTGGGTGTACACTAAACTTATTTATCGAAATCACAAAATAAATTGCAAAATAAAATGTAATCATGATATAATATAAAAACATATCATTATATAACTCAATTAATGAAATAAATCATATGAAACACATTTCTAAATTCATTTATAAGCATTTTATTCAATTCATCTCATTCTTGGCCCTTTGGTATACTCAACATAATTTTCTGGACTGGAATATGGGCTGAAATAACTCCCTACCCTAGGACCGGCACTGGGGGCTTGAACCATCCTTAGGGAGGTACATAATATCAATATCGGTGTGACGTCCACCTCCGGGATTCGCCTAAACTGGTATAAGCCAGGTTTGCTCCGCGAGGGTCCAACAGTCACTAATAATAATAGTGCAGTACTGCTGAAATAATCCAGTTGGTATACCAACCTCCTATATCCGTTTTCTATGTCCAAGTATCCTAACGCCGTTTCGATACAAAATTTTCTAAGTTTCATATCAATTCACTGTATTCATTCCGAAATAAATAACTGTAATTTACAAATCGAAATTTAATTCAACAAATACAATTTTCAGACAATATTCGTAAAACATATCTATTTGATTCATTGAAAATTATACAATTTGTTTCATACGATATTCTGTAACAATTGATTTTAACATAATTGAAATACAATTGAATCAAAATATTCAAATCAAGAAACGTAAGAACATATATTTACCAAAATACTCAGAATTCTCAAATTCAAATTAAAAACACAAAATAAAATCACAAAGGTTTCGAAAATGAGTGTACACCAACCTGGATACTCTTTTTACGACTTTTCTCTACTGGGTTTCCCCTTTCTCTTTCTCCCTCCTCTTTTCCTTTTCTTTCTCTTTTTTTCTTCCTTTCTTCCTCTTCCTCTTCCTCTTCTTCTTCTTCTCTTCTTCTTCTTCTTCTTCTTCTTCTTCATTTCTCTTCATTTCTCTCTCTTCTTCTTTTTCTTTTTCTTTCTTTCTTTCTTTTCTTTCTCCCGGTCTCTCTCTTTCTCTTTTTTTATTTTGCTTCTTCGTGAAGCTTCCCTTCGCCATATAATTTTTTATAAAAATTTGGTCATCACGACCGCTCCTCGCGACCTGTGGTTGCCCCACCTGGTCACGTTGCTCATTGGAGTGATTTTACCGTCTTCAACGCGATCAGCCATCGCGGTGTCTGGTCGCAATGTTGGTCGCGTTGCTCACTGCCCAAAATCAATATTTTCACCGCAATCTGCTCATCGCGATCCCTGGTCGCGGTGCTCACTGTCCAAAATCATTATTTTCACCGCGAGCTGCTCATCGTGATCCCTGGTCGCAGTACTCACTGCTAACATTTTCCTTTTCTTTCATGCATTATTTCTAGACCGCTCCACCTGGTCCACCTGAAAACCTTAAAAATATAAATACATTTAAGGGATAATTGCAATAAAGTACCCTGACATTTGACCATATTGCAATGAAATCGTGAGTTTAGCCTTAATTGCATGTTAGTACCCTTGACTAAGTTGACCGGTCAAATATGATGTGTTGACTTTGACTTTTTTTGTAAAAAGACATAATTGCCACTGGTTTAAAAAAATAAATTAAATAAAAATTTAAATTTTTAAAAATGGATCTCCACCGTCCATCAATGTTGTTGGACGGTGGAAATACATTTAAAAAAAAAATTTAAATCAAACAATTAAAAAAATATTTTTAAAAAAAATTTGTTGTTCTTGGTGGAGATCCAATCTGGATCTCCACCAAGAACATCAAGAACAGATCAAGAACATCAAAAAAAAAAAATTTTGTTTGAACCCAGATCTGGGTTCAAATGCGAACCCAGCAGCTGCTGGGTTCGAAGGCGAACCCAGCTTCTGGGTTCGCCTTCGAACCCAGATTTTTGGTTCGCCTTCGAACCCATAAATCTGGGTTCGCGTTCGAACAAATTTTTTTTTTTTTTTTTGATGTTCTTGATGTTCTTGGTGAAGATCCAAATTGGATCTCCACCAAGAACACCAAAATTTTTTTTTTAAAAATATTTTTTAAAATTTTTTTAATTGTTTGATTTTAAATTTTTTTTTTTAAATGTATCTCCACCGTCCATCAACATTGATGAACAGTGGAGATCTATTTTTAAAAATTTTAATTTTTTTAATTTATTTTTTTAAACCAAGGGCAATTATGTCTTTTTACACAAAAAGTCAAAGTCAACCCGTCATATTTGACCGGTCAACTTAGTCAAGGGTACTAACATGCAATTAAAGCTAAACTCACGATTTCATTGCAATATAACTAAACGTCAGGGTACTTTATTGCAATTATCCCTACATTTAATTACATTTTCCAACTCTCAAATCATAAATATCATATTCAGATACTCAAAATTAATTCAACCATATTTTTCATATTTATTTGAAATTAGGGATGTTACACATCATCTTGTCTGGCCACCGAACTGATCTACCCATTCCTTTGAGAACGTCGATTACCTCTGCTGGTCTGATGCTCAAATTATATTCAGGCAATACGGTCTTGGCGGTCTGTCGTCGCGCCGGTGGTTGTATCTTATTCGGTCGTCCCTTCGGGGTATCGTTGGGTATGGCTCAACACATCTGTCATTAATTCGCTATTCGACCCTCCTATTCGACATGTCTTCCCTGCTCTTTGTTCTATTTGGTTTGTAGTTCACTTCGTATTCTTCCCACTTTATCTGTGCCCATGCCTTGGCCAAGACGTCTTCCATTGTTTTGTAAGGGTACTTGGTGAGTTCTTTGTATAGGTCGGAATCATAGAATAGACCTTTGCGGAAGGCTGATATGGTCATCGTCTGGTTGCAATGAGGGATGGAAACCTTTTCATTGTTGAAACGGCCTACAAAGTCACGTAGGCGTTCACCCCTCCTTTGGCTGATTGCGTAGAGGTTGTCGGATTGTTTCTCTAACTTCCGGCTGCTAGCGAACTGCTCCACGAAGGTGTACGTGAGTTGGGCAAAAGAGTTGATGGAAACATTGGGAAGGTTGGTGTACCATTGTAGGGCTAGTCCTACGAGGCTCGAGCGGAATGCTTTGCACATGCATGTTTCCCTTAGATCTCGTGGGATGGCAGCAGTGAACATTCGTTGCCGATACTGCGCAATGTGGTCGTCGGGGTCTGTCATTCCGTCGTACTGCTTCATACCGGGGAAGTTGAACTTTCTTGGCATCTCCACCAATGCTATTGCGTCGACGAAGGGAGAGTCGTCAAAGCTATTAGCCGTGCTTTTCTTTATAGGAGCGAGCATTCCCGAAATGCGTTGGATGAGTGCTTCCATCTCTACGAACCTTCGCGTTAAGTCGCGGTTAGCCAACATTGGTTCAACATTTACCAGGTTCGAGTTCGACGACGCCGAATGCGAAAGACCAGACGGCGTTCCCTGTAGCGGGATGGTTGGTTGGGTTGAACCGACGTTGCCATTGGGGGTGGAGATAGGTGGCACCTCTTGTGTGGCTCTTGCCATGTCATCTGATTGATGCCTTTCTGTCCTGTTCGATGGGTTGTCCGCCGTATGTCGTGCCACAGTGTGCGGTCCGTTCGTTTCTCGAATGTTAGGCTCCGAGCCTACGAGAATTGGATCGAGGTCTCTAGCTGTGGTACCTTGCTCATCTGGGCGAACTGGCACGTAGTAAGTAGTGTGGGTGGCTTAATCGAACGGCACGGGTTGGAACATTGAAGCATCTCTAAACGGTCGGACAATGGTGAGAGAATTGATCCTATTTTGCAACTCCTAGTTCTCTACTATCACTCGCTGGTTCTCTTGCTCTAGTGCTTGGAGCCTTTGGGTGTTCTCTTGCATCTGGGATATGAGGAGTTGTACCCTAACCTCTATTGTATCGTGATGGAAATTGTCAGACAACATAGTCGGATTTGCCGTGTTCTACCTTCGCTCGTTTAGAGATTGTCATGCCTCACGGTGGGCGCCAAATTATAGTCCTCAAAAATCACTCGGGGACACGGGGCACTACAACCTGCAAAGATAGAACGCACGTGACTCGCAGGACGTATGGGACACCGGGGTGGTGCCGGCCAAAGTCACTCCGACGGTCAAGTTAGCGAGTGATAATAGGTATATAATGACTATGAGTTGAGATAAGTGAGTAATACTTTCTATTATCTTGGCGATTGAGGTCTCCTTGATTGAAGGAGATGTAAGATCGGCTAATCGGGGTACAATAGGAAGGTGATCGGAGATGATGAACAATGGTCGGAGAGTGTTGTTTGAGTATTGATAGCTTTAGGATCTCAGTTTTTCCGTCCTCCTCTCTTTGGAGAACCATCCTTCATTTATAGGGGATGGATGCTTTTGCCCATTGAGAGATTCCATCATTACCTCTCCTTGCTATCTCCAACCAAGGAGGTTTGTATATGCTTCCTTTGATCTGGCCGTTATAGATTGTAATTATAGTTTTGTAGGACTGTCTTTAAAGTAGATCATGATTTAGTCTCCCACAGAACCAAGGAGATTCTATGTCGTACGACATATGAATTTGACAACTTGAACAGACAATCACTATCGCATGTCGTGCGACATGTCGTTTGGACGTCGACCTAAGATGAGTATGTCGTGCGACATAGTTCCCCTAAGCGTGGATACTGGGTTATTTCCTTTGTTGCTACTTAGATGTGTGGGGCATTGAGTGTATGTCGTACTACATGAAGGTCTCATATCAAGTGTATGTCGTACTACATGGATGTCATACCACTTTTAGACTTTGGGCCCGGTCTTTGAGATATACTTTGGGCTTCTGGGCTGGATTCTCGCTTATATTTTGGGCTTGACATATTTTGGCTACTACAGTTTGATCAGCTCAGTTGGTACTCACCTCCAACACCTGACACCTAAATAGGCTGCTCTCAGGCCTCACAGGTTAGTGGTTCGAGGGGTGGGGGAGGCGAAATTAAAATCTCATGAGGAATAATACCTTGTGAGAGCCCAACACCTAAATAGGCTGCCCTCAAGGGTCATGCGATTTATCGCCTCAACAATATCTCGAACTACAAAGGAAAAAATAATAATATCCCTTAATTAAAAGTGTACGTATACAATGTGTTTTCAATGCAAAGTTAGAAATTTAACTTTACTTAAATTTGGGGGCTAAACTATAAAAGTTTTCTTTTAGAGGGTCAAAGAAAAAAAGTTTCAATCATAAGTTCCAAATGGCAATTTTTCAAGAGGGTAATGGCCTACTGCCCTGTTCATAGCTTCATCCTTTCTTTTCTTTTTTCTTTTTTTTTTTATTTATAAAATACAATTAAAATATAATTGAATCTCTTCTTTAAAACCTAATATGAGTGGAATGAATTCGAATCAAAAGAAATTTCAATGCTACAAGTAAATGCATGTAAGGTTTGTAATGCAAAAGAGATTTTGACAATTAATTATCATATTTTTTGCCCGTATGTCTACGAATATAACAGAAGACATATATTCCCAAAATAACGGAAGAAAACACACATCCGCTCACAATTCAAGTGGTTAGTGCATCTCCTTCCCACCTCAATGGTAAGGGTTCAATTCTCACCATACACATTGTACCCGCATGTGTGGGCAACTCCTGACAGTTATTAATCTTATAATTGTAATCTTTTCAAAGAAAAAAAATAAAAAAAATGAGAAAACATCTACACATGCCGGTAAATGTGCATAGTGGAACTTGAACCCTCATCACTAAGGTGGGAGAAATGTGCACTAACCACTTGATCTATAAGTAGATGAGCTTTAATTATCATATTAAAAGCAAATAGGTTGATAGATATCATAGTTATAATTTGAAATCATGATTTTGAAATGATATAACCTAACTCTTCTTCTTTCATGAGAAAATTGACTCTTTATTTATTTATTGTAAAGTTATAGATTAAAATCAATAATGATTTTGAGAATTTGCAAATTATAAGTAGATTGAATTGTTGAAAAAACAGTTGTCAAAGAGAATGAAGCTCTTGTTAAGAAATTTCATTTCCTTCCCTCTTCAATTACTTTTATTATACATATAGACAATAATTAAAGGTAGGTGGATGCATTTAAGATGTCATAAACACGCGTAGTGTACGACTGACAGAAAGTGAATTAAAAATGACAAAGAAATAAATTATAAGCTACAAAACTCATATCCATATCAAATGTTGCCTTGTCATTCAAAGCAGACCATGAAAATGATAGCAGCGGTTGAAAGGGTCGCGTTGTGGCAACTTCAAAATGCAATAAAGTGTTTGATGGTTTGCCACATAGAAAATTATCAATTAAAAGGTCTTTCAACGCCCCTGTCACTATTTATTAGGATTGACCTACCTTCTTCTAAGTTAATTTTCACTGAGAGGCTAATTGGTTAATTTTTCATTTGTTTGAAAGTATTGTACACTACGTTTTATAATTTAAATCTGATTGACTCGAATTTATAATGTTATCAGGCTGCTTACATTAATAAAGAAAATCATTTTGAGGGGATTCGACCACCAGTTTGCAAAGGCTATTTTATTTGATTACTTGCTTAAAACTAAGGCCAAAAATCAAACTAATTAATATATTCTAGAGATATTACTAAAATCCCTTATAATTTAGTATATTAATTAAAATCTCCCCTCTACTTTTATTTATAATTATAATCCCCCTCATAATTTTATTTTATAGTTGATTTTTTTCCTACTGTTAGTTTTAATTATTAAAATACCCTTGACCGTTAACTTTTCTGTTAGGGATATTATTAAAATCCCCCATCTAATTTAGTGTATTAGTCAAAATCGTTTCCTAATTTTATTTATGGTCAAAATTCCTCCTGTAGTTTCATTTTATAGTCAATTTCCCTCTACCGTTAGTTTTAATAACCAAAATACCCTTAACTGTTAACTTTTATGTTAAAAATTTTAGGGCCCAAGGGTATAAATGTAAATATATATACATATATATAAAATTAAAATTTTTTAATTTATAATATTAACGAAACTCTACTGTCCATAATATATAGAATTTTTTTAATTTTTTATTATTTTATATTTATAAAATATTAAAAAATTAAAAAGCAAAAAATGGATCACCACTGCCTATCTCTATAGATGAACGGTGGAGATCATAAACACAAATATTTTATTAAAAAAAATACATAAAAATTAAAAAAATTAAGGAATAAATAAAAAAAATTTTAAAAAAAAGATGTATCTCAACCGTCCATCTCCATAGATAGACAGTAGAGATCATAAACACAATTGTTTTTAAAAAAATAAATAAAAAATTATTAAATAAATAAAATTTAAAAAATTTAAAAATAAAAAGATGGACCTCCATCGGCCATATCTATAAATTTTTAATTTTTTAATTTTTTATATTTAATCTCTACCGTCCATCAATATAGTCAATCTATATAAATTTTTTTCATTTGCTCTTATATGTTCAGATGATAAAAATTTCATTCAATTTTTCTGCATAACTATATAGTCTATATATTCCTCGCTTACTCACACCCCAATGATATTTTATTTTCTAACATGGTTTCCTGCCCCAAACACTATAAAAATCTCTTATGTTTGTCTCGACTTTTTACTGCGATATTAATACGTGATAAATATTAAAAATTTTGAATATTTTATCGCAGATTTTAGAATAAATATCACTCAATCTACCTGAGATTTGATAAATTATACTCGAAATTAAAGTTTGTATAAACTGACACTAACCTCCCCTCCCGTTGAGTTTGACCATTAAAAATAATTATTGACCGTCTAAAAACAGTAAAAAGACCAAAATACCCCTAGTTAAAAAATTAAAAAGAATAAATAACACTCAACTTACCTGAGGTTTGATAAATTATACTGGGAATCAAAGTTTACATAAATTGATATTGATCTCCCCCCTCCCCCCGTTGAGTTTAACCATTAAAAATAATTATTGACCGTCTAAAAACAATAAAAAGACTAAAATATCCCTAGTTAAAAAATTAAAAAGAATAAATAACACTAAACCTACTTGAGATTTGACAAATTACATTAGGAATCAAAGTTTGCATAAACTGATACTGACATCCCCTCCCGTTGAGTTTGACTGTTAAAAATAATTATTGACCGTCTAAAAACAGTAAAAAGACCAAAATATCCCTAGTTAAAAAATTAAAAAGAATAAATAACACTCAACTACCTGAGGTTTGATAAATTACACTGGGAATCAAAGTTTGCATAAACTGACACTGACTCCCCTCCCGTTGAGTTTGACCGTTAAAAATAATTATTGACTGTCTAAAAACAATAAAAAAAACCAAAATACCCATAGTTAAAAAATTAAAAAGAAGAAATAACACTCAACCTACTTGAGGTTTAATAAATTACACTGGGAATCAAAATTTGCATAAACTGACACTGACCTCCCCTCCCGTTAAGTTTGACCGTTAAAAATAATTATTGATCGTTTAAAAACAGTAAAAAGATTTAAATACTCCTAGTTAAAAAGTTTAAGTCCTTTTTGCTATTAATACTCCGCAATAAAAAATTTTTTATAACAATTATTATCCGTGGCAAAACATTTTATCATAGCAATATTTACAACACCGTTTACCGCTAATTATAACATATTTTGTCCGCGTCAAATGTCACTTTTTTATTTTTATTTTTATTTTTTTTTAGTGAAAGTAACCTTTTCTTGCTTTTGTCACTTGGTTCAAAATTTGTGCTTCAAATAAAATTAAGGAAGTGTATGAATCAAAATGCTTTGGTTTAGATATATTAATTAATAGGATAACATATTGTAATTAAAAGGAGGTAGCACTATGAATCTATCTCCACTTTACCACTCTATATATATGCAAGCAAATGAACATTCTGGGCCCAACTCAAATATTCTTCACTATAACTAATCATAAATAAATAAATAAATAATTGAAGTAAGATTTAAAGCTATCTTAAAAGGGATAGACAAGAATCTTGCTTAAAGCATACTTGTGTAGTGTTGGAGGAGACATTTATATATACATATATATATAGTTGCTTTTTAGTCCACATTAGATATGTACTTTACAAAGATATGGACCGAGTTGTCAATTACAAGGAATCCAATGTGATTTTTCTGGTGAATATATTTTAACTTTGTGAGATTTTATAATTATGATAATTAGGAGTTCCAAGTTCTGATACTACTTAAAAAAAAAAAAAAAATTTGTTAATACATTTTTAATCTCCTTTTATTTTCTCTCTTCTTGTGCTTGTTTTCTATATTTGATGGGACTAATCTTTTGCATTTTTAGTGTCCTAATATGTATGTAGAATCAAATCACTTCATCTTTAGTTCTAGATTGTTGAGTTAACTTAATTATTTTGTCACGTCCTACATTATATGATCAAATATGTTTAAATAGATTAAAAAGGTCACTCTCTTGTCCCATTTGACAAGGCAATAACAATGGTGGCCTGATCATTTTTTTTTAAAAAAGTTGGTTTCGAAAATCCCAGGAAGGTCAATATTTTTCCTTGTTATTTTTCTTCTGATTTGATTATAATATAGTATTGAACCCAGAACAAATGATTTGCTGCAAAAAACGCTTGTATCTTATTGACAATCATATGATATATATTGTTGTTATCTATTTCCACAGGCTTTGAATTGGAAAAGAACATAAAGCTCAATTGGGGTCCATGATCAGTATGATATCAACCTTCCTCGATGAAAATCTTGATTGGTTTACCCCGCCTACTCACAGTACATATATATCTCGTGGTAAATTTTTAAATTCTACTTTATGTGTGCAGATCTATTAATATGTCTTGTCCCATCTTTTTTTACCAATTCTTGATGTTAAATTAAATGGTTCCAAGAGAGAGAGAGAGAGTAATCTTCTTTTTATGAAGTTGATGCAAATCATTTCGATTAAAGAGAATGAGAAGAGAATCATCTTCTTTTAATAAAGCAATGCAAGTACACCATACAATAATTAAATAAAACTCATAATAAAGAGAGAGAGAAAAAAAAAAAAAAAGACAAATGGATATAGATTGAAAGTACCCCCCACATGCAAGGGCTACATTAATTCCTATAATTCTTATGGGAAACCTAACAAAATAATCAAGGGTACTTCCTCAAACTGAAACTTAATTTGGTAATTTTAAACCATTTTTCACTTCAAGAGAAACCCTAGCTAGCTAGCACCCAAAACAAATAATATTATGAAGAAAACCAGATATTTAATTTATCATTCATTTTGATCATCTCTCTTGGTTGCCTGCAATACCTGCATGTAAGAAGCCAATGACGCGATTATTATTATAAACAAATAATTTTTTTTAAAAAAAAAAAAAATCATGAAGGTGTGATCATAATACCCGAAAATGATGTATTTTATGTTTAGTATGAAATCCTGTTACCAAGGTCCCTTGGGGCATTGCATCTGAAACATTCCATTCTGCTAGCAAAGTTGTGTTCATTGCATCCAGACCTAAATAGAAATAATTCAATTATACAAGTATGCCAGAGAGAGAGAGAGAGAGACAAAGAGAGAAATTCTTTAAGTAGATATCTTACTTGCAAAAGCAGTCAAAAAAAGAACTCCAGTAGTACGAAAAGTACAAATATTAATTGTTGATTTCAACTTTCTTAAAGAAATGTATTGGAAAATATTAAACTTGCTACTTTAATTGATGTAGCAATAGCATATAGTAAAAATTTTCATGCATGTCAATGCAGAATCTTTGCAACAATATTGAATAAAAACGTGTAAAGTAAATTCATCTAAACAAATTTCATGAAAAAACTGGCTCCAATTAATATCATATTAAGTTTAATAGAATCCAAAATAATTTTACAGACACTAAAGAAAAACATGTAAGATGAATTCACCTGGTGCAGATCCAATCCCCAGATTTCCATCCGGAGGAGCGATTACCACCAAAGCTTAACCCTCTGGAGCGTGGCATGTCCGAATCAAAGCCTCCACCAACATCATCCTTGAATACACCACACTTGAAGCAGCTAGAGCGACTAGCGAAGTTGTGGGCCCCACAGTTCCCGGCAGAGCAGTACCAGTCACCTGGCCGGACGTCAGACCCGGTACCGAACCCGAATGACGTTCCACCCCTCCCACCTATACCGCCGAAGTCACCGGACTTAGAATCCCCGCAACGCTGGCATGAGTCACGCCTTTGGAAGTTGAGGTGCTGGCATGACCTGCAGTTCCAATCTCCTGGCCTGCTCATGGTTTCTACACTTCAAACACATAAAAAACTTAGTGCTCTGAAACTGTGAATACACTCAACTATTGTAATCTTCTGAATTAAAAAAACTAGGTTTTGGGCACTTTTTGCTATCTTTCCCACTAGCTATGCAACTTGTACACTAGCTATATAACACAACTCTGAAAATTTATAATAAACTTTCACCAAAACTTAGTTTGTAGAAACTTCCTTTTGATATTGTAAACTATTATTAAAAATATCATCCAAGCTATACCAGAGGTTTACGATGAATTTTAAAACCATTTATATTTGATTCAAAAAAGCTAAGAATCGTCAATGATATTTGTTCTTTTCCAAAACAAAGAAATTATAGACATTGAAATACAAGAATAATAATAATAATAATAATAATTAAAAGAAACGAACCTTAAGAAATTGCAAGGGTAGAGGAAGGAAGTTCAAAGAAACGAGGTAAGTGCAAGAGAAGGATATTGTTAAATTGATGAGAAAAATGAGAGAGTGAAGGAAGCTTTATATACATGTTTAGAGTGAAGAAAAAGAGAATAAATGGAGGGCCGTGTACATGCTTTTTCGTGTTCTTAACCTGCCAATTACCTTGATAAATGGAATAAAAAAAAAAATTCTAAAGGAAAGCAAAAGAGATAAAGGAAAATTCCACTACCATTCCAGAGACCGAAAATTTTGAAATTTCAAAGAATACTTTGCCTTCCTTTAGTGTTTTTAGAGGTTGGCAAATGCATGCATGCATATATACAACACATGATACACATACACTTTCTCCTGGGGAAGTAAATCTTGACAGAAACAATATTTATTTCGTTTTGGATTTGATGAAACACTCTACTTATTTTAAATTACCCATGATGAGTATGCAACACCCCACAGGCCACAGATCTAATCAATGGAGATGTCTACATGTAATTCAAAAATTAGGGGTATGATGATCAAATTACTACACTCAAAAGTCTAAATTTATAGTGTAGATTCTCTTGACAATATTGTCGAAGTTTGTTCTATAACAATAATACTGAACTCTCAATTTAAATTTTATCCTAAAATCCTCAACCCAAAAGACGTGAAAATTGATTAATAACTGCTATATATGCCACAGACACTACATGAAAAATAGGCAATATGAGATGTTGTAGTAAATGATATAATAAATTATGAATTAGTAATTATATATATATATATATATATATATATTGCATCATTTAGAACAAAGATTTTCGATTATAATTTGAACCGTGCAGCTAAGTTAAGTTTAGTTATTATGTACATATAAAGATAACTGTCATTGGCACACACATAAAATAATATACCGAAAATTTTTACAACACTTATTATCCTATCACAAAACTTATTACTACGATAGTATTTACAATACTCTTTTACCATGAATTATAATATATTTTTATTACAGTAAAATGTCACTTTATTACCTTCAAAAAGTGTGGCAATTCCCTTGTTAATTTCTCTAAGTTTATAAAAATAGAAGACCTAGCTAGCACGACATCTAGTCCATGCCATGCAGGCCAACAAGTGAAGGTCCCACATAAAGCAAACAGAAGATATTGTTAGGCTATAAGCGCAACACCCCTAATCCAGTCTAGATTAAATTGAATCAAGTGAAGCATGAAATGATATATAAAGTCCCTTTGACCATGCCATCCATCTGCCAAATTCCTTTTGCAGTCCCCACAACCAAAATTGTGTTCCGTCGACAGAAGAAAAGAAAAAAAGCAACTGGTATAGTAGATAAAAGAAACATTGCATGCAGCTGGCTAAATATTAATGGAGAATGTAGAATATCCATATTTATCAGCATTTTTCTTTCTTTTTTACCATGTAATGAATATTCTAAACATGAAAACCTAGGCAGGCTCACTAGGGCCACTTCTTAACTCAATTATTTTGGTCAAGTCTCTTTCAGTTACTTTGAGAATCAACAGAGAGAGAGATTGCTTTCAATTTTTGGGTTAAATTGCTGCTGCTTTATAAGTTTGAATATTCCTTTATTCTTACTTGACCAACTATTTATAGAACTTGAGAATTAATGCTTCTTGAATTTTGTTGTTGATTTTTTGTATCTCACTTCTATTCTAATTAATAATGTGATAATCAGTGAATGAATTCATATGAAAAATAAGATAAATCATCATTAATATGAATAATGGAAGTATGCATAAAATGTACCGTTCATGTATGTTAACAAAATGGGTGAATTAATTATGGGATTTTGTTTGACATATTGAAGATGATGAGATGATAGATATTTGTGGAGAGTAATTGGAAAGGAAAGACAAAGGGTGAATTTCAATAAAGAGAAGGTGTTGATGATGGAATAACAAGTTTTCGAGGTTTGATTTTGACCATCTTTTCTTCTTTCCTTTTCTGCGGCTGCTGCTGCTATACCAATTTTTCTCTTTTTCTTTCTCTGTGGAAAAAATAGTAATGAGATCTGGACTCCATTCTCTTGGGGAATGTTAAAGGAGAGAAGAGGCAAACTGTAAAGAGAGAAATAGCAAAATTAAAAGAGAACAAAAGTGGGACTGATTCGATTATTCTCTCCTCGGGAATCACTCCCATGCATCACCACGACCAACTTCATTTTTACAATTCTCCCTTTAATTCATTAATTATTTGCTACTAACCACCACGCATGCATGTGTTTTTTTTTCTTTTTTTGGGGGGTGGTTGAAAATTAATTAAGGACAAGAGATCCATACACTTTTGCTTTGTTTCTTTGCACCAATTTTGTTCTCCATTTTCTTAACATTCAAGTTTGTTGATCATTCTTATGTTTTTGGTAAAATTACGAAGCTGCAAAAGGAATATTATGTATGTTTATGTTGTTTTGAAAAAGTATGTGCTGTAAATCTTGAATTTGAAAAAGCATAATACTAGTCAAAGGGATCTTATTGCAATTCAATCAAGTCTTTATAGGATTGGAAAAATCTGTCCCACGTTAGGATTAAAGAAGGAAAAAAAATGTTGGATGTGAAATGAATCAGATTCAAGATATGAAGAAACAGTGAGTCGCGTGAGAAGATGGGGCAATTTTTCTATAGAGTGGCGCGACCCATGCCAAATGTTCGCGCGCGATTTATGATTCCAGCAGAACTGTCATTTTGGAAGCAGTTGTTTCCTGTTTAAACTGGTTCTCCTTAGTTCGACCCTATACCTAATTAAGCACTATATATACATTAATGTAACGACAATCATAAAAGAAAAGTGAGAGCGATAAAGAGAGTCTGTAATATTCGATGATAGTGACTTGAGTTCTAGTGCACTCCGTGGATGTACGAACAATTTTTCGAACCACGTAAAATCTTCTAGTGTCTTATTTTCTGCTTTTATTATTATTTGTAATTCGTGCTTGTGTGTGAGTTTAGCTAACCGCAGAACTATTTTGCTGCGTTGGTATTCGGCGTAATTCCTAACTAGTACTAGAGCCCTAGATTGGGTATAACAGTTCTAGCAGACTCAAGAGACTAGACATTCGATTTCATCAGGAGGTATAAGATCAGGAAGAGGATTTCTGATTGAAAGGTTCGACGAAATGAACTATAGTTTCTAGAAGATACAGATGACTGACTATTTGTATCATAAAGAACTATTCTTACCACTAGAGAGAACAAAGCCAGAAATAATGAAGTCGGAAGTGTTGGGATTTATGCCCTAAAGCTTGTAATTGTAAATGGTTAAAGACAATAATAAGAATTATTCAGATTGTCATTTGAGTTTATAAATGTTTTATAGTCCGTAATACATTCGTATTGTGCAAGAACATCCTAGATTGCAAGATGTAATCTCAGAATGAGTATATGATGGTCATATACATAGAGGATTCATTTTGAGACTTCCGTAGAGAGCGAATAAAGCTGGGTACTTTGTTTGTGATTGATCTACTGCTGCGGTCTATTCTGTAAAGTACGGTGGTCTTATCCTAGACCGCTCATGTAGTTGACATGAGAATGGAGGCACCTTATATAATGA
Source organism: Xanthoceras sorbifolium (assembly GCA_003430845.1). Lineage (NCBI taxonomy): Eukaryota > Viridiplantae > Streptophyta > Magnoliopsida > Sapindales > Sapindaceae > Xanthoceras > Xanthoceras sorbifolium. Next base: position 11,278,290 of record CM010622.1, read on the forward strand.
GATCATATAGGACTGGGCCACGATTTATATGAATCTCTCACCAAGATTTGTTAGTAGATGAGATTCATATATAATCGATAAACGATGGCTATTTAAAGGTGATCTTAATCCTGAGTGTCTTATCGACTCCTTCAGGTTGGATCGTGGCTTTTGATTTACCATGAGTGAGGTTAATGTGAATCTCGACCAATACCTCTGTATCTTGGAGTTACGGTTTGGCTTGTGGCTGGGAAGGTTTGAACACAATAGTGGAATCCACTCATTCTTAATTAAAGTAGATGAGTAGTTCCCTTAAGGGTTGATTCGGGGCTTGAACCTTCTTCTTCTGTAAGGAACACATGATTTAATTGTTCATTAGAGAATCAATAGTACTTAAAGGAAAATATATTTTTAGAGGGGTACAACGAACTTTATGACCCAGCTCTAGTTATGAACTATTTGTGGAGGATCACACTATATATAATTAGATATATCAATGGACATTGAGACTTCAGATTGTATAAACACGTCTACAGTTCTGAGAGTGCAGCCTCGGATTTTTAGTGGAATAACTCCAAGATTAATAATTGTGAAATATTAATTAAAGAGTTTTAATTAATATTACTAAGTATTATTGGAGCTCAAAACTGTGGGTCCATTAGGTCCCCTTACTAGCCCTTATAGTTGTTGGTAACGAGGGTTACAGTAGATTAATTGGAGGGTCCAATTAATAGTATTATGAAAGTAATGCGATTTAAATAAAAGAGTAATTAAATAATGTGATTAATTAATTAATTAAATATTTAATAAAATAATAGAAATTATTAATTATTAATTCTATTTATTAAATATGAGGTCATGTGTTTAAATAATGACTAGGACAAAAGAATTAAAATAATTTGATTATTTTAAAAGTCCTAATAGTCAATTATTAAAGTCTTTAGGGAGACTAAAATAAAAAGGGATTATGAATCCTATTTTGACTTGGTCAAACTAAAACCCTAAAGAGCTACTATATAAGTGTTATATAGTTAGGAAAAAAAACCTAACACATAATTGAGAAACACAAGAGGATTCGGCCACCAAAGAGAGAAGAAAGAAAAAAAAGTTTTTTTTTTTACACTCCTTTTTCTTGTAGGTGCGGCCGGCTATAGAGAGAAAGGGTTCTCCATTTGTTTTTCACGTGACTCCATCTCTTGCCATGACGTGTCCACACATACGTTGTCAGACCGCGGGTCATAGCTCGGAAGATCTGGTGGTATATCGAAGAATCAAGAAAAAGGTATGTAGTTCATAAAATCTTTTTCTGCGTATATACAAGAACTCGTTCCTGATTGAAAAATAGTTTTTCAATTAAAAAAAAATTTTTGAAACCTAATTCCGCATGTTATACTAGACAGGAAAGCATTGGGGGCAATTCAATTTTGTCTAACGAGGTCAATCGCATTCAATGTGAAGAATCATGTGACTATTGTAGCATTGATGACTGCCTTAGCAAACATGTATGAGCAACCATTAGTAGTAAACAAGGTATCAATAAGTTATTCAACTTGAATATGTCTTAAAACAGCGGGTTCAAGGAGCACCTGAATGCTTCAACGAGATCATGAATCAATAGTTTTCGATAAACTTAAAGTTCGAAGAAGAAATTCAAGCGTTGCTGATTCTAGGTCAGATGCCAGATAGCTGGAAATGGGCCATATAATCAATTAGCACTCAATTCAGGACAAAGCCGTTGAATTTTTAAGAAGTCGTGAAAATGATCATGCTTGAAGAGATTAGAAGAATTCAGGAATGGGGTGGCAGTTCGTTATCGGCTTTAAGTATTGAGAGTAGAGGTAGAGGCATGAACAGAGACAAGGGAAATAGAGGTAAATCAAAGTAGAAATTCGAGAGATCGAAGTACAGGGACCATCAATCAAATTCCAAGCCAAAGAAGAATGTTGAATGTTGGAATTGTGGCAAGATGGGCCATTATCAGGTCGACTGCAGAAGTGCCAAGAAGGGTAATGATCGACATATATGAGCTATTGTGGTCTCCGACGACTCCGATGATGCATTGATATGCTCCTTAGAGAATAGGACCGAGTCATTGGTGCTTGACTCAAGGGCCTCATTCCATGCCACATCATGCAAAAGTCAATTGAAGAACTATGTGACTGGGTACCTTGGAAAAATGTATCTTGGGGATGACCAAGATTGTGATATCATTGGCAAATGAGACATTAAGATGTCGCTAGGCACATTCATAAGATGTCTAGATCCATTTGGAAGCTGAGCGATGTTAGGCACATTCTAAGTCTTCGGAAGAACTTTATCTTCATAAGGCAGTTAGGAAAATATGGGTATGTGACCACTTTTTTAAGTGATATGTGGAAGGTCTTGAAATGAGCCATGACCATCGTTCGTGGTAAGAATAACATACCACTATGTCTCACCACTGATGGAGTTAGGTCCATTACAGTAGTTGAGGGTAAAGAAGATCCGAATTTATGGCACCAATGGTTGGGCCACATGAGTGCAAAGGGGATGAAAGTCATGCATTCCAAAGGAAAGCTGGAAGACATGAAATCGACAGAGATCGATATGTGTGAGAGTTGCGTTATGGGTAAGCAAAAGAGTATTTTTCAGAAAAGCCGTAGGATTTCGAAAGAGACGGGACTCAAACTCGTACACACAAACGTTTGGGGACTAACTTCCTATCATTAATGGGTAAGAATTACTTCGCCACATTTATTGATGACAAATCTAGGAAGGTATGGGTGTACTTCTTGAGACACAAATCCGATGTGATTAGGGTATTCAAGAAGTGGAAAGCCATGGTGGAAAACGAGATTGGGTTCAAGAAGCTTGTTCTAACAATGAAGGAGGGTATGAAGACTCTAGCTTCAAACAATTCTGTAATGAGAATGGCATTAAGATGGTGAGGACTGTACCGGGAACAGCACAGCATAATGGAATATCAGAACGGATGAACAGGACAATGACTGAGAGAGCCATAAGCATGCTCATACAAGCAGGGTTACCTAAATAATTTTAGGCTGAGGCAGTCAATACAACAGCCTACTTGATCAATTGAGGAACTTCTGTTCCTCTGGGGTTTATAATACTTGAAGAAGTCCGGACTGGAAATGAGGTAAGGCTTTCACATCTTAGTGTATTCGGTAGTATCTCATTTATCGACACAGTGATCACGGCAAGAACAACCTTGATAAGTCGATCAAGTGTGCCTTTATAGGATACGGTGAAGATACTTTCGGTTATAAGTTCTGGGACTGGTAGAATAAAAAAATCATCAAAAGCAGAGATGTTGTCTTCAATGAGAAGTTAATGTACAAGGATAGGGATACCACGACACTAGAAAGGGTTTCAGAAGCATAACAGGAATGTTTCGGGCCCAAAGACATCTCCCACAGTGTTCTTGCGATAACAGGGCAGAAAAATGAAGCTAGACAAGTGAGTTAGGCAACCATGCTTGCGCGACCACCTGCTTGCGCTAGGTCGCGTGGATGAGGCAACAAGCACCAGTAAGTCACACGCGTAGGAGGTCCGCGACCATCAGCTCGCGCGACAGCTCACGTGTCTGAAGAAGGGGAAACCAATAATTCACACCACTCGGAGGTCGCGTGACCAATGGCTTGTACGGTAGGTTGCGCAGACCAGGAAGCAGAAACAAGTGACCCGTGTGACCAGCAAGTCGCGCCACAGGTCGCGAAGAAGAAAAAATTCCTGAACATGGGGAGAAAACAGTGCTGAGAAGATCCAGTCGACAGCCGATTCCAAATAAGAAATATCTGAACTACCTTTTACTAACGGATGAAGGTAAGTCTAAAAGCTACAGTGAAGCTTATCAGGTCAGTGATGCCAGCAAGTGGGAGCTTACTATGAAAGACGAAATGAAGTCGTTTATATCGAACTAGACTTGGGAGTTGGCATAGTTACCAATGAGTAAGAAGGTACTTCAGGTCTACTACATCAAGCAGGAACATGACAGTTTCAAGATGTATAAGGCGAAATTGGTGGTTAAGGGCTTTAAGTCGAAAGAAGGCATTGACTACACTGATATTTTCTCTCTGGTCATGAAGTTGACAACCATCCGTGCAGGATTGAGCATAGTAGTTTAAGAGGACTTGCATCTAGAGCAGCTAGACATGAACACTGCATTTCTTCATTAGGACCTTGAAAAAGAGATATATATATATATATATATATATCCAGTAACCAGAGGGTTCCATAGCAAAGAGGCAAGAAAAGTTGGTGTGTAAGTTGACCAAGAGCTTGTATGGACTGAACTAACCGTTGCGGCAATGGTATAAGAAGTTCGACAACTTCGTGTAGAAGAACGACTTCTTTAGATGCAACGCTGATCACTGCTTATACTTTAAACAATTTAATTCCAGTTACATCATTATGTTACTTTATATTGATGACATGTTATTAGCCGTTGCAAATTTGAGGGAGATTAATAAGTTGAAGAAAAAGTTGTTACTGAATTTGAAATGAAGGATTTGGGGGAAGCAAGGATTTGGGGGAAGCAAAGTATATTCTGGGGATGAAAATCAGCAGAGACACGTAAGGAGGTATTTTGGAGTTATATCAAGCATCTAACATGCTTAATCATACAAGTAAGGTAAAAATCAACATCAATAACCCTAAGTACGGACCTAAGCATGTTTCTACCCAAATTGATGAAACCCTAATATATTACTAAAACTCCATATGAAATCAAAGAGAATAATTAAGATGCGGAAGCGTACGTTGATCTATGATGGAATTAGAATGTTGGGTTGATATTTCAATTCAATACGAAAATTCCCTTTTGGTTCATGTTTTCTCACTAATAATGGGGTAGATGGAGAGAAGAGAAAGTGATTGTATGAATTGGGGACCTTGACCCCTGATTTGTAATTAGTTAATAAACAAAAGTATTGATATTTCTAATTTAGCTCCTCATCAAACTAAAAATATCACTCTGGTCTCTACACATTGATTCCATGATAATTTAATACCCAATGCCCAATTCTTTAAACTTTATACCGACCACTTTAAATGGGCTATACTTTAAGATAACATCACACATTTTAACATATATGTACGCCCACATATTGAATTTTTCTAACACATTTCACTATCGTTTCAGCATCAACTCTCAACTCATGTTACACCCTGTCCCTACCGTGCCGGTCGTCTTTCTTCTTATGCCTTGCTTGTCGATCGTCTTCTTTACCGTGTCAATCGTCATATGAAGCTCTAATTTACTATTTCTTACTCTTTTTGAACCTTTGTTGGTTGTTTTTTTTTTTTAATAGTTATGTGAAATCCTACAATACTTGCACAACTTATCTTCTTTATTCAAGTTGAATGTTTGTATGGTAAAAAGATTGATGAAGCAGCAAAAAAAAATCCAAAAACTTTTCAATGGAAGAGGAGAAAGGAAGGGAGAGAGAGAGAGAGGAAAGCACAGAAATTTATCGTACATGAAATGTGAATGGTTGGTCTTGGAAATATCACTATGATAGAGATGAATAATTGCTGTCATGAGTGTCGATCTAATATCACCATGAAATGGAATCACTTCTCGCCTAAAACCAAAATGAACCGAATCGAACTGATCCGTGTAAAATTAGTTCAGTTCGTTTGGTTCACAACTGTAAATTAGATAATATAGTTTGTTGTGTCTAGCGTTCTATACATTGTGCATGTTTATTTTCATGTTCACACATAGCACATTATTGAAACTCTCTTTTCGAGTTCAAGTTTCGTTAGTTAGAAATTCAGATTGAACAGGCATTGTAAGCCTTGCTAGTCGAAGGTGATGACAAAGCAAGCGATTGATTAAAACTCTATGTGAGTTCAAGTCTTGACAATCAGAGATCTGGTTATTGCAAGCATGATCAAGCGCCATTATAAAAGGCTCGCAGGGTAGATAAATTTAAGTTATGACCTAATAGGAGTGGACTCTGGAGTAGTAAACTTGAGGGTGTAATTAAATTATAATATAGTAGATTGTCTGTGACACAAGTAGCCAATAGGTGGTTGATCTCATGATTTTTGCTTAGTTAAGATTTTTCACGTAAAAATTAAGTGAATGTCTTTATCCCTTACTTAATTTTATTGTTTATTTTGTTGTGCTATATTGGGGCTATTAATCAATAATTGGGTATAAACCTATTCACCTCCTTATAGGTTGTTAGCGACACACTTAACACACACTTTCAAATTTGATTTTAGTAGTATGTTTAAATTGATTTGGGTTGTAACTTTGCGTCTAAAAATTTTGGCTCACAAAAAGTTGGGTCAAAATATGAGTAGATAACCGAGTTAAATAAGGGTTGGGTAAAACCCTAATTTTTACGGGTCAGGTTCATACCCGCACCGAATGCCCATAAAAAGGGTTTGGGCTGGGTTTAAACCCTGTAAGGTCATTATTTCGTTGGCTGTGATTCTGTGAGCAAACACATTTTTATGTAATTCTTAATTAGCTTTGTTAGAGTATGATTTGAGCATAATGAAGATTCGAAGAAATCATGCGAAGACGGAAAGCTTCTGAGAAGACTCAAAAATATGCTTAAAAGTAAATTTCGTAGAAACGATACTCTTTAATACTTGAAATCATACATTTGCATTTGAGTGCTAACATGTTGGTTTTAATGTTTGATAAGTGTTTGAGTAATTGTTTTGGTTTTGCTAGTTTTGGATTTAATTTCACATATTTTATATTTCCGAAATGCTGACCTTTGGATGCTTCAACAGGTATAACTTTTAATCTAGATATCCAATTGGTCTTTGGTTTTCTTGGAAATAAAACTATACACCCATATTTTTCCAACGGCATAAAGAACAAAAAATCCAATGTCGTTTTATTAGAGTTCGCTTGGCTCAAAGTGGAGTCAAGTGCAGTTGGAAACAGCTGAAACAGGGGACTGAGACAGCAGCTCCACGCCTCAAGCGTGGGTGCAGGCCTTAGGCATGGGTGCACACCTTAGCCATGCAGGGACTGCCAAGTCTAAACCCAAAAAGGGTTTTTGTGTTTTGTTAAGTTCCCTAAAGTCTTTCAAACATGTTTTTAATGTTTCCTTATACATCAATGATGTTTTTATGGAATTTGAAAATAAAATAATCTCCTAATTAATAAGTCTTTTATTTTTAGGAAAGATAATCTCTTTTTTCTAGGAAAGTATTAATTACCTTCCTTGTTGATTTAAAAAGCCTAATTTGTGTTTATTTCCTACTACAATTGGAATTAGGGTTTCTAGTGTTTATTATAAAAAGTGAGCTTATTGTTTTGAATTGCTTAAGCCAAGTAAGTCTCTTTTATTAAGCTTAACTGTTGCTCTCTGCTATTCTTCATTGAATTATTTTATTCCTCTTACATATCTTTGTTGTTTTGATGATTCATTGTTTTCATGTTATTGTGAGAGAAGAGAGAGTTTTTTTTATATAGACTATTATTCTTTGCATTGAGCGTAATTGCATAGTCTATTCGTAACATGTCCTTGATCATGCATATTATTTTATTGTTCATATTTAATTGAGCCTTAGATTTGATCTCATAAATAGGGGGTTATTGTTTCTTTGACTTTACGAAAGGAACATTAAGACTTGGAATGCGTGGAGTCTCTGAGCAGCATCTACAGGGTTTGCTAGTAAAAGGCCTGCGGGGAGGTAGTATTGGGTTGTAGCGAGAGTCATGTGATTAAGTGATCAATCAACGTGAGTTGTAAACGATATACCAACTAGTGAAATTTGTGTGGATGTGTTAAGTGACCTACGATTTGGTCCCGTGGTTTTTGACCTATTGAGGTTTTCTACGCTAAACATCTCTGCGTTATGTGTTGAATGGTTTATTGGTTTTAATTTCATAATATTTGTTGATAAACCTATTACCCCCACCCCCCAGGTTGCTCTAGTATACAAATCCACGTTTTTCAATTGGTATCAGAGAAGGAGTCTAGAATTACATAGGCTAGGATCCATAGCTCAATATTTTGTTGGATATTTTTTTGTTTGTTTTTGTTTGATATTTTATGGCATGAATGATCTGAGAAGGAGCATCAGTACTTGACCACCACTTTTGGATTGATCGAATTATGCATTCTGGAAGGCGCGCATGAGGGCTTATTTAAAGGCCAATGACGAGCGTGTCTGGATGTATGTCGAGATTAGTTATTTACCTTCTACCGTGATCGACACCGAATGAGTCATTTTCATGAAATCGAGAGTCCAATGGACCCCAATTGAGCTATCCAATACGACATGGAACTCCAAAGGTTTGAATTGTATTTTTAATGGTGTTAATAAACATCAATATACATATATCCAAAATTGCGAAACTAGCAAGGATGCGTGGGACATTCTCCAAACCACGCAAGAAGGAATATGGGCAGTAAAGAAATAAAAGATTTAGATGCTGACGACAAGATTCGAAGCCTTGCATATGAAGAAAGAAAATACCTTCCTCAATTTCATAAATTCGAGTTTTGTACTTGGTAAGCGTTATTCTGACTCTGATATTATCAGAAAAATCTTACGTTCTTTGCCTGACAGGTTTCAAGCCAAGGTCACCACTATTGAAGAAAGCAAAGACGTGGATAACATGAGCGTAAATGAATTGATTGGATCCCTACAAAATTTTGAGTTAAATCTCAAACCGAGCAAAAAGCAAAAAGAAATTGCATTGAAGTCTACATCTCATGAGTCAGAAGATGCTGAAGATGAAGGAGAAGAATTGGCATACATTGCAAGAAAACTCAAGAAGTTTTTCAAAGGCAAACGAACCGATGGTGGTTGCAAAGGTGCCAATGCCAAGAGAGATTACTTGCCCATAACATTTGACAATGACAAGGGCAAAATCAAAGGTGTTCAATGCTATGAATGTCAAGGCTTTGGACACATAGCATCGGAGTACATAAACGTTTAAAACAACCCAAAGAAAAGGAAAGCATTGAACATCACTTAGAGTGATAGCAATGATGAAGATGATAACGAGTCTTCAGATGCTGGTAAGCACACATGCAACATAGCTGCTTTCACATCTTCTTTGTCTGTAGGTTATGGAATTCCATTAGAAGATGATGCTAATAATAATGTGTATAGCCTTAAAAAGGCTTATGAGCAACTTCTCAACCAACATCACAAGGAAGCTTCGAATTGATCCCTCAATTTGTAAAAGGAGGTGGATGACAGTAATGAGAGGATCAAAGCCTTAAAAGAAGAAGTGGATAGCAAAGAAAAAGCCTTGTTGATTGCGCGAACACATGTGGAAGAAGTTGTGAAAAAGTTGGCTTTGGCAGAAGAGTCTATTAAGGGGCTGACTCTAGGTGCAAAGATGATTGACGACATGATCAAGTTTGGAAAGGTGTTCAACGACAACTAAGGTATTGGGTTCACTAGTGAATCTAAGGCCTCCAAAAGCAAGATAATTTTTGTCAAGGCTAAATCTTCCAAACGAGATAATCAAATTCATAAGCCGTCCAAAAAGCCACAAGGAACTCAAGGTAAGTCTTCTAATTTTATTTCTGTTTGCCATTACTGTAATGTTGCTGGACATATTAAACCTAAATGTGATAAATACATTAGCTTAATTAAAAGAAGCAATAGGTCTATTAGTAGTGCAAATAGGAGAGGCGATCATAAAGCTTCTAGCAGTTTTTCGAAACCAAAGTCTTCAAAGCAATCTCGTGAGAAGGCTTGGGTTGAGAAAAATAACGTTAGTTATAATATGATATGCTTCACGTCTTGGTCTATTAGCCTTCTTACATGGTGTCTAGATAGTGGATGTTCTAGGACCATGACTAGTAACAAAATTTCTTTGTTGAGATTACACTAAAGGATAAAGGTTCTATCGTTACTGCTAGTGGAGAGAAATTGAAAATAATTAGCAAAGGTAAAATTAATGTACCTGACTTAGGTGTGATTGATGATGCTGTTCTTGTTGAAGGATTGAGAGGAAATCTTTTGAGTGTGACCCATCTTTGTGAACAAGTAGGTTCTTTCATGTTTAGAGTTAGTAAATGTCAAATCTTTGATAAACATGATGAATTACTTGTTAAAGGGTCAAAAGCGTCAAATAACTACTTTTATCATAACCTTGATGTGCTTAATATGTATTTGAATGCTCTCGAGAAATATTTCGTGAAAATACATAGAGCAGATGCTGAAGAGGCTGAGCAACTTGCATGTTCAAAGGTTAAGAAGATAACCAAGACACGGTTATATAATGCCGATTGAAGGCAATTGAAAAAGGTCAAGGTAAGTATTCCTATGAAACTTGATTTGGTCGGTAATACTCAAAAAGAAAATCTGCATGATTGTGATGCATCGTTTGATCCATCTATGTACGATTCTGAGGAATTGGATCAGTTCATAGACGAGACCAAACTTGAATAATCTCCTTTCATAATTGAGAACTCAAATCTAGTGTTGAATTATCTACCATACTTGTTAAGATATGTTATTAAAGAGTAACAAGTAAATATGTTATTTTTCGATTGCATGTGATTCACGAACGATTTGTTGAAATAACTGTGTGTTTTATTATATTTTTTATATATGTATGTCAAATGTTTGGATTGATATCTTGAATAACATGAAAGTATGATAATGCTTGAAGCTAGTATACAATGAATGACCAATGGTCAGTATCCATGTTTTTTTTGCACCCATAGATCTCTTAAGTATCTCTCTTGAAAAAGGGCTACACTTACTAGTTGTAAAGCCACCCAATGCAAGAAAGGGCTATGCTTGTAAGCTTGAGTGAAGGCCGTCTTGAGAGTTATATAATGAAAAAGAGCATGAAAAACAGAAAACATACACAATGAAAGGAGAATAATGTGTAGATAAAAGCAATAAAGGAAAAACATGCTATGCATGATGCTAAAACACATGGAGGTGAGAAGTGGAAATCGAAAAATATGCTTTTAAGAAGTACACTTGCACACACCATTGCTTGTATGAGTCTATTTTTATTTAAACAACATCAATGATGATGATCGGTTTGAATTCTTGTAGAAAGCTTCTAGCAAAATCACATTGTAGTGTTGTTCTTGATTGATAAGCAAACATTAGATATTATATATATATATATATATATATATATATATATATTGATTGTTTATACAATGTGATACACACACTCTTTTGGTAAAGGTTTAGTGAATTTAATGCAATCCTAAGACAACATATGCTCTCGTGAAAATTGGATGATATATCTTGACTTGAATGTGGTATGAATGATTAGAAAAGACTTGAGTTACTCATAAAATCATTGTTAATGCAAAATCAAATTTTGAAGCTTTAGAGAAGCTCATTATTGTGCGAATAATTGAAAATTTTCAATTCATATACTTTTAAGAAGCGCACATTTTGTTCTTAATATGCTCACATCTATTTTTAAAATGTTGAAGAAATTATTTTGAAGAGCATTATTGAACAAGTCAAATTTCGAAGGAATGCGAATTGGAATTTTCAAAAGAATTTTTCGATTGTAGTCTTTTGATGATTGATTTTCATCGTGACTCATTTAATCTTGTTTAGAGATGCTTCTTGATTATATTTGATGAAGTTTTAGGTGGAAAAACTCATTGGTGAAGCATCAAGGACGAATGAAGAGTCGAAAACGTGAAGAAGTGCGAAAAATGGAGAAAAGAGAAGCACTTGGCAGCAAGCACATGCCAGAGGCGTGGTTGTGTGCCTCAGGTGCACATGCTTGGGCAACAAGCTCATGCCTGAGGCGTGGATGAGAGCCCAAGGTATGCGTACCTGCTATTGCTCGGGTTTTTGGCTTCTCATTAAGTGCAAAATTGGTATTTCTCTCTTACCTTTTGTTTTTATTCTCCCATGTGCACTTTTCTTTATTTAAAAGGAACCCAACCCTAATTTTCTCTTACTTTCCATACTTTTCTAAGAGCCACACTTTCAAGAGCCACCATTCTTTCTTAAAATTCATTCACCCTCTACACACTTAATTTTTTTAATCTCTTTGATTTTTTAATTTTTTGTGTGAGATTGATATTGGGTATTTTTAAAGTGTTGAAGAAACTATTTTGAAGAGCATTATTGAACAAGTCAAATTTCAAAGGAATGCGAATTGGAATTTTCAAAAGAATTTTTTGATTGTGGTCTTTTGATGATTGATTTTCATCGTGACTCATTTAATCTTGTTTAGAGATGCTTCTTGGTTATATTTGATGAAGTTTTAGGTGGAAAAACTTATTGGTGAAGCATCAAGGATGAATGAGGAGTCGAAGATGTGAAAAAGTGCGAAAAACGGAGAAAAGAGAAGCACCTGGCAGCAAGCACATGCCAGAGGCGTGGTTGTGTGCCTCAGGTGCACATGCTTGGGCAACAAGCTCATGCCTGAAGCGTGGATAAGAGCCCAAGGCATGCGTACCTGCTATTGCTCAGGTTTTTGGCTTCTCATTAAGTGCAAAATTGGTATTTCTCTCTTACCTTTTGTTTTTATTCTCCCATGTGCACTTTTTTTTATTTAAAAGGAACCCTACCCTAATTTTCTCTTACTTCCATACTTTTCTAAGAGCCACACTTTCAAGAACCACCATTCTCTCTTAAAATTCATTCACCCTCTACACACTTAATCTTTTAATCTCTTTGATTTTTTAATTTTTTGTGTGAGATTGATATTGGGTCTTGCTTCTACATCTATAAAAGGCAATCATTAGTGTTTTATTTAGCTTTGAAGATGTCTAGCAAGGGAAAACAAGTAACTTCCAAGGGAAAGAAAGCTACTAGAGGTGAGTCTACCCAACAACCAAAGTTCATCAACCAAGAATGTGAGGAAAGGTATGAACATAACATCTTTAGAACTTTGATTTTTGAAAAAGGAGTTGATTTTATAACTATTAGAATGAATGATGATGTTTACAATTTCATGCTAGAGAGAGGTTGGAAGAAGTTTGTTGAGAAACCCCATAATGTTTGTGAAAATATAGTGAGAGAATTTTATGCAAACTTGGGTAGTGATGAATTTGGAGAAAACCTAGGAGTGATAGTTAAAGGGACTAGAGTTTTAATAAGTGGTGAATTAGTCAACTCATTCTATGGTTTATCTCATGGAGATTGTTGTCTAGAATCTATCCAAGTTACTAAGCAAGATGTTGCACTCACTTTGACTAGGGGTAAGTATAAATGGGGTGAAGACACTAATTTTATTCCTAATGCCAAGTGTCTCCATTTTACAGCTTTTTGAACAAATTTGTATGTTCAAATATTCACCCGGCGTCCAACATTTCCGAAGTCAATTTTGCTACCAGAAAATTACTTTATGTTATTGGGACAAGGAAGCCCTTTAATGTTGAAAACTACAACTTTGGACTCATTGATAAATGTACTAATGAGAGCAAGTCCAAATTGAAATTTTCGGGTTTGATTACTAAACTATGTTTAGAAGCGTGTATTAGGCTGAGGACATCCGATGTAGTTGTGAAGAATAGTCAAATGTTTGACAAGGATTTCTTTAAGTTCCATTATCTTTCTAAGGAAGAGATGAATAGGAACACTCCACAAACTTCTGAAGCTACTCAAGTTAAGAGTGAGATACCTCACTGGGCGACGCAACTAATAAGTATGTTTAAGGATGGGAATGAAGCCATCTTGACAAGATTCGATGCACAAGATGAAAGGTTGTGTAGCATAGAGATGTATATGAGTGAATCTACATCAGATGCACATACTAGTGGCATGTTTTCCTTCTCTGAAGGATGCTAGGACAATGTTGATGGTGATAACTGTAACACCCCCCCGACCCGAATCCACTAGGACTGAAAAGGGAGCACTACCGTATACGGAAAATAAATTTCAAAACAGGAACTTTAAGTAATGATCCGAATAAATATTTAATTATGGTTCAAAAAGATATTCTGAAAATTTCGACAGAATTTCCTCTGTTTTTCTGACTTTCCAAAACCTGTTTTCACAACTCATAAAATCCACACTTCTATAATCTCAAATCAAATTGCGCACCCTTCCATATCCAGTGCGATTTACCAAAACAAATTATATTAAAATACTTTTAAATATTCAACTTCAAAAACATTAAAATCCATGTGCCCAAATATTACAAAACATACATAAAAACTAAATACCATTTCAAATATTTACAAAAACATTCATGTCCATGCATGCCGATATAATACATATAAAACATCAAATATGTAGTGGGCTACCAAAAATGCAGAAGTGATATGACTCTGATCACTATCCCAGCAGATTCTACTCTTTCTGATCCTTGTCCCCTTCAATAATTCTTTTACCCGCGTGTGAGAAAACTCAACACGCTAAGCATATAGCTTAGTGGGTGTATAGAAAACTATATTTCCACTTACACTGTAATATCATTTAAATCAATATCAAAAATATACTGACAAATAAATAATCAATTTGGGGCTCAATTCAAATCAAATACGAGTCAAAGCAGATATTCACATTAACAACAAGTCAAGTCAAATATTCGTAAATCACTTCCCAATATAAAATATGTTTCAAATCAAATAACATTTCGAATATACAAATCCATCAAAAAACTGAAACAAATATCATATTGAAGCAATTATCGATAAATCCATCGGAAATCAGAATAAATATCTTATGAAAACATAATAATACCAAATCAAATAATTTCTCATCTCAAATCATATACAGATCATATCACATTTTTAATTCCATTTCGGGCTCCTGATATACTAAACATACTTTTCGGACTGGATTACGGGCTATACATATCAGAGTTGGATACCAACGGGTGAGCCGCTGCGTATCCCATATACATATCAGAGTTGTATACCAACGGGTATGCCGCTGCGTATCCCAGATCAAATTTCCCAACCCGCAAGGGGTGGTACATCTATCAACATATAGGCGTAGTACTACTCAAGGAACCCAATTGACATGCCAATCTCTTATATCCATATCTATGTCTACATATATCAGAGCCAAATTATTTTTCGAAAATCATATAATTCGTTCAGAACAGATTCGTCAATTTAAATTCTGAAATATTATCCAAATCAGTATACACATTTCCGAAATTCGAATCGCATCAAAATACATATACAAGCAAATTACAAAATCGTTTCCGAAAATATTTCTGAATCTAGAAATCGCTTCAAATCACATTTAAAATCACAAGAAATTATATATCATAAATCCATAGTAAATACAAATGCCCTGAATTACTTTTCGAAACAAATCGCAAAATAATATATATTTTAATAATATATTCTCCATAATATTACTATAATCAAAACATATTGAAAATCAATTCAGAATATTTTTCGTAAACAATATTACGGATCCAGAATATTCCAAATACATATAATCCAAATCAGTAACAATATATATATATATATATATATATATATATTCACAATTAATTTATTACCACAATATATATATATAATCAAAATCATTACAAATAATATATATATATATATATATATATATATATATCTAATCAAAAGCATTATAAATAATATATATATATATATATATATATAACAAATAAGATATATATATATATATAACAATATATATTCGAAATTAATTTATTATAAATAATATATATACCAAATTATCCTAAAATCAATTTCAAACAACAGATCATAATCCATATATCTCAAATAAATTAAAAACAATATAATATAACAATTCCAAAAATTTCTGAAAAATCTGAAAAATACAAAAAAGATACCACCAAACCTAAAATGTTATTCTGAACACAAAAATCTTCTGGACCAACGTTAATTTCCTTCACCTTCTTCTTCTCTTTTCTTTCTCTCTCTTCTTTCTCTCTCCTCTTCTCTCTTCTTTCTTCTTTTTCGCCTCTGCTTTGTCTCTACTTTGTTTCAATTCTTTTGTTTTTGAGAATGCTGTGCAATCCAATTTTTTTTTTTTTTAAATAGATTTTCTTTATATGTAAACACTCACACACATACTCACATACATATATAAATATCTTCATAATTACCATTTGCTCCCTTGAACTTCTTAAAATTCTCCAATGGCACAACTTTACTCTTAATCACATTCCATCTCAACAATTATTCCAAAAATATTCCACATCTAACCAATTACCAAATTGACTTCACCCATATGCAATTGGACTAATTATCATCCAAATGCACCATAAAATTAATATATTTTTCATAATTACGGAAAATTAGGGGCGTTACAATTCTTTCTCTATAAGAAATTTCGTCCGCGAAATTTACCTCATTCAAATAGTTGTGGATATTGCTGTCGCATCACTTCTTCGCTCTCCCATGTAGCTTCTTCTACATTATGATTCCTCCAGAGTATCTTTATTAGCGGTATTTTCTTATTCCGAAGTTCTTTTATCTCTCTGTCCAGAATCTCCACTGGTTCTTCCTCATATGTCAGATGAGGTTGGATCTCAATGGCTTCAGTCTGAACTTTGTGCGATGGGTCAGATCTGTATCGTCTCAACATGGATACATGAAATACATCATGGATCTTTTCCAGTTCCAAAGGTAAAGCCAGTCGATAAGCTAATGGTCCCACACGTTCAATAATCTCGTATGGACCAATCAACCTCGGACTCAACTTCCCTTTCTTTCCGAATCTCAGTATTTTCTTCCATAGAGATACATTTAAAAATACCCTGTCTTCGACTACATACTCAATGTCTCTTTGTTTCAGATCCGCATACGATTTCTGATGATCGGAAGCAGCTTTCAATCTGTCTTTTATAATCTTAACTTTCTCTTCCGTCTGTCTAATCACATCAGGTCTAACCAACTTGTCTTCACCCAACTCTGTCCAGCATAAGGGTGTCCTGCATTTCCTGCCATACAATGCCTCATATGGTGCCATAGCTATGCCGTCTGAAAACTGTTGTTGTATGCAAATTCAATTAATGGAAAGTGATCAACCCAACTCCCTTCAAAATTGATTATACAGCTCCTGAGCATATCTTCAAGCACCTGAATGACTCGCTCTGATTGTCCATCTGTCTGTGGATGGAAAGCTGTACTGAAGTTCAATCGTGTACCCAAAGCTTCCTGAAATTTCTTCCAGAATCTGGATGTAAACTTCGGATCTTTGTCAGAAATTATCGAAGCTGGTACACCATGTAGTCGGACTATTTCTCTGATATACAGCTCTGCTAACCTGTCTAGAGAATAATCCGTTCTGACAGGTAGGAAGTGTGCTGATTTTGTCAGTCGATCCACAATTACCCAAATCGAATCCTGTTTACTTCGTGTGAGGGGTAATCCTGTGATAAAATCCATGGTAATACGGTTCCATTTCCATTCAGGTATGGATATTGGTTGTAGCAAACCTGATGGAACCTGGTGTTCCGCTTTTACCTGCTGACAGGTCATACATCTGATCACAAATTCAATCACATCTCTTTTCAAACCTGACCACCAATACTGAGTCCTCAGATCTCGATACATTTTTGTACTACCAGGATGCATCGAATACGGACTACTGTGTGCCTCTGTCAGAATGGTCTTTCTCAACTCATCATCATTCGAAACACAAACTCTATCCTTAAAGTACAGAATACCATCATCCTTGATTACAAAGTCAGTCTGCTTCCCTTCTTGGACTTGACCACGGATGGCTAAAAGTTTCTCATCTTATTGTTGCTGATCCTGTATATGTTGAATCAAATTTGGCTTGAGTTTCAACTCAGCCAGGATAGCATCATCTGATGTCAGTCTCAATTGAGCATTCATAGCTCTCAGTGTATACAGAGATTTCCTGCTCAAAGCATCAGCGACAACATTCGCTTTCCCTAGATGGTAGTCAATCACACAATCATAATCTTTAATCAACTACATCCATCGCCTCTGCCTCAAATTAAGTTCTCTCTGAGTAGGCAAATACTTGAGACTCTTATGATCAGTGTATACATAGCATTTCTCTCCATACAGATAATGTCTCCATATTTTCAGGGCAAACACAATAGCTGCAAGTTCCAGATCATGCGTCGGATAGTTCTGTTCATGCGTTTTCAGCTGTCTGGAAGCATATGCAACAACCTTTCCATCTTGCATCAATACACATCCCAGGCCATTGTGTGACGCATCGCTGTAAACCACAAAGTCTTTTCCTGATATTGGCTGTACAAGAATTGGTGCTTCAACCAACATCGCTTTCAATTTCTCAAAAGCCGTCTGGCATTTCTCATTCCATTCGAACCTGAAATTCTTGTGCAGCAATTTAGTCAGAGGAGTAGCTATGGATGAAAACCCCTTTACAAACCGTCTGTAGTATCCGGCCAAACCTAGAAAACTCCGAATCTTAGAAACATTTCTAGGAGGCTTCCACTCCATAACTGCTTCTATTTTCTTGGGATCTGCTTTAATACCATATGCCAATACTATATGTCCTAGAAAAGCAATTTCATTCAGCCAGAATTCACATTTGCTGAGCTTGGCATACAACTTCTTTTCTCTCAGAATCTGTAACACTATTCGGAGATGCCGATCATGTTCTGCTGCAGTCTGAGAGTATATCAGAATATCATCGATGAATACTACAACACACAGATCCAGATACGGACGGAAGATACGGTTCATCAGATCCATAAAGGCTGCTGGTGCATTAGTCAACCCAAATGGCATAACCACAAATTCATAGTGTCCGTACCGTGTCCGGAAAGCTGTTTTCTGAATATCCGAATCTTTCACCCTCAACTGGTGATATCCTGATCTGAGATCAATCTTCGAGAAGACAGTGGCTCCTCTCAACTGATCAAACAAGTCATCGATCCTAGACAACGGATATTTATTCTTGATTGTGAGCTTATTTAGTTGCCTGTAATCGATACACAATCTCATTGACCCATCTTTCTTCTTCACAAACAGTACCGGTGCTCTCCACGAGGAAACACTAGGTCGAATGAATCCCTTATCTAACAACTCTTGCAACTGCAACTTCAGCTCTTTTAATTCTGCAGGTGCCATTCTGTACGGAGCAACTGATACTGGTGCAGTTTCCGGTATCAGATCAATTAAAAATTCCACCTCTCTCACCGATGGTAGATCAGAAAGTTCTTCTGGAAATACATCAGAAAAATTAAATACGGTAGGTATATTCTGTAGACTGAAATCAATCTTCCATGAATCGACCACATGTGCTAAATAGGCTTCACACCCCTTTCTGATCAATTTCAAAGCAGTAATGGTTGAAATAACATTAGAGAGATAATCCCTTCTATCGCCCACCATTAATACCTCTGCACCATTTGTTGTCCTAAGCGTCACTCGCTTAAGACTACAGTCAATTATAACCCGGTGTCTGGTTAACCAATCCATTCCCAAAATTAAATCGAAGTCATGGAATGGCAACTCTATCAAATCACCTGGAAATTCATACTCCTGTATTCTGATAGGACAATCTCTAGAAACTCTAGTCACGATCACACTGTGACCTAAGGGACTACTCACTATCACATCAAACTCAGTAGACTCAGTTTTCATATTTCTATCTCCTCCACTTTCCATTTTCCAATACAAGACAGAAGAGGAATTCTGCAGATTAGGGTCACATTCTCCTATTATTATTATTTTTTTCTAAAATGCATACATCTACAAAACATTTTACATCTACAAAACATTTCGCTCTGGTCTAGGAATGCCTAAACCATTGCTCTGATACTAAAAACTGTAACACCCCCCGACCCTAATCCTCTCGGACCGAATCGGGGAGCACTACCGTATACGGAAAATAAATTTCAAAACAGGAACTTTAAGTAATGATCCGAATAAATATTTAATTATGGTCCAAAAAATTTTCTAAAAATTTAGCTAGAATTTCCTCTGTTTTTCTGACTTTCCAAAACCTGTTTTCACAACTCATAAAATCCACACTTCTATAATCTCAAATCAAATTGCGCATCCTTCCATATCCAGTGCGACTTACCAAAACAAATTATATTAAAATACTTTTAAATATTCAACTTCAAAAACATTAAAATCCATGGGCCCAAATATTACAAAACATACATAAAAACTAAATATCATTTCAAATATTTACAAAAACATTTTTATCCATGCATGCCGATATAATACATATAAAACATCAAATATGTAGTGGGCTACCAAAAATGCAGGAGTGATGTGACTCTGATCACTATCCCAGCAGATTCTACTCTTTCTGATCCTTGTCCCCTTCAACAATTCTTTTACCTGCGTGAGAGAAAACTCAACACGTTAAGCATATAACTTAGTGGGTGTACAGAAAACTATATTTCCACTTACACTGTAATATCATTTAAATCAATATCAAAAATATACTGAGAAATAAATAATCAATTTGGGGCTCAATTCAAATCAAATACGAGTCAAAGCAGATATTCACATTAACAACAAGTCAAGTCAAATATTCGTAAATCACTTCCCAATATAAAATACGTTTCAAATCAAATAACATTTCGAATATACAAATCCATCGAAAAACTGAAACAAATATCATATTGAAGCAATTATCGATAAATCCATCGGAAATCAGAATAAATATCTTATGAAAACATAATAATACCAAATCAAATAATTTCTCATCTCAAATCATATACAGATCATATCACATTTTTAATTCCATTTCGGGCTCCTGATATACTAAACATACTTTTCGGACTGGATTACAGGCTATACATATCATAGTTGAATACCAACAGGTGAGCCGCTGCGTATCCCATATACATATCAGAGTTGGATACCAACGGGTGAGCCGCTGCGTATCCCATATCAAATTTTCCAACCCGCAAGGGGTGGTACCTCTATCAACATATAGGCGTAGTACTACTCAGAGAACCCAATTGACATGTCAATCTCCTATATCCATATCTATGTCTACATATATCAGAGCCAAATTATTTTTCTAAAATCATATAATTCGTTCAGAACAGATTCGTCAATTCAAATTCTGAAATATTATCCAAATCAGTATACACATTTCCGGAATTCGAATCGCATCAAAATACATATACAAGCAAATTACAAAATCGTTTCCGAAAATATTTCTAAATCCAGAAATCGCTTCAAATCACATTTAAAATCACAAGAAATTACATATCATAAATCCATAGTAAATCCAAATGCCCCGAATTACTTTTCGAAACAAATCGCAAAATAATATATGTTTTAATAATATATTCTCCATAATATTACTATAATCAAAACATATCAAAAATCAATTCAGAATATTTTTCATAAACAATATTACGGATCTAGAATATTTCAAATACATATAATCCAAATCAGTAACAATATATATATTCACAATTAATTTATTGCCACAATATATATAATCAAAATCATTACAAATAATATATATATATATATATATATATATATATATCTAATCAAAAGCATTATAAATAATATATATATATATATATATATATAACAAATAAGATATATATATATATATTCGAAATTAATTTATTATAAACAATATATATATACCAAATTATCCCAAAATCAATTTCAAACAATAGATCATAATCCATATATCTCAAATAAATTAAAAACAATATAATATAACAATTCCGAAAATTTCTGAAAAATCTGAAAAATACAAAAAAAATACCATCAAACCTGAAATGTTATTCTGAACACAAAACTCTTCTGGACCAACGTTAATTTCCTTCTCCTTCTTCTTCTCTTTTCTTTCTCTCTCTTCTTTCTCTCTCCTCTTCTCTCTTCTTTCTTCTTTCTTCTTTTTTCGCCTCTGCTTTGTTTCAATTATTTTGTTTTTGAGAATGCTGTGCAATCCAATTTTGTTTTTTTTTTAATAGATTTTCTTTGTGTGTAAACACTCACACACATACTCACATACATATATAAATATCTTCATTGTAACATCCCGGATTTCGAATAATTAATTTTGAATATGTGAAAATAAATTTTGTGATTGGAAGGGGTGTAAATGTAATTAAAAGTATCGATAGCTCCCTATAGAATGGTACCAGCAGAATTGAAAGAACTGAAGATACAGTTACAGGAATTGCTGGATAAGGGCTTCATCAGACCCAGTGTATCCCCCTGGGGAGCTCCAGTCCTG
This sequence comes from Xanthoceras sorbifolium, assembly GCA_003430845.1. Taxonomy (NCBI): domain Eukaryota; kingdom Viridiplantae; phylum Streptophyta; class Magnoliopsida; order Sapindales; family Sapindaceae; genus Xanthoceras; species Xanthoceras sorbifolium. The sequence goes on from CM010622.1 coordinate 11,300,322, forward strand.
TTTGTGAAAGAGAAATATGGGTCATTGAGACTGTGCATTGATTACAGGCAGCTGAATAAACTTACTGTCAAGAATAAGTATCCGTTGCCGAGAATCGATGATTTATTTAACCAGCTGAGAGGAGCCTGTGTCTTCTCAAAGATAGATCTGAGATCAGGTTATCATCAGTTGAAGATAAAAGAGTCAGATATTCCGAAAACCGCATTCAGAACCAGATATGGACATTATGAATTTGTGGTGATGCCATTTGGGCTGACTAATGCACCTGCAGCCTTTATGGATCTGATGAACAGTATATTCCGACCATACTTGGATCAGTTTGTGGTGGTGTTTATCGATGACATCCTGGTATACTCACAAACGACAGAGGAACATGACAGGTACCTCAGAGTAGTACTGCAAATTCTGAGTGAGAAACAGCTGTATGGTAAACTGAGCAAGTGTGAATTCTAGTTGCCTGAGATTGTATTTCTGGGTCACATTGTATCAGCAGAGGGTATTAAGACAGATCCGAAAAAGATTGAAGCAATAGTGGAATGGAAGCCTGTTACAGAAGTCAGAAGTTTTATAGGCTTGGCAGGTTATTATCGACGGTTTGTGAAGGGGTTTTCCTCCATAGCAAGTCCGTTGACCAAGCTACTGCATAAGAATGTCAGATTTGAGTGGACTGACAGATGCCAGGCAGCTTTTGACAGATTGAAGTTAATGCTAGTTGAGGCTCCAATTCTGATTTAGCCTGTGTTAGGTAAAGACTTTGTGATCTTTAGTGATGCCTCACACCATGGTTTAGGTTGTGTATTGATGCAGGAAGGCAAGGTGGTTGCATATGCGTCCAGACAGTTGAAAAATCATGAGCTGAACTATCCGATTCATGATCTGAAACTTGCAGCCATTGTGTTTGCTTTGAAAATCTGGAGGCATTACTTGTATGGTGAGAAATGTTACATATACACAAATCACAAGAGTCTGAAATATTTGCCTACCCAGAGAGAGCTAAATTTAAGACAGAGACGGTGGATGGAGTTGATTAAAGATTATGACTGTATAATCGACTATCATCCAGGAAAGGCGAATGTAGTCGCAGATGCTCTGAGTAGAAAAGCATTGTTTGCTCTGAAGGCTATGAATGTGCAATTGTAGCTGAATCCAGATAATGCATTGGTGGCTGAATTGGTATGTAGACCTAGTTTGATTCAGCAGATTGCAGAGAAACAGAAGCAGGATGCTAAAATTCAGATGATATGTGAACAGATCCCAGAAGGGAAGCATCCGGACTTCTCAATCAAAGCTGATGGTATTGTGTGTTTCAGAGACAGGATTTGCATTCCAGATGATGAAGAATTGAGAAAGATAATCCTGACAGAGGCACACAGCAGTTCGTATGCGATGCACACAGGTAGTACAAAAATGTACAGAGACTTGAAAACCCAGTATTGGTGGTCTGGTATAAAGAAAGATGTGGTGAAATTTGTGAATAGATGCATGACTTATCAACAGGTGAAAGCTGAACACCAGGTTCCATCAGGATTGTTACAACCAATAGCAATACCTGAATGGAAATGGGATCGTATCATAATGGACTTTGTCACTGGATTGCCACTCACCCGGAGTAAACACGATGCAATATGGGTTATAGTGGATCGATTGACGAAGTCAGCATATTTTCTACCTGTCAGAACTGACTATTCCCTGGATCGACTGGCAGAATTGTACATCAGAGAGATAGTCAGATTGCATGGAGTGCTTGTATCCATAATATCATATAGAGATCCGAGGTTTACATCCAGATTCTGGAAGAAGTTTCAAGAAGCTTTGGGTACTCAACTGAGTTTCAGTACAGCCTTCCATTCGCAGACAGATGGACAATCAGAAAGGGTGATTCAGGTGCTTGAAGATATGCTCAGGAGTTGTGTAATTGACTTTGAAGGAAGTTGGGCGGATTATCTCCCATTGATTGAATTCGCCTACAACAACAGTTACTAGTCGAGCATAGCTATGGCACCATATGAAGCACTATATGAAAGGAAATGCAGGACTCCAGTATGCTGGACAGAGTTAGGAGAGGACAGGTTAGTAGGCCCAGACTTGATTAGACAAACTGAGGAGAAGGTGAAGATTATTAAGGATAGATTGAAAGTTGCTTCTGACCAACAGAAATCATATGCAGATTTGAAAAGAAAAGAGATAGAATATGACGTCGGTGAGAAAGTGTTTCTGAAAGTATCTCCGTGGAAGAAAGTGCTTCGATTTGGCAGAAAAGGTAAGTTGAGTCCTAGGTTTATTGGGCCATACGAAATCATTGAACGTATGAGACCAGTAGCCTACAGACTAGCTTTACCTCCAGAATTAGAAAAGATTCATAATGTGTTCCACATGTCTATGCTGAGGAGATACAGATCTGATCCTTCCCACAGAGTTCAGGCCGAAAGTATTGAAATCCGACCAAACCTGACATATGAGGAGGAACCAGTGCAGATTCTTGATCGGGAAATCAAAGAACTAAGAAATAAAATAGTGCCACTGGTGAAAGTCCTCTGGAGGAATCATAAAGTAGAAGAGGCTACCTGGGAGAGTGAAGAAACGATGCGACAACAGTATCCGCAACTGTTCAATTGAGGTAAATTTCGAGGACGAAATTTCTTAAGAGGGGAAGAATTGTAACATCCCGGATTTCGAATAATTAATTTTGAATATGTGAAAATAAATTTTGTGATTGGAAGGGGTGTAAATGTAATTAAAAGGGGAAGAATTGGAAGGACCACAGATCGCGATGACCTGCTCGCGATGAAAAATGTGAATTTCTGGCAGTGAGCATCGCGATCAGTCACCGCGACCACAGATCGCGCTGACTAGCTCGCGATGAAAATGTTAAATTCTGGCAGTGAGCAACGCGACCACCAGCGCGACCATGGTACCGAGAGATGTGCTCGCGATGAAGGCGGTGGAATCGCTCCAATGAGTACCGCGACCTGGTGGCGCGACCACAGGTAGTGACGACGGTCGCGACGACCGAAATAATATAAAAAAAAATTTGGCTTCTCGCAGAAGCCACAGAAACAAAACAGAGAAAAAGAGAGAGGCAGAGACCGAGAAAGAAAGAAAGAAAGAAAGAAGAGAAAGAAGAAGAAAGAAAGAAGAGAAAGAAAAAAGAAGAAGAAAGAAGAAGAAGAGGAAGAAGAAGAAGAGAAGAAGAAGGAAAGAGAAAAGGAAAGTGTAGGAGAAAGAGAAAGGGAAAGGAAAAGAAACCTAGAACCGCGATAGTCGAAAGAAAAACGGTATCCAGGTTGGTGTACCTTCGTTTTCGAACTCTTTACAAAAAGCATTAAGTATTTTTAGTTTGAATCTGAGAATTACTTGAAGATTTTCATTTTTATGTGTTTATTTTACTTCCGTGGAATGATATTATTGTGGATCGTCTTTTATTATTACGCTTTCGTAGAAATTTCTTGTTTTCGATTATCGTATGAATATTGTTTATTTTCCATGAAAATCTACGTTGTTTAAATCGTATGTTTCCGTTGATTTGTAAATACAGTGAACGTTTGAAAATAGTTTATTGAAACGGCCCTCGGATACTTAGACATAGAAATGGATATAGGAGGTTGGTATACCAGCTGGGTTCAGTGAGCAGTACTGCACCGATATTGATATGCTATTGATGACTATTATGTACCTCCTCATGGATTCGTCCAGAGGCAGGGAGACACGTATCTCTTCACGGATTCGTCCTGGGGTAGGGAGACACGTACCTTCCTAAGGATTCATTCCTGGGATAGGGAGTTATATACCTCTCTAGGTTCCGACCACTCGGTCCTAGAGTAGGGAGATACGTACCACTCTTAGGATTCGTCCTAGGGTGGGAGCTATGTTCGACAGACAGCCACTGTGGTCGAACGACTCATATTCCAGTACTAGTTATGTTGAGTATTCTAGCGGGCCAAAATTGAAGTGAATTGAGAAGTGAATTGAGTAACTTTATTAATCGATTTTACATGTTGATCTTATTTTTGAAGTTAAAGTGATTATAACTGCTTTATGGTTTGATTTTGAAGTTAAAATGAGTATTTCTGTAAATGATTAGAATTGAAATATATATATTGTGATATGTTTCTTATTAAAAGTTATTTATGATTTTTATATTTGAGTTTAGTGTACACCCACTAAGCTATATGCTTAGCGCGTTAGTTTTGTTTCTAACGCGTAGGTACCAAGGAGACTGAAGAGGCAAAAGACTGAAGAGGAGTTTCTTGCAGACAGAGGAGTGGAGTCGCATTTCTGGGGTAGATATTTATGTTGATGTGTATTTTGATTGAAATGCATGTATATACAGAGATTTGTAAACGTTTTGTATAATTCTGTTTTGTAATTAAATTGGTTTATGAATTCTGCTTTTCATTTCTTAAGGTCTGTAATGAATTAATTATGCGCTATTTGATTTTGAAAATTGTTTGAAAGTCGCACTAAACGGCAGAGTGCGCAATTGATTGAAAATGAGATTTGAAGTGTTGTTGAGATTTGTATTTGATCTGAGTTGTGGAAAAACAGGTTTTGGGAAATCCGAAAAACAAAGGAAACTCTGCCGAAATTTTTGTAAAAAGCGTATTTTCGATGGGCTCACTCGAAAATGATTTTAAAATTATAAACTATGTGGTTTTCCAATGATTTGAAAATTTATTCGATGGGCTCAAAATGATTTTGAAATGTATAAAATGAATTTAGAACGTTTTTGAAAACTCGGGTAGCGCTCCCTGGGTCAATCCAGCCGGGTCGGGTCAAGGGGTGTTACATTTTAAATGGTATCAGAGCGCGGTTTAGGCGTTTCTGGACCAAAGAGTCTGTATATGCATGCATTGTATAAAGATACCCATAGGAATATGTGACTCTAATCTGCAGACCTCTCTTCTGTCTTATATAGGATAAAAGAAATGGAAGAAAGCGGTGATAGACCTGAGAGTCCCGCCAGCGTGGCTGGGGGAGCATCTAGGGAATCAGTAAGTCCGAGAGTAGCGGACCCTGTACAGCCAGCGTTTATGCAGCAAATGGCTGAGTTCTTTCAGAACGTGGCTAGAGCAGCGCCACGAAGATCAGCCATAGAGCAACTGGCTAAACACAGACCCACTGATTTCCATGGCAGAAAGGATGAGGATGCATCTGCCGCAGAATACTGGTTTGAGAGGACGAACAGAATATTGGAGCAGATGCACTGCACACCTGAAGAGCGATTGGAGTGTGCAGTATCTTTATTGCAGGAGGATGCCTACCAGTGGTGGACCTCCATTATACAGACAGTGCGACCAGAGGATAGAACGTGGGACTTCTTTCAGAAGGAATTTCGGAGAAAATATATTGGTCGCATCTATTTGGATAATCTGAAGAGGGAATTTACCAACCTGAAGCAAAGGCAGATGACAGTGACCGAATATGAGAGAGAATTCGTCAGGTTGAGTAAATATGCGAAAGAGATGGTGGCGACAAAGGCGGATAAATGTAGGAGGTTTGAAGATGGACTGAATGATTATATCCGCCTACAGGTTGTGTAACATTCTGAATTTCTAAGTAATTGATTTTGAATATATAATTAGATTGTGGATTAATTGAGCAATGTTACATGTGGCTGCCTTTGAATTCGATGATTTTACCTGACTCGTCTCGGCAGCTCTGAATGTAGAAAGAATCAAGAAAGAAGAGCAGGCCAGAAGAGACAGAGGGCAGCAAAGAAGAGGGGCAGGGCCATCCAGCTCATATCAGCCCCAGAGTAAGAAATTTAAGGGACCGCAGCCTAGTGGTCCAGTACAGTCACAGAGGCCTATACCTACAGCTAGGCCTGGCCAGTCTGCAACTTCAGTGGCCAGTACCCCTAGGAGTACAGTTAGGGGACCAGCCCCTGCCTTGTGTGACCATTGTGGAAGAAGACATCCTGGGGAATGCTGGAAGCTTACAGGAGCCTGCTTGAGACGTGGATCTCATGACCATTTCCTGAGGGATTGCCCACAGATGAGATCCTAGCAGCCAGAGAGACCAGCCCCTACTACTTCCAGAGGTAGGAGGCCTAGTCAGGCAGTACCTGAAGGTGGTAGCCACAGAGGAGTGTCAGAGTCAGTGGCAAGACCCGAGAGTTGAGCTCTTGCACGAGTTTATGGTGTTAGTGCTCAGGAAGACAAAGATGCACCTGACGTGATAGCTGGTATTATTTCTATTTTTGATACTACAGCTATTGCAGTGATAGATCCAGGTTCCACTCATTCATATATATGTGATGCCATGCTGAAACACCGAAATCTGGAAACTGAACCTACTGAATATGATGTGTTAGTCAGTAATCCGATAGGCCAGAGTGTAGTTGTGAACCGTGTGTATAGAAATTGTCCTATTCGGATACAGGAGTATGACTGTCCAGGAGATTTGATGGAGTTGTCATTCCATGAGTTATGTTAGATGATTTATGTTACATTAACTAGTCCCAACTCTCGTGATGATCTATTCTTAGGGAAACTGGCACTAATACCCCTGACATTAGGTGTAATTACACTCTCAGGTAAGAAATTATTTAATTGCACTAACTCACCTGCATTTTGTTAACTTCTAGAGTTAGGGCTAACTGTTAACTAGTCGTCTCCTTAAAAAGTCACATTTACACTAAATTATAATAAATTAATATTTAAATAATTATATATTTAAATATTTTATAAAATAATAAAATAGGTAAAAGATAAAAAATTCTCCATCGGGAATCAATGTGATAAAAATTGTTACTAATTTATAAAATATTTAAAATTATTACAATTCAACTGTAAAAATTGCTAAGGAAAGAAATTTGTTTGAAAGATGACTGATTTTGAATTTGTTACTAATTTAAGGTCAAATCAAACAATTTCCTCTTTAAATTTCATTTTTAAATATTTTTAAAATGTGATTTATATAAAGTACTTGAGTGTATTGATTCGATATCTTTAACATAAAAAAATTAAATACTCCGACAACCTACATATTGGATAACGGGTCTGTTTTAATAAAAATAAAAATAAATTAAGTTTGCATTTTATTTACCGATAATCTTTTATTGAGATTTTTTTGAAAAAAATTTAATAAAATTTAAGACATTAGTCTCAATCAACTTTAGAATTTAATAAAGATATATAAAGAAATTAATAAATTGTATAAAATGTCAAGAAAATAAAATTATAAATGCCATTAGGTGTATGAATTCACTGATTTTAACGTAATATGAAACTGGCTCATCTTCGTTCATACAAAATACTTCATACTCACCTCTTATATGCTTGTTTGGCATTAGTTACGCTGAACATTTTCTGAAAAGTTCCATCATATTTATGGGTATGAACGTAAATCATATTTATGGGTATGAACATAAATCAAAAGTCTAATCACTATCGCAATAGTCTATAAGCTTGAAATCACAAAAATAGAATAAAACAACCCATAGTCTAATCTACCTTGATTAAAATGACATACCTTGACTTTTTTTTTATTTTTTTTTTAAAACTCTCACTCTTTGTCTTTCTTATCTCTCGCCACTAAATTTTAAGAATGATTGATAAAGGAATCAAACAAATGGATAACTGTAATTGTTTTTCTTTTTCCCCTTTTTTTCTTGAGTGTGATATCCCATTAATTTTTTTTTTTGAAATATCATATCTTGTAAGCACACTTCACGCGTCATCAAACATGCCCTTATAATTTGAAAAATATGAAGGGAGTTTTAGAAAAAAATTTAATTATCATATAATATACGGAATTGGGTTTTAAAAATTTTTTTATATTGAAAACTTTTTTCAATCAGAAACGAGTTCCTGTATATACGCAGAAAAAGACTTTAGAAACTACATACCTTTTTCTTGATTTTCTTTTTCTGATTCTTCGATCTACCACCAGATCTTTTGAGCTATGACCCGCATTCTGACAAGGTGTGTGTGGGCATGTCACGGCAAAAGATGGAGGTCACGTGAAAAGAACGCTGGCTGAATCCTGCAAAAGAAGAGTGAGTCAGAAAAAACTTTTTTTTTCTTTTCTCTCTTTGGTGGCCGAACTCTTTTTCTTTTTCACTTGTGTGCTAGGTTCGGTTTTTTTTCTAACTATATAACACTTATATAGTAGTCCTTTAGGGTTTTAGTTTGACCAAGTCAAAATAGGATTCTAAATCCTATTTATTTTTAGTCTCCCTAAAGACTTGAACCTGTGACCTTTTGGACTATTAAAATAATCTAATTATTTTAATTCTTTTGTCCTAACCATTATTTAATCACATGACCTCATATTTAATAAATAGAATTAATAATTCATAATTATTAATTTCTATTATTTTATTAAATATTTAATTAATTAAAGAATCACATTATTTAATTATTCTCTTTTATTTAAATCGCATTACTTTCGTAACACTATTAATTGGACCATCCAATTAATCTACCGTGATCCTCGTTACCAAAAACTATAAGGGCTAGCATGGGGACCTAATGGACCCACAATTTTGAACTCTAATAATACTTAGTAATATTAATTAAAACTCTTTAATTAATATTTCACGATTATTAACCTCGGAGTTATTCCACTAAAAACCCGAGGCTGCACTCTCAGAAATGTATATGTGTTTATACAATCTGAAGTCTCAGTGTCCAGTGATATAGCTAATTGCATATAGTGTGATCCTCTACAAATAGTTCATAACTAGAGATGGGTCATAAAGTCCGTTATACCCTTCTAGAAATATATTTTCCTTTAAGTACCATTGATTCTCTAATGAACAATTAAATCCTGTCTTCCTCACGGAAGAAGGAGAGCGCTCATAATCGTTCAAGCTCAAGATACGGACCCTTAAGGGAACTACTCATATACTTCAATCAAGAAGGAGTTGATTCTATTTTTGTGTACAAACCTTCCTAGCCACAAACCAAACCGCAGCTTCAAGATACGGATGTATTGGTCGAGATTCTCATCAACCTCACTCATGGTAAATCAAAAACCACGATCTAACCTGAAGGAGTCGATAAGACACTCAGGATTAAGATCACCTATAAATATTCACCGTTTATCGATTATATATGAATCTCATCTACTAACAGATCTTGGTAAGAGATTCATATAAATCGTGGCCCAGTCCTATATGATCTCATCATATAAGGTGCCTCCATTCTCATGTCAACTACATGAGCTGTCTAGGATAAGACCACCGTACTTTACAGAATGGACCACAACAGGAGATCAATTACAAACAAAGTACCCAGCTTTGTTCGCTCTCTACGGACTCTTTAGATTGCACGTCTCAAAATGAATCCTCTCTGTATATAACTATCATATACTCATTTTGAAATTACATCTTGCAATCTAGGATGTTCTTGCACAATACGAATGTATTATTGAATATAAAATATTTTATGAACTTGAATGATAATTTGAATAATTCTTATTATTTTCTTTAACCATTTACAATTACAAGTTTTATGGTATAAATTTTAATAAAATATATATTATAAATTAATAATTTATAAAATTATTACATTAAAATAATTTTAAATTAAAATTTTAGGAGGAGGCAGCGACCTTCCTGACCTTTCCATCTTTTCAAGTTTGGTAGAAGACAGTAACTGTAGTAGTAAAAAATAGCATAAGGTTCAATCGCATGTCTTGTACTTATGGAGCCCAATTTACGACTCTATTATAATCAAACTACATTATAAAAGTCCTAACCTCATGCCCAAAGATGTAAGGCTTAAATTGCAGGCCCAATGTCAGCATAGACCCATAATCCAGCCCACGATTGAACAGGTCCATCAGATCAGCCATCAAAATATTAGGCCTCGTTTGTTGCATGGGATAGGATTGGATTATTTATATGGGATTGGATAGGATTGGAAAAGATGGGATTAGATTGGATAAATTTATAAGTAATCCCATGTTTGGTGTAATATAGGATAGGATTAAAAATAGTGTATAGCTGTGTTTGGTAAGTTACAGGATTGGACAAAATAGTACAAACCCATGTTTGTTATGAATATGGATCGGATAATAATTAAAATAATTTAATTAATGTAAAATTATTTTTAAATATAAAATTAAATTTATCTAAATAAAATAATTTATTTATTAAATAAAATAAATAAATAAATATATTATAGATATATCAAATTATAAAATTTATTAATGATTGAATTATTATAGATTTATAAATTGGCAAAAACAATTAAAAATTTGGTCCCAAACTCATTTAAAATAAGAATGATAATTTGTTTTGTTTTTTTGTAGTAATTTAAATCCCATTTTTCTTTCATAATTTGAACCCACAAAATAGAGACTCCATCTCTAAAATTATTACAAAATATACTAATTTTCATAAACATAATTCGAATAACATATATCGATATTTCCTATTAAAAACATAATAAACTTATAAATATTTAATAAAAAATTAAACATAATAACATTAAATATAATCATCAACTCATTAAAAAAAAACTGAAATATAATCCTAAAACACATAATAATAACAACATTGCAATAGTTACATATCTCTATTGAATATAATATTGTATCATATTACAAACTTAGATATATATATATATATATATATATATATATATATATATATATATATAGTGTTGATGCAATCAACCAAAAACTAGCATCAATCATATATGGTTATCTATGGTCCTGTAACCATCATGTACAGAGTGAAAAAGTTCACTCTGTACATGATGGTTACAGGACCATAGATAACCATATATGATTGATGCTATATGGTTTTCTTCTGTCTCATCTTTGACATCAGTGGCGGAAGCAGCTCCTACTTTTGTTGCCGGTACATTCACTGTGACTGTCGATTGAGAAGCAGCAGAAGGTGTAGTACTGGATGCTTGGGGGGGTGGATACGAGAAAGGTGATCCAGGAGGGAATGGTGATCCAGAAGGGGATGCAGCATTGCCGAATTGTTTGTTCTGTGCATTCAGATTGTCCATCACAGAGTTGAAAGCATGTTGCATGGCAAATTGCTGAAAGATGGTTTAAAAAAAAAAAAAAGAACCAGCATTATTAAATTCTGCTATAGCCACACCATATAATAAACTTTTATCTATTCTTCATGCAGAGAGATGACTAATAAATTTGATAAAAGAGATCAACATGGAACATTCTCAATAGAAAACCTTATTGGAACAAACAAAATAGTTTTATGCGCTTAACCAAAATCCAATGAGAAATTTAGCATTCTGAAGTCCGAACCTGTCTGAGGCATATCCTACCTTTGTCCAGAAGTTGCATCTAGACCAAAAGTTCAAAACAAGTACTCCAGTTTATGTGTCCGTGACTCCATGCCACTTTAAATTTTTCATAAAAGATCATTCTAATGCCCAATAAGTAGTAATCACGGTACATGTATATGCAAAATAAGCCATCTTGTATGGAAATATTTTATGGGAGTGCTAAAAAGAACAAACATGAAAAATAAGAACGTTGTTATGCATTATCAAGAGGCTTCAATTAGTTAAAGCCATAACCAGCTCTCCTACAACCAAGAGTAACATTTTGACAATATTTTGACAGAAAATTCATATAAACGCAATTGAACGGTTAGCTAGTAATGGTACAACTCCAATCAACCACCAAAAAAATTACAGTTTCATTTCGAACAAACGAAATAACTCATTCACAGTCATATACATTACCATAATATTGAAACGCTCACCTTCAATTTTGATGCCACCTGTTATTAAATTTCAACTAGTCAAAAAACAATACACAAATTTTAAAAGACAAAATTTACAAATGAAAAAGCAAAAACTATCTCTTAATACTCACAAATGAAAATATCGCAGAGAAACCAACACCAACACGAATCCAAAACAGAGGCGACCCTCTGCACATACAACCGAACCAACAAAACCCAATATCAAATCGAAATTCCCAAACACATAATCAACCAAACCCAAACTCAAAATCTGACTTACACATTAGAAGAAGAAGACGGCGGCGGCGGCATAGGCAAATTTGGTTTCCCAACCGAAGTGTACGTCTGCTGGCCACTCCCAGAACTCAAATTCGCGAAAACATCACCGCCCAGATTCCCTAAACCATTAAAAACAAAACAACAGTCACAGCAAAAAACAAAACCTCTCAATAACTCAAAAAATAAAAAACCCAGAAGACAAAAACAGGGACAGAACGTGAAACTTACCGGCTTGGGAGACTCTACGGATGGAGGCACGAACGGCGACTCTGGAGGTTCTGGGTCCAATTCTAGGGCTTCGAAGCGCGAAGGGCAGAGGAAAAGAAGAGGGTTGTCGTCTGGGTCCGGTAGGGTTTCTCAGAGAAGAGTAAGTGAAGACTGGTTTTGGACAAGAAGAAGAAGACGACGGCGTCGAGAGAAGAAGGTATTGAGACAGAGGTGGAGAGAGCAGAGGGAAGAGTGTGGGAGAAGAGTCGGAGAGAAGAGGATTGGATTTTTTTAACCTCTGTTTTCGATGGGTTGAAATTATCCCACTTTGCTAGGATAAAATGGAGAGAGGATAATTTTAACCATACCCATTTGCAAGCACCAAACGTGGGTTTGGCAAAAAAAATAACCCAAACCCATTCCAAACCCACCAAACAAACAAGGCCTTAAGGTCTATACGAGTCTTACAAAAGACCCATATACCGTATACTTCGACATCTAAAGAGAGAAGACCAGGTCTTGATAGGCCAAATCCTTTGATTTGGGAAACAAACTCCTTCATTTAGGGCATGTTTGTTACATAGATTCAATTGGATTTGACAAAATCTAATCCAATATCATGTTTGTGGAGTATATATAATTGAATTTCTCCAATCCCATGCACTCCACTTATACTGTCCAAACAAGACTATTGAGTGCCGTCTGGGAGTATGAGACTCATTAGTCCCATACTTTCTCATTTGAATTTACTTTTTTTTTTAAATTTTTTTTTATTTAATTATTTATATATAAAATATTATATTTATTAAATATATGTTATTAAAATATTTTAAAAATTAATATTATTTAATATCAATAAAAAATATTATTTGTAATATTTAAATTTTATTTTATTTTAAAAAATAATTTTTTATCAAATTTAATATAATTTTTTTTAATCTTTTAAAAATTAGTTTTATCCAATCTCATTCTATATCAAATAAGTGACAATACTATTTTAGTCCAATTCATACTATACCAAACAAATTACAATACTAATTAGTCATATACAATCCAATCCAATTCAATCATATCATATCATATAAAAATAGTTCAATCCAATCCCGCGTACCGAACGCACCCTTGAATTAGACTATTTTTATGGGATATGATAGGATATGATTGGATTGGACTAATTAGTACTATAATGTTTTTGATGCAATATGAATAAGATTAAAATAGTACTGTCCCTTATTTGATATAAAACGGAATTGGATAAAATTAATTTTTTAATTATATTAATTTTATATAAAATAAAATTGTTTGAAATATTATATAATTAAATTAAAATAATTTTATTTTTATTGATATTAAAATATTATTTTTTTAAATATTTTTATAATATATATTTAATATTTAAAATAAAAAAATTTAATATTTTTTATTAATATAATATAAATTAAATTATAAATAATATTATAAATTATTTAAATTAAATACAATTTTTTAATAATAATTTTAAAAAAAAATCTCCTAACTTGGGATAAATTGTCGCAAACTTGGAGCTAGAGGTGGGACAAGCAGGACAATTTATTCAGCTTATACAGCTGTCAAATGTAGGATAGGACTGAATTCCACAACAAAGAGGGCCTAAGCGATCTACTTTATCTCCTATTTAAGTATAAAAGGCCAGCAACACACTCTGATTAAAAGGAGGGGACCACATTCATAGTATTTTGGAAGATTAGGGATAACTATTTTCCCAAACCCAATGTACTACCATTGGTCCAGCCAAGATCATCTAAAATCATCCATTAACCTCGACGTTCGATTTAGTTCGGTTAAATATGATTTTGACTTTACAAAGTCTAATGGGTCTTTTTTATATATTTGGCAATAAATGTGAAAATAAATGTAAAAGAAATAATTGTATGTACATAATAAACTGAAATCAATACAATAAAAGAACAATAAATTTACATTTGGGTATAATTTAGATACGAAGGCAACCAGAAATCAGAATAAAGTTGAATGCTAATAAAACAAGATAAAAGACATTCTTTTCATGAGTAATTAAACGTAAGTCCTTTTTTTTTTTTAAATTTTTTTTTAGCTAACTTCATTGAGGAAGAATTATAAGACAGAGAAACAAAATCACAACGATTTACAAGCAGGTCATGTCAAAATGCAAACTAATAAGTTAATAGATTCTTAATTTTTTTTTTCTTTTTATATGACGGTTCAAATCAGTTTTGGACTACCAAAACAGAACCAAACCGTTTTAATACGATTTTTTAAAAATTAAAATCGAATCGAACCGAACTGAATTCAAATCTAAAACCGACTCAAACTATAAATTAGTTTGTGCCCACCCCTACTTGAAGGTAATTTTGAAAACTTAAAAATATAAAAAAATTTGGAGTGTGCATAAAATTTTCTAGAGGTCCAAATACCGCCACTCTTCTATCTCTTTAGTGAAAATGAGCCTAACTAACACCATGTGGGGTTTATCATTTTTGTCCTTTGTCACTGATTTCTTAACTTTTTTTTTTTTTTAGCAGCAAAGTAATGCACTAACCAAATTGCGCAACATTAATGGAAAAAATGCTTCCGGCGGCTCTTTCCTATTTCCCATGTTCTCTTTCTCTTACCGTACCTCCTTAGTCCCTATCGACATCAATGTAAAGCATAATTTTTTTTTAGTGAAACTTAAAAAAATACATAAATAAATAAATAAAAACAATCAATAATCTAACAAGAATTTTTTCAAAGATATATAATATTTAATAACTATATAGTATCAATATGAATATAATGTACGTGCAAGCTATATAAAAATTAACAAACTTAAACTTTATTTTTTAATAGTTTTGTTAGTGATAAGCCTAGCCAGCTTAGTTATGCAACTCAACTAATGAAGTTTTCGATCGACTCTCAAGCAAGTAAACCATTGAAGCATTCCAACAAACAATAATTATATGGTATCAATATGAATATAATGCACGTACAAACTATATAAAAATTAAGAAACTTAAACTTGATTTTTTAATAGTTTTGTTAGTGATAAACCTAATCAGCTTAGTCATGCAAACTCAACTAATGAAGTTTCGATCGACTCTCAGCAAGTAAACTATTGAAGCATTTCAGCAAACAATTGGTGGAGAGACAGTTGTTGATAATAGATTGCAATGATCCTCTACTACTACAACCCAGAAGCTAAAGAAGGATAAGCATCATGATCATCAATATGATGATCAAGATTAGGGGTGGGCATGGTTCGAATTGGTATGGTTTTGAACAAACTCGAACTGACTCGAAATTTATATAATTTTTAAAAAATCAAAACTGAACCGAACTGAATTAAAGGTGTAAACCGAACCGAACTGAACCGAAATAATACGGTTCGATTCGATTCGGTTCATACGGTTTTGGATATAGAAATGATTAAAAATGTTTCTTTTGACTGGATTTGATCAGAGAAAGATCTGTAAAAAAAAACACGTACAAATGGAGCAGAAAGCTTGAAATCAACTAAATTGTACATGTATGTTTATCTTCTGAAAATTTAAAAAAAAATTGCAATTTTAAGCTTGGCCAAAAAACAAAAAATCATAAACATGAAGCAAAAACCCTAGCGATCACAAGAAAATATATACATATTTGTGTGTATTGTATATAAATATTTTTCTTCTGAAAAATATACACCAGAAAAATCAACAAAACAGATGATCCCCATTTAAACACAAGAAAAATGAAGCGAAAACGGAAAAATCAAAGATTAAACAAAAAAGTAAAAGAATAAAAGAAGACCAAGGCAACCCAAAAAGCTTTGAGAAACATGAAAACAAGACAACAACCAAATTAAAGTCTCAATATAATAGTGATAAATATTTGTGTGTGTGTCATTGTGTGTGTTTGTGTGTATTGTATCTTCTTTTTATGGATTTCCAGTTGTAGATCTAAGAGCATCTCCAATGCTATTATGTATTTGGAGAAAATTGAGTGCCACATAGGATCAATATTGAAAAAGTTAAGAAAACATGCAATTATTTAACTTTAATATTGATATGATATGGCAAAAAAACAGTTAGAGAATATCAAGTAGAGTTTCTAATTGTAGATATCCTCCTTGATATGCTGACTAGGATTTCTAACTTTTTTCACCAATAAAATTTTAGTATTTTGTCAATGTATTTAATTATCATATTGAATGGAGAGAGAATGTAACAAATAACTTGTGGTGATTGGTTTAAAATTACTATTTAGATATTCACATTGGAGAAGTGAATATGTATTTCTATAATTTTTTTGACAAGTTAGATTCATATTATTTAGAAATACTGATGTGGCACTATTTAGATACTCAAAAATACATATTTACATTGGAGATGCTCTAACATCAATACTAACACAAAAACACCGAACCTACTAAAAAAGCTTAGACATTCACCAAAACGATAAAAAAATTAAAAATTAAAAATTCAGCCCCAAAGACACAACTTTTTAGTTCTCATCTTTTTCTCATTTTTTTCTCACGATTAACTCATAAATGCCACCACCACCAACAGGAGGTGCGGCACGGGGAGGAAGCAAGGACGTGCGTGGGTGAGGTGAGGGATGCGGGTTCGGTGAGTGAAGGTGAGGGTGAAAGAAGGCAAAGATGAATAAGGGAGAGACGTGACATAGCGGTGACGATCAACAAAGTGAGAGAAGGTGAGAGTCTGAGAGAAGTTGAGAGATCGACGTGGGGGTGAGGTGAGAGAAGATGAAGTGAGGGAAAGGAATGTAAAAAATGAAGTTAGGGTTTTTTTTTTTTTTTTCATTATATACTACGGGTATCCGGGTTAAACTGGTTTTGGACAACCCAAAATGAACCGAACCAAGGTTAAACCCAAAACCGACTCAAACTATAAAAATGATTCGAATACGGTTCGGTTCGAATAGGTTTTTGTGCCCACCCCTAATTAAGATTATCATGGTTAGATTCAAGCAGTTAAAAGTTGTTACGACAGTTAGGATTGGCGGGAAAGTTTGTTATGATTCTAACAAACTTTCCAGCTTAGTTGTATTCAGAAATATGCTATATAAATAGTAGTAACATATAATCTATTCAATTAAGATCATTAATAAAAATTTCAAAGAAGAAAGAATCGTACCTTTTTAATTTTCCCTGTGCAAGGTTACTTTTATTTTCTTTCTCTTTCTATCACTTTCTAGGGAAAGTGACAGTCTTGAAATGGTATCAGAGCTAAATGAAGCTACTGCTTTTGCATCAAACAATCATAACAATGATGCTTCTCAACTCACCATGAGTAGTGTAACATCCCTGATTTCAAATAAATATGAAAAGTATGGTAGAATTAATTTTGAGTATATGCATATGATATTTATGATTTGAGGGGTGTAAAATGTATGTATATTTTTAGGTTTTCAAATGGACCAATTTGAATGGTCGAAAAACAACGCACAAAGAGAATAGTGAAAAACTTTACAGTGAGTACCGCGACCCGGGATCGCGATGAGTTGCTCACGGTGAATAATGGTGATTTTAGGTAGTGAGTACCGCGACCAGTCACCGCGACCACAGATCGCGCTGACTAGCTCGCGATGAAAATGTCAAATTTGGGCAGTGAGCATAGCGACCACCAGCGCGACCAGGTACCGTGATGGTTGATCGCGATGAAAGCGGTGAAATCACTCCAGTGAGCAACGCGACTAGGTGGCGCGACCATAGGTTGCGATGACCGAAATTTTATAAAAAAAAATATGAGGCGGTGAAGCTTCACAAAGAAGCCATCGAGAAAAAAAGAGAGAGAGAGAGACCGAGAGAAAAAGAGAGAAAAGAAAGAAAAAGAGAGAGAAAGGAAGAGAGAGAAAGAAGAAGAAGAAAGAGAAGGAGAAGAAGAAGAGGAAGAAGAGAAGAAGAAGAGAAAAGGAAGAAGAAGGAAGGAAGAAGAAAGGAAGAAAGAAAAGGAAAGAGAGAAAAGAGAAAGGAAAAAAGGAAATCCAAAAAAGAAATAGTCGAAAAGAAAATGGTATCCAGGTTGGTGTACACACCATTTCAAAAAACTCTGTGATTTTGTTTTTATGTTTTGATTCGAAACTGAATTTCATGATTTGAGTTAGTTCATTTTTCGATTACTAACGATTATATTTGAATGAGCTATTTGAGAAAAATTGTTTGAAATATGAATATTGTTTGAAAATATTATTACTGAATTGGATATATGTTTTAGAAATGAAATACTTTACTATAAATTTTACGATTTGTGAAACTGTATTGAAACGGTCCTAGGATATTTGGACATATATACGGATATAGGAGGTTGGTATATCAGCTAGGTTCACTTAGCAGTACTACATCGTTATTGATATTGATGTTGATATTACGTACCTCCCCAAAGATTCGTCTTGGGGTAGGGAGACACGTACCTTCCTACGGATTCGTCATGGGATAGGGAGATATGTACCTCTCTAGGTTCTGAACACTAGGTCCTAGGGTAGGAAGTTATATGTACCACCCTTGGATAGTACGAGCCCCAAGAGTCGGTCCTCGGGTTGGGAGTTATGTTCGACAGACAACTACTGAGGTCGAACGACCCATATTCCAGTCCTAATTTATGTTAAGTATACCAAATGACCAGAATTGAGAATGAATTGAATAAAATGATTAGAAAAAAAAAATTAAAAACTGAATTTCATTTGAGTTATTGATTGAATTTAGATATTTTTATTAAAATGATTTCATATGATTTATTATGAATTTTAAAATGTTGTTATACATTAGCATTGTAATATTTTTTTACTATGAAATTATTTTATGATTTTGATAATTGAGTTTAGTGTACACCCACTAAGCTATATGCTTAGCGCGTTGGTTTTTATCACACGTAGGTAACAGAGATACTAAGGAAGGAAAAAACTGAAGAGGTGCTAATTGCAGAGGAGAGTTCAAAGTCACATTTCTTGGTAGTTGTATAGTTTTGTGTATTATATTCAGTACGCATGCATATATAGATATCTGTAAATGTGTTATAAATTTATGTTTTGTAAATAATTGTTTTATGGTTTCTGTTTCCATTTTCAAAGGATTGTAAATAGTGAATTAGGAAATGTTTTATTTGAAATATGTTTGGAAGTCGCACTAAACGGCAGAATGCGCATTTGATTGAAAAAGAGATTTGAAGTGTGATTTTTATTATATTTGAGATTTTTATTTGAAACAGGTTTTGGAAAATCAGAAAAACAGAGGAAACTCTGCTGAAATTTTTAAAAACTGATTTTGATGGGCTCACTAGAAATGATTTTAAATTATAAATTACTTGGTTTTCAGATTATAAACAGAGTTAAGAAAAGTTTTGAAAACTCGGTAACGATCCCTGGGTCGATCCAGACGGGTCGGGTTATGGGGTGTTACAAGTAGAAGCTCAAAGTCTTTGACACCTATGAAGTTTACTTTGACAGTAGAGCTTGATAACAATAATTTTTTGCTATGGAGACAACAAGTACAAGCAGCTATCAAAGGAAATTGTCTCTTTTCCTATATAGATCGTGCCGTTTTGCCTCCATCTCAGCTGAATCTTGATGGTTCACTTCGCTGAGTGAAGCCTTTTTGGACTGAGTGCAGCAAGATCAGCCAAAAACTCTTGCCTGAATTTGTTAGTTGCTTGACAACTTGTGAAGCTTGGCAAACCATTGAAAAACTATTGAGCTCACAGTCCAAGAAAACTATCATGCAACTGAAACTACAACTGCAGACCTTGAAGAAAGGAGGCTTGTCCATGGCTGAATATCTCATGAAGAAGAATATTATTATTAACACTCTTGCCTTCACCGATTATGTGTTGAGTAGTGATGACAAACTCATAAACATTCTTGGAGGATTAGGGTCCGAGTATGGCTCTTTTATTATTCCTATAACATCTATACAACACTCTTATTCTATTATAGAAATAACCTCTTTGCTACTTACACATGAAGCTCGAATGGAGCAAAACTCTCAGGTGGAGACCCTAAGTGCTAATACGGCAGCTAACAAAAATGGGAATGGTCAAGGAAATATTTAGCAACAAATCTGCCAATCAAAGTTCTGGATAGACTGCAAACATACCTAGAAATCAGCCTAAAGGAAACTTTAATAATAATAATGGTGGCAGAAAGGGCAGAGGTAGATGAAGGAATTTTAACTATAACAACCAACCTCTATGCCAAATTTGTCATAGAGCTGGACACGGTGCCTATAGGTGCTATTATATATATGATCAAACCTATCAACCTCTTCGGTTCAATGGCCAAAATACAGTAGGTGGTCCAGCAGTGAGTCAAGATCCAATGCAAGGCATGATAGCTTCTCCTAACACAGTGGATGATCCCTTTTGGTTTCCAGACAGTGGTACTACAAACTACTGCACTCCTGATGTGAATAATCTATAAAACATACCAGCTTACTAAGGAAATGAGAGGATTTACATGGGTAATGGTAATGCTCTCACTATTTTATCTATTGGACATAATTCTTTTGACTCAAATAATCATGTATTTCACTTGAGAAATATTCTCTACATACCACATATCACAAAAAAATCTGCTTAGTATATCTAAGTTTGTGAGAGAAAATAATCTCTATGTTGAGTTTTATCTCCACTTTTGTCTTGTAAAGGACCGGGTTTCGAAGAAGGCTCTACTTCAAAGGGTCCTTAAACATGGTCTCTATGTCTTTGACTTACCAACCCTAAAGTCCCATGCATCACAGTATTCTCACACAGTTCCAAACACTTCCTCGAGTCCTTTTCAGTCTCTTTCCAAGAAGTGCTGCAACACAACTTGTAACATCCCGGATTTCGGGTAATGAATTTTTGATATATGTGAAATATGTGAAAATAAATTTTACTATTTGAGGGACCAGATTGAATAGTGAAAAATGAAAAAAAAAAATTAAAAACTGGACCAGTGAGTATCGCGACCTGGTCACCGCAACCATAGGTCGCGACAGCTCGCTCGCGATGAAAATGGCAAAATCAGGCAGTGAGTATCGCGACCAGCCACCGCGACCACAGGTCGCGATGGACTGCTCGCGATGAAATTGCCAAAATTGGCAGAGAGCATCGCGATCTCTCGCGCGACCAAGGCGCGCTCGCGACGAAGGCGGTGCGCGCACTCCAGTGAGCATCGCGACCTGGTGTCGCGACCACAGGTCGCGACGGCGGTCGCGATAGCGAAAAAAAATATAAAAAAAGAAGAAGCTTCTCGCGAAAGCGAGAAAACACACACAGAAAAACAGAACAGCAAGAAGAGAGAGAAAGAGCCGAGAAAAGAGGGAAAAGAGAAGAAAAAGAAGGAAAGAAAGAAGAAAGAGAGGAGAAGAAAGAAGAAGAAGAGGAAAAAGGAAAGAAATAGTGGAACCGCGGTTTGTCGAACGAAAAACACGGATTCCAAGTAGGTGTACTCTCGTTTTTGAAACCGTTTTGAGAAGTATTTCATTTACGTATTCGTTATAGTTTCGTTTTCATTTTCGTTTCGATTTCGTTGTAGTTTTCGATTTCGTTGAAAACTTTCGTTTTCGATTTTTGTATAAAAAGAGTTTATTATATATATGAAATTGATGATTGATACACTTGATTGTATTTCGAATAGTTCAATTTCGTTCTAAAGAGTTGACTTAGACTTTTATATGGTTATTGCTTATTTTCTTGAAGATTATTGTATAAAATTGGAGATGTATTGATTAAATATTGATTTGTACTTGATTGTGAATTTCGTTGATTGAAATGGCCCTAGGTTACTTAGACATAGAAATGGATATAGGAGGTTGGTATACCAGCTGGGTTTTACTGAGCAGTACTGCGCCGTTATTATTGTGTGATTGTTGTTGCGGGGCAATCTCGGACAATCACACCGATTTAGTGATCGTTGTTGCGGGGCAATCTCGGACGATCACAATGATACTAGTGATTGTTGTTGCAGGGCAATCTCGGACAATCACGTTGATATCAGTGACTGTTGTTGCGGGGCAACCCCGGACGTCACGTTGACCCATATTCCAGTCCTAGAATGTTTAGTATTCTAGCGGGCCAGTATTGATTTGAATTGAGAAGGAAACCGAATGATTTTATTGACTGAATTCATATGATAATCTCATTTTTGAAATTAAAGTGATCGAATTTGTTTAATGCTCTGATTTGGACATTTATTTGTTTTGAAATTGATTCGAAATAAATTATATATATTGTGGTGTATTTAGTCTTAAAGGTGATTTATATTGTGGTTTACTTAATTGAGTTTTTAGTACACCCACTAAGCTTTATGCTTAGCGCGTTAATTTTGTGTCTAACGCGTAGGTACCAGGAATCCAGAAGAGCCTAAGGACTGAAGGAAGAACGAGTTGCAGACCGAGTCACAGAGATTGTACAGTTGGGTAGCTATATTCTTGTTATGTGTATATATATTCTGAAAGCATGCATATACAGGGAATTTGTAAATGTGTTTTGTAAAATGTTTTGTAATTAATTAGTTTATGATTTATGTCTTTTATTATTAAAAATGTTTGTAATTATTAAAGTCTGTTTTGTTTTATTTTATAAACTATTTTGATAAGTCGCACTAAACGGCAGAGTGCGCAACTGTTTGAAATTATATAGAAGTGTTGTTGGAAATTGTATTGGAATTGTTATGTGTAAAAACAGGTTTTGGAAAGTCCGAAAAACAAACGGTACTCTGCCGAATTTTCGTAAAAAGTTTATTTATTGATTGGGCTCACAATGAATTTTTGAAACGTATAAAACTGATTTTGAAAGTTCTGAAAACCGGTAGCGCTCCCCGGGTCGGTCCGGCCGGATCGGGTCGGGGGGTGCTACACAACTGTTTTTACATCTAGTTTACCTACTGTACATAGTGTTAATTCAGCTGTATCTTCTTTGCATTTGTGGTACATGAGGTTGGGCCATCTGTAACACCCCCTGAGCCGACCCGCATGGACCAAATCAATGAGCACTACCCGTTTTCTAAAATTTTCTGACTTAAGCTAAAATAATAACTTTGAAACTATATATTATATTTTGAAAAACAGTGAAATCAAATTTTATAAAAATTTTGCCAGAGTTTTCTTTATTTTTCTGATTTTTCAAAAACCTGTTTAATAAAATCACAATTTCACAAATATACACTTTAAAAGTCTTTCAATCAGTTTGTACACCCTACCAATTTTTGGTGCAACTTTTCAAATATTTCCAACAAATCAAATAAGTAAAGGATATTTCAAAAATAATAAAATCTCATACTTTTAAACCACATAAACTATTAAATAAATTTTTACAAAGCTTATATATTACAAACTTTTACATTCTTTTATATATGCATGTATCAATAACCAAATACATAACAAGAGTTAAATAAACTACCCAAAAGTGATGTGACTCTGAATTCTTCTCTGTAACTATCACCTCTTCAATCTGTCTTTACTCTGGAATCTTCTTTACCTACGCATGGTAAATTAACGCGCTAAGCATATAACTCCGTGGGTGTATACTAAACTGAATTTACAAATTTACTATAACAATAATTATATCAATTTATCATAAATATGGATATCAGATAAATATTCAAATATAGGGCTTAAATCAAATCAAATACTTTCAATTAACATAACCTTTTGAATTCAAAATCAAATAACATTACAATTACTATTTTCACAATTACACAAATAGTCTCAAATCACATTTCAATTTCCATTTCGGCTCCTGATACACATAACATATTTTATAGGATTGGATTATGAGTTGTTTAGCATCGGAACACACCGAGCCTACCCACCGAACTAAATCCACATATTTACCTATTCGGCATCGGACACCAACGGGGCTACTCGCCGAATGGTAACTCAGGCACACATTTCCGGCATCGGACACCAACGGAGCTACCCGCCGAAAATGTCCCAAATCAATCTCCCTACCCTAAGACCGGCACTCGGGGCCTATTACACATCCATATGGTGGTACATCATAATATTTCGGTGTAGTACTGCTTTATAACCCAATTGACATGCCAATCTCCTATATCCATATCTATGTTCATATATATCAGAGCCATTTCACAATATAATTTCTCAAATTCAATGTCAATTCATTTTTTTTTTCTTTCAGAATCGTCAAATTCAACTTTCAAATAATTCAATTTCGATTTTGAAATTTTAATTTCATAATACAAATTCACAAATCATTCATTTATAATCAAATTCAATTTTCGGTTAAATTTAAATCAATAAAAACATTTACAAAATTCAAATATATCATCAATAATCATATAAAAGAGACTCAAAAACTATATTCAAACTTATTTCACAAATCAATATCGAATCAAATTGCCCCAAAATCGTTTAATCAATTTATCACAAACAATATATATATATATATATATATATATATATATATATATATTCAAAATCACTTTCAATGATATTTCACATATTACTAATAAAATTAAAACATATTAAAACCAATTCATAATACTATCCACAATCAATTTTTTTTCGAATTTATATCATATTTCGAGAATATATAAATCAAATCAAGTCAAAATCAATTTCAAACTGTGAATTCTAATCAAAATAGTTAAACAATTCAAAATCAATAAAATTCAATAAATTTGAAATATTCTGGAAAAATTAACATACGAAAACTAGTGTACACCAAACCTGTATAATTTTCCAACACTTTTCTTTTCCTTCTTCTTCTCGGTCTTCTTCTT
Source organism: Xanthoceras sorbifolium (assembly GCA_003430845.1). Lineage (NCBI taxonomy): Eukaryota > Viridiplantae > Streptophyta > Magnoliopsida > Sapindales > Sapindaceae > Xanthoceras > Xanthoceras sorbifolium. The sequence continues at coordinate 11,325,205 of CM010622.1, forward strand.
CTTCTTCCCTTTCTCTCCCTCTCGGTCTTCTTCTTCTTCTTCCCTTTCTCTCCCTCTCGGCCGAACTCTCCACCCTTCTTTTTTTTTCTCTTTTCACGATTTGCTTTGATTAATTTTTTTTAAGCAAGTTTGACTTGCTTTTGTTAGTGGAATTCTCCACTAACTTATAAATATATATTATATATATAAATATCTCTACAATTGCAACTTGCTCCTTTGAGCTTCTTAAAAATCTAAAATGACAATAACTTCACAATTAATTACATGTGATTTACCAATCATCCTTTAATTATCAAACTAACCCACCAATCACATTCTATCTCAATAATTATTCCAAAAATATTCCACGTTTATCCAATTACCAAATTAACTTCACCAATATTCAATTGGACCCATTATCATCCAAATGCACCACGAAAATAATATCTCTAATGGGAGTTAAATCGGTTAAAATCACTATTTGTTTATATACTAAATATCGAATGTATATACTTTCTACTAATTTAAATCATATACTTAACTTTTGCATGCTTAATAATAATAATTCAAGGATATTTATCATATTTAAGAAAAATTAACTTAGGGGCGTTACATCATCCCTCCTCAACTATTGTAAAAGGTGTTCTTAATAAATGCAAAATACCATTTTCCTATTCATTTACTTTGTTATGTGATGCTTGCCAATTAAGCAAATCTCACACACTACCCTATCCATCATCTAAAACAACCTACAAACAGCCCTTAGAATTGATTGTTGCTGATGTTTGGGGTCCAACACCCATTTTATCATCTAATGGATTCAAGTATTATGTGAGTTTTCTAGATGCCTTTACTAGATATACTTGGATTTGTTTTGCTAAAAGCCAAAAGTGAAGTCTTTCAAGTCTTTTTAGACTTCAAAACTCAAGTCGACTTCAATTTTCTCACAAAATTAAGACACTCCAATTAGATTGTGGTAGGGAATTTCTTGTGTTATCTAAAGTCTTAAATACATATGGCATCATATTTTGACGTAGTTGTTCCTATGTGCATGAGCAAATTGGCCTAGTAGAAAGGAAGCATAGGTATCTTGTTGAGATAGGGTTGAGTTTGCTTGTCCAAGCTTCTATGCCACTACGATTTTGGAATGAGGCTTTTCTCATAGCTACACACCTCATCAATCGCATGCCAACATCGATATTATGTTGTAATCTCCTTACAATTGTCTCTTTTGGATGGAACCTGATTTTGCTTCTCAAAGTGTTTGGTAGCTTAGTGTACCCCTATCTAAGACTCTATAACAGACACAAACTGCAATTTTGAAAGTGCTGCCTGTACATTTATTGGATATATCAACCAATTTAAAGGGTATAAATGCTTAAACACTACTGGTCGTGTCTACATTACTATGCATGCTTTCTTTGATGAACAACGATTCCCTTTCGCTCAGTCAAAGTCTCAGCTTTCTCCAGAGTGTTCAGTTCCTTCATAGTCTCGAGCTGTCTCTCTTTTTCCTCCATGGGTTCACTCCATGTTGCTGAGTTCCTCATCCTTCGTTGAGGAACAACATCCATTAACTCCTATCTTATCTCCAGTGACCTCGGTCTCAGCAGCAGCTCCACCCACTATTACTGTGTCACCACTACATGTTCAATCTTCTCCTATTGTTGTCACTGTGTCACAATCTGCAACAGCTCATATGCCTACTGTTATGAGCAATAATCACCCCATAGTGACCAGGTCTAAGACAGGAGTTTTTAAGCCTAAAGCTTGGTTGGTTCAGCTTTCATATAGTAAACCACACACTGCCTAACAAGCTCTTCAACATCTAAAATGGACAGCTGCCAGGAAATAAGAGTTTGATGCCCTTCAGAAAAATCAAACTTGGTCCCTTGTGTCACCCCTGCTGGGAAAAAGATGATAGGCTGCAAATGGGTTTTCTGAATAAAGAGGAATCTGGATGGTTCTATTCTTAAGTACAAGGTACGCCTCGTGGACAAAGGGTTTCATCAAATTGAAGGGTTTGATTTTTATGAAACTTTGAGCCTCGTTGTCAAACCAACCACTATACGGATCATTCTTTCCATTGTCGTGGCTAGGGACTGGTCTCTAAGGCAATTGAATGTCAATAACGCCTTCCTAAATGTGGTGGTTGCTGAAGATATGCACATGCAACAACCTCATAATTTTGTGGCAGCTAACTCTTCTCTTGTGTGCAAGGTACACAAGGCTCTATATGAGCTGAAACAAGCCCCTAGGGCTTGGTTTGATAAGCTGAAACAAACATTGATTCACTTGGGTTTTCACTCTTCAAAGGTTGACCATTCCTTGTTTTGCAGGTTTAATGATCATCACTGCACATATCTCTTAGTGTATGTTGATAATATAATCATAACTGAGAGTGACCCAACATTGATTAATCTTCTTGTTTCTCAATTGAACAAGACTTTTGCTCTCAAAGACCTAGGTGCCCTAAGCTACTTTCTTGGCATTGAAGTCTCCTCTACAGCCAATGGTGTTCACCTATCTCAACACAAATATATTACTGATTTGTTTCACTAGACGGTATGCTTACTGCTAGGCCTTTTCCTTCTCCTATAGTTTCATCTACAGGGCACTCTTTGTCAGCCTATATAGGTTCTCCTATTCCCAATGCAACTAAGTACATATTAGTGGTTGGTGCTCTACAATATGCCACTATCACTCGTCCTGATATTTCTTACTCTATAAATTGGGTTTGTCAGTTTATGTAAAACCCTTTGGACGAGCATTGGAAGGTAGTCAAATGTATACTTTGATATCTCCAAGGCACCTCTACTGCAGGCTTCAATTTACCAAGTTATCTTCTATGGCCTTTCTCAATTTGGTGTCTACACTGATGCATATTGGGCATCTAATCCCGATGATCATAAGTTTACTAGTGGGTTTTGCATCTTTTTTGGTCCTAATCTTGTTGCTTGGAGGGCTAAGAAGCAACACGCTATCTTCCGGTCTTCAACAGAGGCTGAGTATCGCAGTCTTGCCTCCAAGGTTGCTAAACTTACATGGCTCAAGTCTCTTTTACAAGAATTGTGAATTCTTCAGCCTATTGTCCCTACTGTTTGGTGTGAAAATTTGTCCACTATTACAATGTCCAGCAATCCGGTGCTCCATGCTCGTACCAAGCACATTGAGCTTGACCTTTATTTTGTTCGAGATAAGGTTGTTCAAAGGGAAATTCAGGTCATTCATATTCCATCGCTTGACCAACATGTTGACATCTTCAGTAAGGCTTTGCCTACTCATAGGTTTCATTATCTCAAGCACACACTAACTGTTGTTCCCTCCCCAGTCAGTTTGAAGGGGATGTTAGTGATAAGCCTAGTCAACTTAGTTATGCAAACTCAACTAATGATGTTTCGGTTGACTCTTAGCAAAAACTCTATTGAAGCATTTCAACAAACAGTTGGTGGACAGACAGCTGTTGATAACAAATTGTAAAGATCCTCTACTATTGCAACCCAGAATCTAAAGAAGGATGAATATCATGACCATCAACATGATCATGGTTAGATTCAAGCAGTTAGAAGTTATTAGGGCAATTAGGATTGGCGAGAAAGTTTGTTATGATTCTAACAAACTTTCCATCTCAATTGCATTCAGAAATATGTTATATAAATTGCAACAATCTATAATCTATTCAATTAAGATCATTAATAAAAATTTCAGAGAAGAAAGAATCGAACATTTTTCATTTTCCCTATGCAAGTTTACTTTTATTGTCTTTCTCTTTCTATCACTTTCTAGGGAAAGTGACAGTCTTGAAAAGTTAGCATCATACAAGCCATATAAATTTTAATAGCAAAACGAAGATCTGGTGGTTCAAATATAGTGTAGCTACTATTTTGATTTATACAATACTGACACTATCAAGTTGGGGTGGACACCAAACCGAAACCAAACTAAACTAACTTGGAACCAAATCGAAAAGTATAGTTCCATTCGGTTCACCTATCAAATTCGATTCAATTCGATTTTCAAATTGAAAACTAAAATAATTTCGGGTTAAACCAATTTTAGTTTTTCAAAACATATTTGACTCGCAAATCCATTTATATGAAGAAAAAAAAGCCTAATCTCTAACTCTCATCGCATTATCTCTCAACTTTCATCTCACTCTCATCTCACCAGCAATTCTCATTTCATTATCGTATCAGCATTAACTCTCATATCTCCTCTCTCAACTCTCAACTCACGCTACACCCCATCCCTGCCATACCGGTCGTCTTCCTCCTCACGCCGCTCCCATCGATCGTCTTCCTTGCCATGTCAATCGTCATATGAAGCATTAATTTACTATTTCTTGCTCTTTTTGAATCTTTGTTGGTTGTTTTTTTATTTATTTATAATTATGTGAAATCCTACAATACTTGCACAACTTATCTTCTTTATTTGAGTTGAATGTTTGTATGGTAAAAAGATTGATGAAGCAGAAAAACAAAATCCAAAAACTTTTCAATGGAAGAAGAGAGAGAGAGCAAAGCAGAGAAATTTATCGTATATGAAATGTGAATGGTTTATATTGGAAAAATCACCATGATAGAGATGAATAATCGTTGTCATGAGTGTCGATATAATATCACCATGAAATGGAATCACTTCTCGCCCAAAACCGAAGTGAACCGCACCGAACTGATCCGTGTAAAATTAGTTCAGTTCGTTTGGTTCATAACTGTAAATTAGATAGTGTAGTTTGTTATGTCTAGCATTTTATACATCGTGCATGTTTATTTTTATGTTCACATATAGCACATTGTTGAAACTCTCTTCTCGAGTTCAAGTCTTGTTAGCTAGAAATTCAGCTTGAACAACATTATAAGTCTTGTTTGTAACGCCCCAAATTTTTCATAATTATGAGAAGTATTATTATTAATTATTATTAAGCATGCAATAGTCAGGTATGTGATTTATATTGGTGGAAAGTATATATAGTCAGTATATGGTTGAAAAATAAATAGTGATTTTAACCAAGTTAAATCCCATTAGAGATATTATTTTCAGTGTGTATTTGGATGATAATGGGTCCAATTGAATATTAGTGAAGTCAATTGATAATTGGATAAGTGTAAAATATTTTTGGAATAATTATCAAGATGGAATGTGATTAATTGTAAATTGGATTACCATTTTGTGATTTGTGAAAGTCAAGGGAGCAATTTAAAATTTAGAAGATATTTATATAATATATATATATATATGTGTGTGTGTGTGTGTGTGTGTGTGTGTGTGTGTGTGTGTGTGTGTGTGTGTGTGTGTGTGTGTGTGTGTGTGTGTGTGTGTATGTGTGTGTGTGTGTATGTGTGTGTGTGTGCGCGCGGAACACACACAATGAAAACCAAGTCAAACAAAAATGGCACAGCAAAAAAAAAAAAAAAAAAACCAGAAACATAGCAATTGGCGTGAGAGAAAGAAAAGAAAGAAGAAAAGAAGGGAGAAGGGAGAAGCTTGGCCGAGAGAAGGAGATGAAGGAAAAGAGTAGGAAAAAAGGGTGATCCAGGTTTGGTGATACCGTTTTCATATTTTTCAGATTTTTCAGAATATTTCGGAATCGTTATATTATATTGTTTTTAGTTTATTTGAGTAATATTGATAATGATATGTTGTTTGAAATTGATTTTGGGATGATTTGGTATATATATTGTTTGTAATAAATTGATTTTGAATATATGTATATATTGTTAGTGATTTGGATTACGTTTATTTGAAATATAATTTGGATCCGTAATATTGTTTACGAAAAATATTCTGAATTGATTTTCGATATGTTTTGATTATTGTAATATTACAGATAATATTATTAAAAGCAATTTCGTATATATTGTTTTGCGATTTATTTCGAAAAGTGATTCGGGGCATTTGGATTTACTATGGATTTATGATATATAATTGCATGTGATTTTAAATGTGATTTGAAGCAATTTCTGGATTCAGAAATATTTTCGGAAACGATTTTGTAATATGCTTGTATATGTATATTGATGCGATTCGAATTCCGGAAATGTGTATACTGATTTGGATATGATTTCAGAATTTAAATTGACGACTCTGTTTGGAATGAATTATATGATTTTCAAAAAGTGATTTGGCTCTGATATATGTAAACATAGATATGGATATAGGAGATTGACATGTCAATTGGGTTCTCTGAGTAGTACTACGCCTATATGTTATGATTGAGGTACCACCCTTTGCGGGTTGGGAAATCTGATCTGGGATACGCAGCGGGTCCTCCATTGGTATCCATCTCTGTTCTGTATAGCTCGTAATCCAGTCCGAAAAGTATGTTTAGTATATCAGGAGCCTAAAATAGAAATAGAAACGAAATATAATTTGTTATATGATTTGATTTGGTATTAATAAGTTTGATACGATATTTTATTCCCATTTCGGAAGATGTTGTTGATACTTACTTTGATATGATATTTGTTAGTTTTTCCAAGGGATATATATATATATATATATATATATATATATATTTATTTATTTGAAATATTTGATTTAATTGTGCCTCATATGTTGGTTTTATATGTTATTTGCGTTATTGAGATATTATATTATGTTTATACAATTGAATTTTGGGTACACCCACTAAGCGTTATGTTTAGTGTGTTGAGTTTTTCACATGCAGGTAAGAGAGTTCAGGAAGAAGATAAGGCTGGAAAGAGTTGAGTCTGCAGTGATTGAGTCCTGAGTCACATCGCTTCCGCATTTTTGTTAGTCCACTATATCTTTGATGTTTTATATGTATTATATCGGCATGCATTGACAAGAATGTTTTTGTAAATATTTGAAACGGTATTTAGTTTTTATGTATGTTTGTAAATATTTATAATATTTGGGCCCATGGAATTTAATATTTTTGAAGTTGAATATTTATAAGTATTTTGATATAATTTATTTTGGTAAGTCGCACCGGATATGGAAGGGTGCGCAATTTGATTTGAGATTATAGAAGTGTGGATTTTATGAATTGTGAAAACAGGTCTTGGAAAGTCAGAAAAAAAAAGGAAACTCTGGCGAAATTTTTAGAAAATCTTTTTGGACCATAATTTTAAATATTTATTTGGATCATTACTTAAAGTTCCTGTTCTGAAATTTGTTTTCCGTATACGGGAGCGCTCATCGATTCGGTCCGAGCGGATTCGGGTCGGGGGAGTGTTACAGTTTTTGGTATCAGAGACATGGTTTAGGCGTTCCTAGACCAGAGCAAAATGTTTTGTAAATGTAAAATGTTTTGTACATAAAGGCATTTTAGAAAAGAAAATAGGAGAATGTGACTCTAATCTACAGTATTCCTCTTCTGTCTTATATAGGATTATGGAAGGATATGATAGATCTGGTAGCTCCGCTAGTGTAGCTGGGGAAGCAGCTGGTGAGTCAGTAGGTCCAAGAGTGCTTGGACTAGAGGCTCAGAATCAGCCTGTAAATGTTCAACAGATGACTGAGATTCTGCGGACTGTGACTAAAGCCCCACCCCAGAGATCAGCAGTTGAGAGGTTTACTAAACACCGACCTACAGATTTCTGGGGTAAAAGTAATGATGATGCAACAGCTGCTGAATACTAGTTTGAACGGACAGAGAGAATTTTACAATAGATGCTTTGTACCCCAGAAGATAGTCTGGAGTGTGTCGTTTCCTTATTGCATGAGGATGCTTACCATTGGTGGACTGCCATCATTCCGACAGTGCGGCCAGCAGAATGAAGTTGGGAGTTTTTTAGAGGGAGTTCCAGAAAAAGTATGTGGGTCGCATTTACATAGAGAACATGAAGAGAGATTTTGTGAATCTGAAACAGAGATAGATATCCGTTACTGAGTATGAACGGGAGTTTAACCGATTGAGTAAGTACGCAAGTGACATGTTGTTGACAGAGGAGAGCAGGTGTAGGAGATTTGAGGATGGTCTGAATAATTATATCCGCCTTCAGGTTGCTGCATTGGTGATAGTTGATTTTACTAAGCTTGTATCTGCAGCCCTTATTGTTGAAAGGGTACAAACAGATAAACAGGCTAGGAAGAACTGGAGTCAGCAGCGGAGAGGTCAGGGACAGTCCAGTTCATCTCAAGCGCCTAGTAAAAGGTACAAGGGACCACAGAGTAGTGGCCCGAGGTAATCCCAGAAACCTCCAACATCCGCCAGACCAGGTCAGTCCACAGCATCTGTGGCTAGTGCTCCTGGTAGTACAGCTAGGGGACTAGCCTTGGCTCTCTGTGATCATTGTGGAAAGAGTAATCCGGATGAGTGCAGGAGAGTGACCGGAGCCTATTTCTGATGCGGTTCCCATGACCATTTCCTAAGAGACTGTCCGAGGGCTTAGGCAACGTCTGAGATGCCATCAGTGAGGTTAGCTCCCACCGTTCCCAGGGGGGGAGACCTAGTCAGGCAGGGATGGAGGTCAGTAGGCCCGAAGGGGCAACAAAGTCTTCAGGGCGTCAGGAGAGTCGAACACCAACTCGAGCCTATGTTATTAGGACTCAGGAGAACAGGGATGCACCAGATGTGATTACTGGTATGGTTTCTATTTTTGACCTTACTATAATTGCATTGATAGACCATGGATCTATACATTTGTATATTTGTGATGCCATGATTAGAGATAGATATCTGAAAACTGAGTCTACTGAGTTTGATGTGATAGTGAGTAGTCCCTTAGGTCACAGTGTGATCGTGAATATGGTTTCTAGAGATTGTCCTATCATAATACAGGAGTATGAATTTCTAGGTGATTTGATAGAGTTGTCATTCCATAACTTTGATGTAATTTTGAGCATGGATTGGTTATCCAGACACCGGGTTATAATTGACTGTAGTCTAAAGCGAGTGACGCTTAAGACAACAAATGGTACAGAGGTACTAATGGTGGGCGATAGAAGGGATTATCTCTCTAATGTTATTTTGACCATTACTGCTCTGAAATTGATCAGAAAGGGGTGTGAAGCCTATTTAGCACATGTGGTCGATTCACGGAAGGTTGATTTCAGTCTATAGAATATACCTATCGTATGTGATTTTTCAAATGTATTTCCAGAAGAACTTCCTGATCTACCACCGGTAAGAGAGGCGGAATTTGTAATTGATGTGATACCGGGAACTGCACCAGTATCAATTGCTCCGTACAGAATGGCACCTGCAGAATTAAAAGAGCTGAGGTTGCAGTTGCAAGAGTTGTTAGATAAGGGATTCATTCGACCTAGTGTTTCCTCGTAGGGAGCACCGGTACTGTTTGTGAACAAGAAAAATGGGTCAATGAGAAGTATTATTATTAATTATTATTAAGCATGCAATAGTAAAGTATGTGATTTATATTAGTGGAAAGTATATATAGTCAGTATATAGTTGAAAAATAAATAGTGATTTTAACCAGGGACGTACCCAGGATATTTTGCTAGGGTGGGCTTAAACAATACTAAAAAAATTTTTAGCGAACATCAACTATTTGAAGAAATTTAATTCATTAAAAACCAAAGAAAAAGCAAAATCTCCTCAAAATGTATATATTAAACAAAGTACATTTACTTTAAATAAGATGATAATAATAAAAAAGAACATACAATTAAATACAATAAGTCTTATTTAAATTTTTTCTTGCGAGATTTGATACAGTGAAATTCATCTATTATATGTTCTAAGTCAATAGTATCAGCAATCTCCTTTTCAATATATATGACCATGCAATCTGTCAGAAAATCATCCTCTATCTTACTACGAAGTGGTGTTTTGACAAGCTTCATAGCAGAAAATGCTCGTTCCATAGTTGCTGTGGATACAGGAAGAGTTAAGACTAAACGGATAAATTTATCAATCAAAGTGTAGTGTTCTGACTTTTTTGTTTCCACCAAACATTGACATAATTCCGAGAGAGAAGCCAAATTCTGAAATTCTGGGGAGCATAGAACATCAAACCTGTAGTGGTTCAATTGTCTTCTCAAATGTTCAATGTCATTTTTTCGAAATCTTGAGAGTAGAACTTTGTAGCAAGAGTACAAACGTGATCAACATTAAATGATTTAAACCCATCCACGGGACTCAAAGTCATGCTTAGAGTAAGGAGTTCTATTGTTTGCTCTGGAAATCTATTATTCAACTCCATTTGAAAATCTATCACAGCATTAAATATATTGAAGTGAAAATAATACTCAACTGTGATATTATCTTTCTGCTGACAAGATCGCTTTGTTCCTTCCATATGACGTGCATTCATATCAGGCATATCAATTTCATACTTTTCGGAAAATGACACTACACTTTTAAGAAACGAATCCCATGCAGTCTCCCTTAACTCTAGAAGGAGCATTTTTGTACTTGACACCAAACTCATAGCATTAAAGATTTCTTGAGATTTCAATTGCAAAGCTTGACAAAGAATATCAGAGATTCCCAAAATCTTATGCATCAATAATAAGATAAACACAAATTCAAAGGATCTCAAATCTTTATACACACCTTTCGCTTCCCCGCGTATATTATTGTTCTGCCCATTGTCAATCAAATTTCCAAGAAGAGTAGAAGTTGAATCAAACATCTGAATCAATCTACTAATAGAAGTAAAATAAGAGCTTCAACGAGTAACTCCAGGTCATTGCAAAGTGCGAATTTGATTAGCCCCTGTAGCAGTCTCAAGTTCGCCTAAAGCGATCAACTCTTTAATTTCATCTTCTCGAATAGATTTCAACTGAGAATGGCGCTTGAAAGAAGCACTCACAAAGTTGATAATAGAATTCAATTTCAAAAAAAATAACCATATATCATGCACATCTTTAGCTACCGCAATTAAAGCAAGCTGAAGTCTATGTGCAAAGCAATGTATGTAGTAAGCAGATGGACAATCTTTGAGAAATAAGGCTTGTAAACCATTCCATTCACCCCTCATGTTGCTATCACCATCATATCCTTGACCTCGCAAGTTTTCAACCGATAAATTGTATCGAGTAAGGACATTACATATCTTTTTTTTAAGAGTTGAAGAATTTGTGTCAGTTACACTCATAACTTGAAAAAAGCGTTCTCTAATAAATCCCTTCAAATCAACATACCTCAAAATAATTGCCATTTGTTCCTTGTTGGATTCATCAACTGCTTCATCAACAAGAATACAGAATTTGACATCCCCGACTTCCTCACGGATCTTAGCTCGCACTTCATTAGCTAGAATATTTAACAACTCCTTTTGAATCCGAGGTGATGTGTACTTAGCATTTTGTGGAGAATTTTCTAGAACAATCCCAGCAATTTCTTGATTCATTCTTCCTGCATACTTTATCATCTCAATAAAGTTCCCACGATTGGTAGAATTGATGGACTCATCATTACCTCGAAAAGCACACCCCTGCATAGCTAGCCACTTTACCGTCTCTAGTGAGGTCCTGAGTCGTAACCGATTCTGTAAAATTTCTTGTTGAGAAAGTGTATTCATGACTTTATCAATATGCCGAGATGAATCTTTCAAGGTATACCAATTTTGAATGGCAGAACTATTATGTGAATTATATACCCCTTCATGTTGTACAAATGGACATTTGGTTCCACATTTGATTCTTTTCCAATTATGGAAACCATCAATTGTAAATGTGGGATACTTTGACGGAACATTATCAAAAAGATAGCATGGAAAACAAAATGCTTTGTTTTTTCTATTGAATATTCAAGCCAAGAAAATCGCTCAAACCAAGATTTTTGAAAGCTTTGATTTTGTTTACCATCTGAAGTGAGTGGATATTTATCCAACATAGGTTGAAACGGTCCCATTTGTATGTATGCTTTTCGAATATCATCACGCTTGTCCGCAGGGTAAGCTCCTATTTGGAGACGTAATCCAGGATCACGTTCATAATAAGGAGTATTAATATATATTGGAGTGCAAAAATTCCTAACTTCAAGATTTTCAGACGGAGAAGGCAAACTTGAACCGCTATCATCACACGGAGAACCTAAACCACTAGATGATTGATAATCTTCCTTTTTTTCAAAGTATGAAAGAAGAGTTTTTCTTGGCTTAGATGAATGATTGTTTGACATTGTTACCTAAAATTATCACTCTTCGGTTAAATCAACAGAAGAAATAAAGAAAAGACATAAAATAAGGAACTACTTATAAAGAAACGGATAGAGAAAAGCTGATCGGAAGATTGCTTGGTGGACTAACTTATAAATCAACACATAAATTTAAAGCATAAAAAATAGAGCGCAAGCACAACCCAGTAAATTTATTCCTTATTCATGAAAAAATATAATTAAAAAATCTAAGAATCCTAATATTTATTAAATTAATATATATTTTTATATTATTTTTTGATAAAACTATACACGTCTTGCAAGTTGCATGCATCTTATTTTTAACAATTGTTTTAAAATTATAAATCAATATTCGGTAATTTTTTTAGGTAAATAATAATTAAATAAGAACAAATGAACAAAGTTTGGAATCCTAATAGCTAGATTTAGATTTCTGCTTAGAAATATACATTCAACTTAACTATGTGCATGAGACACTATGTTCTTTTTCTTCGGTAAAAAAAAAAAACAACTTATATAATTAATTAATCTACTCATTCTTGAATTTTGAACAAATCTTCCCCATATCCGAAACTATTTCCCATTCATATGATATATAATTGTGCCCGGAGTACATATATAAATATATACACACAATGTTTTTTAAGGGATTATTACTACAACATTAATAAATTCAAAAAACCTAATATTTATTAATCTTTATTCTTCCAAAACCTAAAATATCAAAAAATTCAAAAATCCTAATATTTATTAGACAGCTATTTCTGTTGTAATTTCAAGAACCCAAGATATCAAAATACACATTACTAAATTTATTCTTTATTCATAAAAAATAAAATTTAATAAATAAATAAAATATCAATAAAATAAATTAAAGATAGAAAATATTAAATAAAATGAAAAAATTTACCTAAACTTGGAGAAGAAAAATTCAGACTTCCACGGTTCGGCTGCACTTGAACTTGATCACTTGAACTTGAGCACTTGAAATTAAAAAAGAGAAGTTGAAATTAAAGAAGAGTAGTTAGACGAATGAAGAAGAAAACAGAACAATAAATGAGAAAAAATTAGTAAAGTTATTTTAATAAAGTAAATAGTAAAAGCTTTTAAAAAATTTTCTTTAATAAAGTTTTAAACCGTTTGATATGCTTTAATAAAGTTTTAAACCGTTTGATATGTTTTAATAAAATTTTAAACGTTATGACATTCTTTAATAAAGTTTCTTAAATAGTAAAAACTTTTTAAAAAAAAAATAGTAAAAACTTTTTAAATAGTAAAAACTTTAAGAAAATTTTTAAAAATCTTACCCGGGCTGGAGCCCAGGCTAGCCCCCACGTGGGTCCGTCTCTGATTTTAACCGAGTTAAATCTCATTATAGATATTATTTTCAGTGTGCATTTGGATGATAATGGGTCCAATTGAATATTGGTGAAGTCAATTAATAATTGGATAAGTGTGGAATATTTTTGAAATAATTATCAAGATGGAATGTGATTAATTGTAAATTGGATTACCATTCTGTGATTTGTGGAAGTCAAGGGGCAATTTGAAAGTTAGAAGATATCTATATAATATATATATATATATATATATATATATATATATATATATATATCTATGTGTGTGTGTGTGTGGAACACACACAATGAAAACCAAGTCAAACAAAAATGGCACAGCAAACAAAAATAAAAACAAACCAGAAACATAGCAATTGGCGTGAGAGAAAGAAAAGAAAGAAGAAAAGAAGAAATAAGGGATAAGCTTGACCGAGAGAGAAGAAGAGGAAGAAGAGGAGATGAAGGAAAAGAGTAGGAAAAAAGGGTGATCTAGGTTTGGTGATACCGTTTTCATATTTTTCAGATGCTCCATAATATTTCGGAATCGTTATATTATATTGTTTTTAGTTTATTTGAGTTATATTGATTATGATATGTTGTTTGAAATTGATTTTAGGATGTTTGGTATATATATTGTTTGTAATAAATTGATTTTGAATATATATATATATTGTTAGTGATTTGGATTGCGTTTATTTGAAATATAATTTGGATCCGTAATATTGTTTACGAAAAATATTCTGAATTAATTTTTGATATACTTTGATTATGGTAATATAACGGAGAATATTATTTAAAGCAATTTCGTATATATTGTTTTGCGATTTATTTCGAAAAGTGATTCGGGGCATTTTGATTTACTATGGATTTATGATATATAATTGCATGTGATTTTAAATGTGATTTGAAGCGATTTCTGGATTTAGAAATATTTTTGGAAACAATTTTGTAATATGCTTGTATATGTATATTGATGGGATTCGAATTCCGAAAATGTGTATACTGATTTGGATATGATTTCAAAATTTAAATTAACGATTCTGTTTGGAATGAATTATATGATTTTCGAAAAGTGATTTGACTCTGATATATGTAAACATAGATATGGATATAGGAGATTGACATGTCAATTGGGTTATCTGAGTAGTACTACGCCTATATGTTATGATTGAGGTACCACCCTTTACGGATTGGGAAATCTGATCTGGGATACGCAGCGGGTCCTCCGTTGGTATCCATCTCTGTTCTGTATAACCCGTAATCCAGTCCGAAAAGTATGTTTAGTATATCAGGAGCCTAAAATAGAAATAGAAATGAAATATAATTTGTTATATGATTTGATTTTGTATTAATAAGTTTGATACGATATTTTATTCCGATTTCGGAAGATGTTGTTGATACTTGCTTTAATATGATATTTGTTATCGTTTTTCTAAGGGATATATATATATATTTGAAATATTTGATTTAATTGTGCCTCATATGTTGGTAAATATTTAGAAAAAACATTAATAAATAGTGCCTCAAGATTTTGGCAACATATGAATACAGAAATAAAATCTGTGATATTTGAAACAGATGGCAACACCTCTCAAATGATAACAAGAGCTGTAGATCCTAAACAAGGATCGGTTCCCTATCAAGGTCAAGTTCATCATAATTATATAACAAATATTCATGTCTATCTTTAAGTTTTTCTAATATTTTTATGATGTTCTTTATAAATATCATCTTAATTTTATAATATAGAGGTTTAAATTCCATATTATTTTCATTTTCAGCTTTAAGCTGATTTCTAATTTCTTCTATTAATAATATTGTGTTATCTTTTTCAGAGAAATCTAGCATAACTAAATTATCTCCAAATTTTTCTATTATGTCCATAATATTTCTTATGTTTCTTATATCTTAACAAAACTATTTCAAATAACAACTACTATTCTTGAATCATAAAAAGGAAAAAGGGTCCAATACGCTTCCGTACCTTTCTTCCGCTTTGACCACTAGATCATCGGGTTTCCACGAACCTTTTACCATGCGTTTCAGCACCAACCTAGTAACCCTAGGTAACTACTCTGTAGCTCCTTCAACAATCCGCAGCACAACCCAGTTTCGTTTTCAACCTCTGGGTGTATAAAAGAAACATATAGAAGTGTTTAAAGCTTTTTCTTTCTTATGAAAGAAGACTAATAGAATTATAAGAGAAGTTTTGCAAGATATAAGAGAAATCAACTTCTTTATTGCTGCATAAAAATATCTTACAAAGAAACGTTTCCTAAGGCTTCTAAGAGAGAAAACTCTTCGATGCCTTCGTTTAAAACTTCATTACATATTTATAGTTGAAGTCCGGACATGAAACCCCGGATTTCAAACTTTACAAAATAAAAGATAAAAAGATAAGCTTACATCTTAAAAGTTAAAATAAAATATCTGTTTGTTTTCACATATCTTTTTATCATAATTGTCTTCTTATCTTTGCGAATCTTAAGATATCTATACAGCTGGTATCTCTTTCTGATCAGATAAGGGGACCACTCTGATCTTATCTTCTTCATTCTTAGTCGCTATATGCCGACAGTCTATCTGGCATTCTGTCTTTATCTTTGCTTTTTGTATCGAATGTGCAAGCAAGACACGTATTCAAATCATGTTGTCTACACTGACAAATACGTTCTTGAGCATGAGGGCTTGATCTGACCGCTCCAGTATTGAGAAATTTTATCTTTGTTGCCATGTAATTTCTAGCAGCTGCAGGGG
This sequence comes from Xanthoceras sorbifolium, assembly GCA_003430845.1. Lineage (NCBI taxonomy): Eukaryota > Viridiplantae > Streptophyta > Magnoliopsida > Sapindales > Sapindaceae > Xanthoceras > Xanthoceras sorbifolium. The sequence continues at coordinate 11,341,330 of CM010622.1, forward strand.
TCACCTTTGCAGGGAAAATCATGATGGATGACAGTATATTTTGTCCGCCATAAGTGCGAAAGCCTCTTTTAAAACTGGCTTCTAATCCCTGTAAGACTGTTCTGAGTCCAATCGCTCTGCGATAATGAATATCTTTTTCTTCAAATCTTGGCATATCTTTTTTAAGCTTTTGTGCTGTAATTGAAAAAGCATCTGCCTTTGAAATCTGGATGAAATGGTAGGCTGGATATCGTTCATCTTTATAGAAATCAGGTCAAAAACGTTAATACAATAATATCTTTAGGGGTCATAGTAGGATTATGAATGTGACAATCCTTGACTCCATGTTGTATCCATTTGGGTAATAGACTTATCTCTGCAAAATCTGGTGGATTTGTATATATGGAATTTAAGGCTCCAAAATTAAACCAATATCGAATCTCTTCTGAAGAGCTATCTTGTAGATAATTAATTTTATGATAAATCTCATAATAATCTACATATCTATTATCTGTATTTGAGAGACTGTAAAGCCTTCTCATTATTGTAATTTGTTCCATAGCAGGATCTGAAATATCTACAATTTTAGGAATATTGAGCTGAACTCTTTTCTCTTTATCTTTCTGTGGCCTTAATTCAACATCCATGTGTGATGAGGATGTTGATGAATCAGTCACGTTATCATTGATCTCCTTTTTGGAGGTATCTGTACTTGATTGAGAGGTTTTCTGTCTGACCTCTATCTTATCAAATAATTGAATAACTATGTTATTCATTAATTCATATCGTCCCACACATCTTTCAATCATCTGGCTCTCTGCTAAGAGTATATATGCAACCTCCTTAGCATTACCAGGAAGCTTTGCAATATCAATCAGATCATAAGTATTTTCTCTTATCGGAAGAACTTCTTGTTCCATATCTTTTAAATGACTAAGAATTTCAGTCATTGTTTGACCCATCTCTTTTGAGAAAATCTGCTAAAACATTTTTATCAGATTTAATAATTTCAATACCAAATTCATATTCAGCAAGTAACATTTGCCATCTAATTAATCTTTTTGCTTCTGGTCTGCTTGGTAACAAATTTTTAATAAATACTTTTACTTGTGTATTATCGGTTCTAAGCAAAAATATTTTGGGCAATAAAAAGTAATAAAAATTTTTGCAACTTTTAACTACAGCTAATAATTCTTTTTCATTTATATGATATCTAGACTCTGTATCTGAAAATGTTCCAGAGCAGTATTTACATACTGTTTCACTTATCTTTTCATTATTTTCATTATATTCTTCTTTCTTTAATATTCCGCTGCAATATCTTTCAGAAGCACCAGTTTCTAGAATTAAATTACCATTGTCCTTAGGTAATTGTAACTTAGTAAATGTTTATACATTTCTTTTATCTTCTTAACTTCGTTTTCTAAATAATCATTAAAATAAAAAATCTATGTTTCTTTATTAGATCATGAAATGGCTTTCTTAAACTAGCTAGATTTTCTATAAAATCAGAAGCATAGTTTAATATTCCTAAAAAGTTTTGAATTTGTTTTTTATCTGTTAGTTTATCTGGAAAACTATTAATTTTTTCCAATGTATGTTTTGTAATTTTATTCCTTTATTATCTATATTCATTCCTAAAAAATCTATTTGACTTTGACATATCTTACACTTCTTTTCAGATAAAGCTAATCTATTTTGAAGACAGAGATTAATAAAAATATCTAGATGTTTCAAATGTGTATGAAAATTGTCAAAAAGGACAAAATATCATCTACATATACAAATATAAAATCATAGGATTTAAATATATTATCCATTTTTGTTTGAAATATCTGAGGAGCATTCTTTAATCCAAATGGCATTACTAACCATTCATATTGACCTTGTGGGATTGAGAATGCTATATATGCTATACTATCAGGGTGCATCTTGAGCTGCCAAAACCCACTTTTACAGTCAAATTTAGAAAATATTTTCTTATTTCTAGTTTCATTAATTAAACTTTCTTTATGGGGTAAAAAATATCCATCAAATATAGTATTACTATTCAATCTTTCATAATTTATCACCATTCTAGCTTTTCCTCTCACTATCTCTGCATGTTTTCTAACAATAAATGCTGGTGAGATATGTGCTAATAAGTTAGATCTAATAAATTGTAATTTTATTAATTCATCTATTTGTTGATTAAATTCTTTTTTATCTTCTGGATTGTATCTCATGGGTTTTTCTCTGATAATTTTTTCTTTATCTATCATTTCTAATTTTGCCATGATTTGGTTTTTATCCCAAAATTCTAAAGGATTTTCACTAAAACATTGTTTAAGTTTTGTCTTTATATTATCTATCTCCATATCTAATGTTTTAAGTTGTAATTGAAATTTAATTAATGGGGTCCCTTTAGAAAAAAATCGGTACCATTTCAGGGAGAGGGGTTTGGCCGAATTTTGTTTCAGACAGAAGGTTTGAAGATTTTGTCCTAAACAAGGATCGGTTACCTATCAAGGTCAAGTTCATCATAATTATATAACAAATATTCATGTCTATCTTTAAGTTTTTCTAATATTTTTATGATGTTCTTTATAAATATCATCTTAATTTTATAATCTAGAGGTTTAAATTCCATATTATTTTCATTTTCAGCTTGAAGCTGATTTCTGATTTCTTCTATTAATAATATTATGTTATCTTTTTCAGAGAAATCTAGCATAACTAAATTATCTTCAAATTTTTCTATCATGTCCATAATATTTCTTATGTTTCTTAAATCATAATAAAACTATTTCAAATAACAACTACTATTCTTGAATCATAAAAAAGAAAAGGGTCCAATACGCTTCCGCACCTTTCTTCCGCTTTGACCACTAGATCATCGGGTTTTCACGAACCTTTTACCGTGCGTTTCAGCACCAACCTAGTAACCCTAGGTAACTGTTATGTAGCTCCTTCAACAATCCGCAGCACAACCTAGTTTCGTTTTCTACCTCTGGGTGTATAAAAGAAACATATAGAAGTGTTTAAAGCTTTTTCTTCCTTATGAAAGAAGACTAATATAATTATAAGAGAAGTTTTGCAATATATAAGAGAAAGCAACTTTTTTATTGCTGCATAAAACTATCTTACAAAGAAACGTTTCCTAAGGCTTCTAAGAGAGAAAACTCTTCGATGCCTTCGTTTAAAACTTCATTACATATTTATAGTTGAAGTCCGGACATGAAACCCCGGATTTCAAACTTTTCAAAATAAAATATAAAAAGATAAGCTTACATCTTAAAAGTTAAAATAAAATATCTGTTTGTTTTCACATATCTTTTTATCATAATTGTCTTCTTATCTTCGCGAATCTTAAGATATCTATACAGCTGGTATCTCTTTTTTATCAGATAAGGGGACCACTCTGATCTTATCTTCTTCATTCTTAATCGCTATATGTCGACGGTCTATCTAGCATTTTGTCTTTATCTTTGCTTTTTGTATCGAATGTGCAAGCAGGACACGTATTCAAATCATGTTGTCTACACTGACAAATACGTTCTTGAGCATGAGGGCTTGATCTGACCTCTCTAGTATTAAGAAATTTTATCTTTGTTGCCATGTAATTTCTAGTAGCTGCAGGGGTCACCTTTGCAGGGGAAATCATGATGGATGACAGTATATTTTGTCCGCCATAAGTGCGAATGCCTCTTTTAAAACTGGCTTCTAATCCCTGTAAGACTGTTCTGAGTCCAATCACTCTGCGATAATGAATATCTTTTTCTTCAAATCTTGGCATATCTTTTTTAAGCTTTTGTGCTGTAATTGAAAAAGCATCTGCCTTTGAAATTTGGATAAAATGGTAGGCAGGATATCGTTCATCTTTATAGAAATCAGGTCCTGCAGACAAAAATTTAATACAATAATATCTTTAGGGGTCATAGTAGGATTATGAATGTAACAATCCTTGACTCCTTGTTGTATCCATTTGGGTGATAGACCTATCTCTGCAAAATCTGGTGGATTTGTATATATGGAGTTTAAGGCTCCAAAATCAAACCAATATCGAATCTCTTCTGAAGAGCTATCTTGTAGATAATTAATTCTAGGATAAATCCCAGAATAATCTACATATCTATTATCTGTATTTGAGAGACTGTAAAGCCTTCTCATTATTGTAATTTGTTCCATAGTAGGATCTGAAATATCTACAATTTTAGGAATATTGAGCTGAACTCTTTTCCCTTTATCTTTCTGTGGCCTTAATTCAACATCCATGTGTGATGAGGATAATGATGAATCAGTCACGTTATCATTGATCTCCTTTTTGGAAGTATCTGTACTTGATTGGGAGGTTTTCTGTCTGACCTCTATCTTATCAAGTAATTGAATAACTTTGTTATTCATTAATTCATATCGTCCCACACGTCTTTCAATCATCTGGCTCTCTGCTAAGAGTATATCTGCAACCTCCTTAGCATTACCAGGAAGCTTTGCAATATCAATCAGATCAGAAATATTTTCTCTTATCGGAAGAACTTCTTGGTCCATATCTTTTAAATGACTAAGAATTTCAGTCATTGTTTGACCCATCTCTTTTGAGAAAATCTGCTAAAACATTCTTTTCAGATTTAATAATTTCAATAACAAATTCATATTCAGCAAGTAACATTTGCCATCTAATTAATCTTTTTGCTTCTGGTCTGCTTGGTAACAGATTTTTAATAAATGCTTTTACTTGTGTATTATCAGTTCTAAGCAAAACTCTTTCGGGCAATAAAAAGTAATAAAATTTTTTGCAACTTTTAACTACAGCTAATAATTCTTTTTCATTTATATGATATCTAGACTTTGTATCTGAAAATGTTCCAGAGCAGTATTTACATACTGTTTCACCTATCTTTTCATTATTTTCATTATATTCTTCTTTCTTTAATATTCCACTCCAATATCTTTTAGAAGCATCAGTTTCTAGAATTAAACTATCATTGTCCTTAGGTAATTGTAACTTAGGTAAATGTTTACACATTTCGTTTATCTGCTTAACTTGGTTTTCTAAATAATCATTAAAATCAAAACCTTGTAGGGTCAAGAATGCTGTATATGCTATATTATTAGGGTGCATCTTGAGCTGCCAAAACCCACTTTTACAGTCAAATTTAGAAAATAGTTTCTTATTTCTAGTGTCATTAATTAAACTTTCTTTATGGAGTAAAAAATATCCATTAAATATAGTATTACTATTCACATTTTTATAATTTATCACCATTCTACCTTTTTCTCTCATTATCTCTGCATGTTTTCTAATAATAAATGCTGGTGAGCTACGTGCTGATAAGTTAGGTCTAATAAATTGTAATTTTATTAATTCATCTATTTGTTGATTAAATTCTTTTTTTCTTCTGGATTGTATCTCATGGGTTTTTCTCTGATAATTTTTTCTTTATCTATCATTTCTAATTTTGCCATGATTTGGTTTTTATCCCAAAATTCTAAAGGATTTTCACTAAAACATTGTTTAAGTTTTGTCTTTATATTATCTATTTCCATATCTAATGTTTTAAGTTGTAATTGAAATTTAATTAATAGGGTTCCTTTAGAAAAAAATGATTTTTCTTTGTACCCAATATCAGCACGTGGGGCTGCGCGAGCAAGAAAGGGGATAGGAAAAGGCTTAGCATAAGCAGCCTTAAGTCGTTTAACTGTTATTAAATGATGATATGAAGTCTTAAATAATATTTGACTAGTAAGAGTATCAAAGGTGATTTTTGAAGATTATTACAAAAGTTAGAACTAATATAATTTCCATTAGCTCCTGTATCAATTAAAACATTGATTGATAGAAACTCTGTGCCATTATAATATTCACCTTGTAATTTGTAATTTTTTAAATTATCATTTTTTGCTATTATTATATTATTATTCTTTTGTGATCCAAAGGGTCTTAATAAATGATGACTTTTTATACTAGTTGGTGTAAAGGACAATCTATGTGGTAAACTATTCGTTGTTATCAAAGGTTTATCTTGCAAATGTAAACTTAAAGGTGTAGATTCTATCTCTTCTATCTCAGATAAACTGGGCATTTCGATTTGGCAAATTTCATTAAATAAGTAAGGAAAATCTATCATGTATTTTACTACAAAGCAATCTGAATGATGTGTAGTTGATATAGCATAGGAGATAACATATGTTATTGAATAAGGTTTATTTTATTATTTAAAGAAATCTTTTCGTTTAAAATCTTGTATTAAACTTAATGTTTTATTAAAATCTTTATCATTTATATGATAAACTATTCTACGATAAATATTAAATTTTAATTTACCATATCGTAAATTTCCTTTTAGAATACCTAAACAGGCTTCTTCTCTGTTTACTATTCTGTTATCCATAACAGCTAATTCAATAGGGGTATCTAATCCTTCTTTAAATGTTGATTTAAGGATTATTTGTATAGCTCCTATATGAATCCATCCAAGTGTATTTCTTATTTCTGGTTTTATTTTTTGTATTTTATTTTGTATATCTTTTTTATTTAATAAAGATATCATTACTTTATTGGATGTTAAAGAAATATTTAATGCTCTTTCTTTTATATTTAATCCATAATATAAATGATGCTTTCTAGGTGTTAAACCTAATTTTGTTAACATTCCTGTTTTAAATCCTGAATAATTAGATAAACTAAAATTTTCATTTTGTATTTGTTTTAGTTTTTTCTTATCAATTAAGATTTCTTGTATGTATTCACCTGTTTGTTCTATTTGATTATCTATAATCTCATTATCATGGGAGCTTGTAGCTATTTCCATTTAGTCACTTTTACTATCACTAAAATCTGTATAATCTGTATCTGTAAGTATAAATATGCTTTCATCATAATCTGTTATTTCTTCAAAATCATTAATTTGAATAAAATCTTAATTATTTGTCATATATTCAATATCTTCATCAATTTCTATTTTCTTTTTATTTTTATCAAATTTCTTAAGGCATCTATTAGCATAATGTCCTAATTGATTACAATAATAACATCTGCATTCCTTTATTTTATTATCAAATTTTTTATTCCTTTTATATGTAGGTTTTGGAGTTTTCTTCCATCCTCGTTTTTTATAATATCTAGTTTTTTTAGATTTGAAATATCTTCTTTTCTTAAATTGTTTTTTCTTTTTATATTTACGTTTTATCTTTCCATAATAGTATGTGCTATCACATCCTATCATCAGGGGCATTTTAGGAGTATCACAACATAAATAAACTCGTTTTCTTAATCCTTTTGTAGCTTTAGCTAATATTGCATCTCCACACCAAGAACTTAACTTATCTCTTACATGTGCTATTCTTTTTCCTAAAGTATCAACTGTTTGTAGTTGATATGTATTTATTAATTTTTGTCCCCAAGAGTCTGGAATCTTTGAAAAGAACAAAGGTAAATAACTCATTGTGTTATCAGTTTGATGATAAATATGATAAAAGTAATCTTGAAAGACACAAATATATTTTTCTATTTCACACATATCACATAATTGTAATTTTTGTAATATTATGGCATATTTTATTATGGTTGTAGGGTCTTTAATAAATCTACCTTCTCCACTAAATTCTAATTGAAATGCTTCTACAGCTCTTGTTATCATTTGAGAGGTGTTGCCCTTTGTTTCAAATATCACAGATTTTGTTTCTGTATTCATATGTTGCCAAAATCTTGAGGCACTATTTACTAATGTGTTTTCTAAAAATCTTTTTGTTGTTTCAAAATCCATTTTATTAATCTCTCCTGTTATTCTTAAAGAGGTTTCTCATTTATCAATTGCTTCTTCTGTATTACTTACACAATTTAAATCTAAAAATATTCCAAAATGATTTATATTATCATTTTTCATTTTTTCTAAGGGTGAATAATTATATATTTTTTTTTTTATAGAAGTTAATCCAGCATATCCTCTTGAGCTTCTATTAAATGCATCTGTAGGATTATTAAATTGTCTTCTTAGAGGAGGTTCTCTAGGTTCTCTACTAGTACTTGGAATATCTATTATATTGGGGTTTAATTTCTGTTTAGTATCTGGTCTAATATTGATAAAATTATTATTATTGTTTATATCTATTTCACCTATTTTTGTTATTAAATTATCTATATCTGAACTTTCTGAAGTACTCATCTTTTATAATCTTCAGGTATTTTCATGCTTAACAAATGTTTTGTTAAGGGATCTTTTTTCTTACATTCTCTTTTTCCTTTATTCTCTTAATTATCAAGTATGTTTTTTTATTATATCTAATTCTTCTAATATTTTCTTTCCATAATAAATTATTATTTTTTGTAATTCTTTTAAATCTTTTTCAATTGTTAATTCTCCAGCATCTAATTCTCTATATTCTATCTTAGTACTATGTTCATGAATATCTTTCATGATTATTTCAGTTTGGTTCACAGGAAAGAGAGGTGCGTCACTGAGGACATCTTAAGTACCAAATCTTTCCTTAGCCAGAACTTTCACTGTATAAATCCAACATTTTATGAAGAGAGTAATTAATTTGTGTTATTGTTTAAACATACAAGTACTTGGCATTGTTACACCTAAGTTTTCCAAACGTAAATGCGTATAAGGAAAGATCTAGAGACAAATCAAACAGATAAAAAAAAAAAAGAAGAACATATGAAGAATCTGAACATATTTCAAAATATGTTGAAAGATTACAAAGAAAAACCGATTTTTTCTAAAGGAACCCTATTAATTAAATTTCAATTACAACTTAAAACATTAGATATGGAAATAGATAATATAAAGACAAAACTTAAACAATGTTTTAGTGAAAATCCTTTAGAATTTTGGGATAAAAACCAAATCATGGCAAAATTAGAAATGATAGATAAAGAAAAAATTATCAGAGAAAAACCCATGAGATACAATCCAGAAGATAAAAAAGAATTTAATTAACAAATAGATGAATTAATAAAATTACAATTTATTAGACCTAGCTTATCAGCAATAGCTCACCATCATTTATTGTTAGAAAACATGCTGAGATAGTGAGAGGAAAAGGTAGAATGGTGATAAATTATAAAAGACTGAATAGTAATACTATATTTGATGGATATTTTTTACCCCATAAAGAAAGTTTAATTAATGAAACTAGAAATAAGAAAATATTTTCTAAATTTGACTGTAAAAGTGGGTTTTGGCAACTCAAGATGCACCCTGATAGTATAGCATATACAGCATTCTCGACCCCACAAGGTCAATATGAATGGTTAGTAATGCCATTTGGATTAAAGAATGCTCCTCAGATATTTCAAAGAAAAATGGATAATATATTTAAATCCTATGATTTTATATTTGTATATGTATATGATATTTTAGTCCTTTCTGACAATTTTCATACACATTTGAAACATCTAGATATTTTTATTAATCTCTGTCTTCAAAATGGATATATATATATATATATATATATATATATATATTTGAAATATTTGATTTAATTGTGCCTAATATGTTGGTTTTATATACTATTTGCGTTATTGAGATATTATATTATGTTTATAAAATTGAATTTTGGGTACACCCACTAAGCGTTATGTTGAAGGTGTTACATTGTTAGCTGAAGGTGTTGACGGAGTAAGTGATTGATTAAAACTCTGTGTGAGTTTAAGTCTTGACAATCAGAGTTCTGGTTGTTGCAAACATTATCAAGTGCCACTATAAAAGGCTCACATAGTAGCTCTGGTTGTCTCTATCCCTTACTTAATTTTATTATTTGTTTTGTTGTGCTATATTGGGGCTATTAATTGAAAATTGGGTATAAACCTATTCACCCCCTTATAGGTTGTTAACGACATGCTTAGCACACATTTTCAAATTTCATTTATAGTATGTTTAAATTGATTTGGGTTGTAACTTTGCATCTAAAAATTTTGGCTCACAAAAAGTTGGGTCAAAATATGAGTAGATAACCGGGTTAAATAAGGGTTGGTACGTAAAACTCTAATTTTTATGGGCCAGGTTCACGCCCGCACCGGATGTCCATACAAAGGATTTGGGTTAGGTTTGAACCCTTTCAAAAGTTTACGGGTTCAGATCCAATCTGGGTTTGAACCATTATTTTACTGACCTTAGATTGGATCTCCAACCAAGAACAAAAAAAAAAATGAAATTTTTTTTGAAACATCTCCATCGTTAGAGATCCAGCGATGAAGCCATCAACGATGAACACCCACCTCCGTTGTTGGATCTCCAGCGATAGAGACCCACTATTATTAGAGGTCGATATCACTGGATATCCAACGATGGAGATCAGCATCTCCAGTGATTGAGAAGATCTCCATCACTGGAGATGTTTCATTTTTTTTTTTTTTGGTTCTTGGTTGAAAGGAGATCCAAACTCCATATTGGATCTCCATTCAACCCAAAAAAAAAAAATTTTAATAAATGTTTTTAATATTTTTTTAAAAAAAATTAATTTTTTTTAATATCATCTCCACCGTCATTGATGGATGATAAAGATCCATTTAAAGAAAAATTAAAAAAGGGCTAATTACACTCATACCCCTGAGGTATGGTCTTTTTGCACATGCTGGTACATATACCTTTTATTGCACAAATATCCCCTAAAAAAAGTTGAATAACCATAAAGTTAAAGTGACGTTATTGTAGCATGAGCAAACTCATCTTTTTTCCATTAAACCAATTAAAATAAATTAATTAATTAAAATGGACCAGATCAGATCTGAAAGAAGAAGAAGAAGAAGTTGTGTTTGAATGTGTTTTTGGTTGATGAAAAAAAAATCTGGAAACAATTGTTTTTGGTTGTGTTTGGGTGTGTTTTGGGTGATAAAAGAAAATCTGGAAAAAATTATTTTTGGTTCATAATGAATAAAAAAATTATTCATTATAAACATCTGGAAAAAAAAAATAGAAGAGGAAGAAGAAGAAGAAGTTGTGTTTGAGAGTGTTTTTGGTTGATGAAATTTTTTTTGGAAAAAGTTGTTTTTGGTTGATGATGAATAAAAAAAATTGTAAAAAAAATCTGAAAAAAATAAGAAAAAGAAGAAGAAATTGTTTGGGTAATTGTTATTGGGATTTGATTGAAGAAAAAGATTTGATGAAAAAATTTGGTTGCTATTGGGAAGAAGATGAACAACTTGATTTTTGTTCTTAAAAAAAAATTATTTTTATATAATTAAATTTTAAATTATTATTAACGATAATAAAATATTAAATAAAATAAGATATGAAGGATAGAATAGTCTTTTTGCTCAAAATGTTAATTTTGTAGTTAGTCAACGGTTTAATTAACTTTTTTCAGGAAATATTTGTACAATAAAAGATAAATTTGTCATCATGTGCAAAAAACCATACCTCAGGGAATATGAGTGTAATTAGCCATTAAATTTTTTTTCTCATTATTATTTAATGTTATTTTTTATTTTTTAAGCAATGATAGTTATGTTATTTTACGCATAAATTATTGTCAAACCATTACTTTTAATTGAGTCAACTAACGGTGGGTACTAACGTGTATCTAAGGTTAAACTCATGATTTTACTGTTATGGCTAGGGGTGGGTACAAAAATCGGTTCGAACCGTATTCGTACCGTTTTTTATAGTTTCAGTCGATTTAGGGTTTGTTTCAGTTTCAATTTAAAAAATAAACAGTCAAAAAACGGCTCGGTTCGATTTGACCCCTTCAAAATCGGTTTTATCCGTACTATTTTAAAAAAAAAAACCTCAATCATTTTTACCCTAAATCTCTCTCTCTCTCTCTCTCGCGACTGGTTTTCGTTCTCTCGCACGCCGCCGATTTCTTCTGCCTCTCTCTGCGCCGTTAGTCTTCGTCCTCTCGCACTCCGTTCGTCCTCTCGGTTCAGCTGCTCGCACACCGTTCATCCTCGCGGTTCAGTCGCTCGCACTCCGTTGCTCACACGCCATCTCCCTCTCGCACGGTCTCCACTCCAATCCTAGATTAGGCGAACAGCTTTTCTACTTCATCCTCTCCTCTCTTTGAAGCCCCACTCAATCTGGCTAGGTAAGTAACTTCTCTCTCTGTTTTCGTTTTCTTCAATTGCATCGCAAGTGTAGATATGCGATTTTGTTTTTGATTCCATTTCATGCTGCTTGGATCTTCCAGGATTTCAATAAGGTGTGGCCGATTTTCTTCAATTGCTATTTTTTTCGTCTTCGTCCACCACTCGTCTTCCTCGCACGGTCGCCGCTGGTCTTCGACGGTTCAGCCGCTCATCTTCCTCGCACGGTCACCACTCTTCGTCCGCCGCTCGTCTTCCTCTCACTCATCTTTATCAAGTAATTTCTGTTACTTATTCTCTGCTCAATGATTCAAGCTTAAACCATAGAGAGTGAAGCATGACATGATCATACATCAAGTGATTCAAGTATATACTGTTGATTTTGTATTTATTCTCTGCTCAATGATTTTGTATTGATTTCTGCTGTTGTGGTCCCAGATGCTTTCACTGTGGTTAATATATGTAGAGGTCTGTCTCTTCCCAGATGTGAGGTGGCCAATGTGGTCCATGATGTCAACAAGCTGCTGTGCAGCCATAGCTTTATTTCTGTTAGCTTCTCTCCCAGGTGTTGCAACAATGTTGCTCACAATGTGGCCAGATGGGCCCTGGGTGCTGGTTTTTCATTTTTCTGGGATTCTGTTTTCCCTAGCTGGTTGGTTTCTTTGATTGCTGTTGACTTTGTTGGTTTGTTTTCTTTAATTCGGTCATATGGAACTTCTTTGTTGGGTTTGCCACAAATCAATTTGATTTTAAAGATGGCTTCATTGCTTACAGTTGTTGCAGTGTGAGATAGTTTGCTTGATTAGTGTTTCTTGTTTGTTGCATTGCCAATAATGTTCATGTTGTCATGTTTGGCTTCTGGTGATGTCTTGTAGTTCTAGTTGAAACTGTTCAAGCTATGATTTTGCTTAATGATAATCAATGTCTGATGCATCGTGATTTCTTTGTCTCTTTTAACATGAATATGCTGCATTATGTTTGTTTGATTATATATACAACTAATTTCTTTGTTTGAGATGCTTCTTTGGGTTTGATTCACTGTTTGTTACAGCTGCGTTTGATTATTGATTAATGTTTAATGATATATATTATTGGATGATTTAGTTGTATATATTTATTAGTATACTTATTGTATGATTGTTTTTATTTATTGTTTATTTTTAATGTAGAGATAGATAATGCAAGTGGAGTGATGTGTACCATTAGAGGACAATTGAGGATGAAAGAATTTAAGCAATGGTAATTATTTTTATTGTGTTCTATTTATTTATTGAAGAAGGACAATTGTGATGGTTTTAATTTTTATTCGAAGCTTAATGTCCAATTTGTTTTATAGGGACACATAAAGAGCATGAGGTGGATTGTTCTGGAGTGTTTAGTTTTGTTTTAAATTTTTAACTGTTGGATTGTTTTGAATATTGTTTTGGATTATTATAATTTCTGGATTGTTTATACCCAATTTTATGGACTGTTTTGGCCTTTTGGGTATTTTGAATTTTGTACTATGTGTTGATTTCTGGACTGTTTTTGAATGTTGTTTTGAATTTATTTTTGTTTATTTATTTATAAGATAATTTAAAAATAGTCACACTACCTTCCAAATAAAAAAAAATAGTAACAGACTGTTATTAGGTAACAGCCCATTTTAAGCTCAGTATTTTACTAACGGCACAACAGCCCTTTTTAGGCCCAATATGCCAACTATGTTAAAATTTAAATATATGATAAAAGCCCATTTTAGGCCCAAAACCGTATGAACCGAATCGAATCGAAGTGTATTTTTTTGGTTCGGTTCGAGTTTGCCCTCCTATTCGGATCGGTGCGGTTCAATTTTGATTTTCAAAAAACCGTGACTATTTCGAGTCGGTTCGAGTGTGCCCAAAACCGTGTCGATTCGAACCGTGCCCACCCCTAGTTATGGCCAAACGTTAGGGTACTCCATTAGAATTTGTCCTTTTTTAAAATTGGGTGAATTGTAATCATACCCTGACGTTTGACCATATTGTAACAAAATCGTGAGTGTAGCCTTAATTACACATTAGTACCACCGTCAATTGATACAGTCAAACATAACGGTGTGGCTATGACTTATGTGTAAAATGACATAACTAAACATACTTAAAAAATTAAATTAAATAAAAAATAAAAAAACTAAAATTTTGAAAAATGGATCTCCACCATCAATTAAGATTGATGAACAGGTGGAGATTCATTTTAAAAATAATTTTAATTTTTTTTAAAAAAATCGAACAATTATAAAACAAAAGAGTTTTTTGTGTTCTTGGACACGAGAAAAAAATTTTTGTTTTTTTTGGAACGCAGAACTGCTATAGTTGTGGATCAATCCTCTGTTTAAAAGGCTTCAAGTTGTGGATCAAACTTGTCTATGCATGAAAAAGAAAAAACAAAAAAGATTAATTAAAAAAAAGCAGGAGTTTAACTCTGTTTCAAAGGTTTCAAGTTTTGATTCTGAGTTCTAGAGAAGAAGATTGGAGATACACAGAAAATGCAGTTTACATTTCAATCCTTTTAGAGGGTCACTGAGTTTACAATCTGTGAAGAGCTGTTATTTTTGTAGAGCAATTTGTGTGTCACTGTTGATGTTTAACCAGTTCTCAGAAAGGGATTTTTTTTTTTTTTTTTTTTTTGTATGTGAAAAGGTTGCAATTTTGAAGTGTTGAATTTGAAAAACATTATTGCAGACTTACAAAAAGGTAAGAAATTTGTTTTCGTGTTTTGGTTTTTTGTTTGTTTAATTCCAGTGTTCTTTTATAATAATCTATCAATTGATGGACCACTACCACCAAGAACATAAAAGTTCTTTTTTTATTAATTTTTTAATTAGTCTTTTTTATAAAATATTTTCTTTTTTAATTTTTTTATCAATATAATCTTCACCATCCATCAATCTTAATGATGGTGGAGATTTATTTAATTTTTTTTACAATTTTTAATATTTTGTTTAATAAATTAAGGTTGACGGTCAACCAGCTAGTCAAGGATATTAATGTATAATTAAGATTAAACTTACAATTTTATTGTAATATGATTAAACGTTATGACGTTTTATTGCAATTTGCCTTTAAATTTGATTTTTCGTTTTTAGTCTTGTGTCCTAGTGTTTGTGTATATCACCAAATTAAGTTTTTATAAGACTACAATTTGTCCATTAGGGATCACCTAGGGGTTAAAAGCTTGTTGCCTTTCGCTTAGGGGTTAAAAGGGCTTGTTGCCTAGGCTAAATGTAACCATGATAACCTGTGAAAGTAGTAGTTAGAATTTTAATTTTAATTTCAATTTTTTTTTTTTTTTATAGTTTTCTTTAGTTTATTTTGTTCAATGGCTAGCAAAATCAATGTTTGGGGTATTTGATGATGAACATATTTTATACGTATTTATTTCCATTAAAAATAGATTTATTAGTTTAATTCTATATTAATTATTTATTTTAATTAGATTCATTTTGGTAAAATCGGAACAAAAAGCATTTAAGGTTGGAATGAGAGCTAATTGGATTATTTTTCAAGCACAATGTAATTGTATCAAGAATACAATTCAAGACATATAAGTTGACAACAAAGCCCAATCTCAAGATCAATTTCAAGGCCCAACACAAAAGCTAGCTCAAAGTTTAACCAAAAGCAAGAGAAGAAAAAGCCCACATGTAGACTTAAATCGAAAGCAAAAGAAGAAAGAAAGCAGATCAAATTGAGTCTCACAACAATTTCAATACACTGGTAAAATGCTCAAGACAAGACACAACACCATTCAAAGTTTATTACATACCATTTCAATGCCACAAACACCAACATAACATTAGTGTCTGATTCAGTCATCAAACCTTGCCAAATAATTGCCTTCATTAACTTTAGCTTTCCTGATGCCTGTAAGACCAGCAAGCAGTTAATTAGAATCATTCCTGAAAACATTCAACTAGAGAATTAAGATTATTGTTTCCACATAAAAAGAGTTACACTGCTACGAAAACTAGAGAATCATAAGGTACATTCAATAACGAAAACATTCAAAATTTGTTGAAGAATTACGGCAAAAAGGAATTAATTAAAGTTATATGAAACATAAGGTACAATAATGAGTCTATTTTTTTTATTTTTTTTTATTGAATATAAAGAAAAAATTAGGAACATTGTAACCTTATTAAACTATGGGATTTTAATCTAATAAACATCAACTATATTGATCAAGTATAATAAATAGCATGACAATTTACAAAATGTATCATCAGATGCCTTATTTTAAAATTTGGAAGTAAAAAAATAATAATATATATAACTTGTCCATTTTGACATTAACAATATAACTTTAATCTTTTAGAAGTTTTAATTATTTTATCTTTTATAATAAATAAAAATATATTTATTTTTAATGTCATTTACCCAATTGATAAAAATTAAAAATAAAAATTTCTAATATTTTTTCAATAAAAATGAAAAACTCGTTTTTTGTTTTTTTGGTTTTCTTTCAAAAACATTTTTTTTTAAGCATTTTTGTTTGATTTCTAATAACACAGAAAATAGACTTTTGAGTTTTAAAAAACTATTAGATATTTTTCTAGATGTTGTATTTTTATATTTATAAGAATGAGCTTTTATGTTAGTAGTATCCATTGTCACGGTTTTGGAGCAGTTATAAAAGATAAAAGGTTAATTTTTCTAAACCAATGGATTTCAAATCAGTGAACTTCAGAGGCTCTCTAGTATATACACAACTGATAGCATGGCCTTTACTTATTATAAATTTGAAAAACATAAACAATATTAATTCTTATTCGATGCTTTGAGAGATGGATGCATTACCTGAGTGGCAGTGATCTTTCTTGAAATTTGGAAGTAAGAGAATGCTTAATGGCTTCATCTTCCCACTCCAACTTGTCCCACCAATCTCTCTTTCCTCCAATTCCCTTTATACTCTTTGCACTTTCAGCAGTAAAAGGGAGTTTAGTTAGACTTGGACATCTATTCACTGTTATATCTTGGAGGGAAGAAAAGGGCATGGGTCGTCTGCATATGCTCTTTAACTTTGGTAGACCCCGAAAATTAACTTCTTTAAGATTTGAGAATATCTCCACATCTTCTTCAATTTCTGATGACCCAAACTCGCATGCTATTATTTCTTCCAATGACTCACACTCCATTACATAAAGAAATTGAAGTCGTGGAGTGTATATAAGCCATGTCAAATTCTCCATTGCAGACCTGCAGATACTTAGAATCTGAAGGTTACCGAAGCAGTTACGCTCTGATCTCTGCATTCTCTCCCCGTTCTCCAAACATATTTTAACTTCCCTCAAAGCAAGACAATCGAATATACAAAGAATCTCTAGATGCTCCATTCTTCTCATAGTTGAAGAGGAGATCTCAATTGATTGCAAATCCTCACAGTCGCACATTGATAGTCGTGTAATACAACTTTGTAACTTGGGAGAGGACATAAATTTTAGAACAGAGTCGACACTTGAGAAGGTGAGACTTACATC
Source organism: Xanthoceras sorbifolium (assembly GCA_003430845.1). NCBI lineage: Eukaryota > Viridiplantae > Streptophyta > Magnoliopsida > Sapindales > Sapindaceae > Xanthoceras > Xanthoceras sorbifolium. The sequence continues at coordinate 11,358,816 of CM010622.1, forward strand.
AGTTATCTTTTCCAAACATTCCAACTCTTCCATGATCAATTCCATATCAGCTTCCCAAATTTTCCAGTATTCAAAACTGCTGTAAATTTCTAAAGATGAAAGACTTGATATCACTCCCGGTGGAATATCAACACCACCCAATATGTCATCTAAACGTAATATCCTTAGTTGTGTAAAATTCTTAACTTCAATTGGCAACCTTCTTACAAGTGTCATTGATAGATTAAGATAATGCAAGTGAATCAATGCACCGATTTCAACAGGCAACTCTGTTAAGTCCTTATTATTTGACAAGTTCAAAACTTTCAAGGTATGCATTAATTGGAAGAGTGTACCTGGTAATGTCGCCAGTTTGGTGCTCATAACAAACATTGTTCGGAGACGTGGGCAGATAGCCGGTGTTTCGATGAGAAATTGTGTACTATCACCATGCAATGATACTCTTACGGCCTCCTTCCATCTAGCAATCTCTTGCATTTTGATTAATCCAGTATGTTCCTTTACCAAAATCTCATTCCCTTGTTCACAAGCTAACCAATGTGCCATGTCACGAAGGACATCATGCATCTTGACATGATCTTCTTCATACATGTTTTCAACAAAACTTCCCTCTAAAAGACAAGCAAGTTTCAAACTTTCTATAATATGTCTTCCTCTTTCTTGTGCGTCAAATATATTATCGAAATCAACTATGAATTCCTCCCCAATCCAAAGTTCAATAAGTTCCTTATTATCAATGTTATAGTCTTCCGGGAATATCGAACAGTACAGAAAACAACTCTTGAGTACATCGTCACTCAAACTATCATAACTGAACCTTAAGGTAGGAAAAACATATTTTCCCATTTCCGAAAATCGAGAGGGATAACTCTGTAATACTTTGATGGCGTACCTCCAATCTTCAGGCTTTGTCCTGCTAGCCATGGCACGTCCAATAGTGACAAGAGCAAGCGGCAAACCATCGCACTCTTTAGCTACAATTTCAGCAAGTTTAGGTAACTCGTGGTGAGAGTTTAATACATCTTCACCCACTTTTTGTCTAAACAATCTTAGGGCAGCTTCTGACGGCAAACCATTCAACTTGAATTTCCTATTAGCTTCCATGTGACCACATACTTCTTCTGACCGAGTGGTAAATACTATTTTAAAAGCATTTTGATGGTTTGCAAAGGAAACTCCCACTTTTAATAGATCTAGAGGATCCCATAGGTCGTCTAAGAACAACACAAACCTTTTATTGCGTAATCTTTCCAGAATTTGTGCAGCTCTCTCTTCCTCACTTCTGTTAATCCACATTTCTTCCGGGATTCCCAATTTGTTTCGAATAGTTTCCTGGATTTTCTCCAACTTCACTTCTTTGGACACCACAACCCAAATCACAACATCATAGTTATGGCTTGTTTCCCGAAAGTTATTGTGAAGTTTCTTTAGGAGTGTGGTCTTGCCCACACCTCCCATACCATATAACCCAATGATTCCCACACTCTGGTCTTCAACACATTTCCAAACTTCATCAAACTCGGAGTCCATCCCCACAGTCTTCTCCGTAGGTATCTCATCTATCATGGGTCGCGGTACCTTGTCAGCAACAACATCAAAATGGCCTTTGTTTATCAATTCTTTAACAGCATCAATCTTCTTAATTACTTGCTTTCCAAGCTTGTAGCTGGTGCAACAATGTCTGGGACAACAGCTTCCCAAACATTTCTGTTGGATCTCTTCATCACCTTTCTGCAACATGTCGTCGACCTCCTTTAGTTCGAATTGTACACTTTGGAGCCAGCCTTTCACTTGGTTGGTGCGTGCCGAATATTGTTGCTGCTCTGCGACATCAGCCTTTGTCTCAACATCTTTGCTAACGTTTTGGAGTTGAAGCTTCAACTCTCTCAAAGAGTTTAAGTTGTCCTGGAGGTCACAGATGTAAACAGCACGATTGGCAGTGCAATCCCACAATCGAGTGACAACATCCAAGATTGGGCTTACACAATCCATGGTTTATGTGTTTGTTTTTGGTAAACTGAAAGAGAGAGGTTAGGGGTAATGATCTCTGATGAAAAACTTATCAATAGCAGCTGGATTATAATTTATGAGAATATGATATAATTTTGTTAACTTTCTGTAAGATTTATTTATTTGAAAGATACACATGTGGAGGTGTTTGCTTTCCAGCAACAAACACAGCTGTACAGCAATTGAGGATCTACAATAAAGATACACATGTGGAGGTGTTTGCTTTCCAGCCACAAACACAGCCCAAGAGGAGTCTGACTGCAAGATTGACTTATTAGAGTACTTTCTACTGCAGCTTCCATAATAAAGACGAATTTAGTGCTACGATTAAAATTAAATTTGATGGATTGACTAATAAGAGAGTAAGAGCAGTTTTTTTTCACTTAGAATTTAATGAATATGAATTAGAATTTAATGAATATGAATTAGGTTCATTAAGTTATTTTTATTTTTTAAATAATTAAATAATTTAAAAGTATTAAAAAAAATTAAAAGAAAGTAAAAAAATTAATTTTTTATTTAATTATAAATTACTTAAATATATTTAAAATATTTTTTTTAAAAAAATATTCTTCTAAATACAATATATTTTCAATTTTATTTAATTTTATAATATATAATTTTATTTTTTATATTCTATTTCTTTTCACAAAAATATTTATAAAAGAAAATTTTCTTAATCGTTTCTCATCCTCAAAACTTTTTAGAATCGAAAGATTAAATAATCCGAACAAAATTTCGCTAAGAATTATTTATTTATTTTTTTTATAGAATTATTTGTACTCTATATAATTTTATTATTTTTAATAAAAAAATTATAATTTTTTTTATGATGTATGCAATAATGTTTTTATTTCTTAATGTACTTTCTCATTCAATTGCTTCTTTATTTTCTTATACCGTGATATATTTTTTTAAGGGATAGTTACAATAATGTTACTGACGGCTGGCTCTATCAAGGTTACAAATACCAGCTTGTTATAATAACTTTAAAAAAATATTTATATTGTAGTAGTAGCAAGTTAGACACATATATATTATTATTTATAATTGTAATTGAATGAAATAATTATGCTACAATTTGAGATTTTACATATATCGCGGTTTCAGCTCCTAAAATAAAAATTATTTTTTAATATAATTATTTATTATATTTTCATCTTAGATAAAATCTTATTAATATATACATAAAAATACTTTAGGATTTATTAAATTATTTAGTTTTAGTTGTTTGTATCATAGTAAATAAAAATACATAACAACTAATAGTAATAAGGATATAAATGTCAAATTATCTGTTTTGAGATATTTATACTTCTAAAAGATAAATAAGTTGACACCATATTTAGTGACTTAAAAAAAATAAATATGTCATTCATATTTTAGATTTATATTTCATTCAGTTTTTAAATAAATACTTAATGAGTATGAATTGAACACATTAGATTGTTTTTATTTACTTTTTTAAGTGGTCAAACAACTTAAAAATGCTAAAAAAAATACTTAAAATAAAAAATAAAAAATCATGACTTATTAGTAACATCTAATCTCTCAATTATAATTACAATATTATCTTTCATTTATAATATTTTCTTTCATAATTATCATTCTTGAATTAATATATTTCTAAATATATATTTATTAAGATGTTTTGTCTTAAAAAAGATAAAATAATCAATTTTTTTTAATAGTTATAAGAAAAAAAATAAACATATTATTCATATTTTACATTTTAAATTTTAGTCTCTATTCAATCTTTAAAAAAATTTATATCTATTCAATATTTAAATAAAAAAACAACGACCCTGACAGTGAAAAAAATCTCTTTAACAAACTGAATACACAACATAATTCTATTATTCAATATTAGTTCAGCTATTTATATATAGCTGAGTTCAGCTATTACATTAGTCTCTTAACTCTGACCATAGTGACATGGCTCACATTGAGTGGCGAGGGATACAATTAGATGTGGCGTCTCATCAACATTTACCATCCAACCTTTCATTGAGCCACTGTAACAGTGATAAACTTTTAAAGTTATATTGAGCCATACTTCTCTCCTTAGCCCATCTCTAATGGGTCTCTATTTTTTTTTATCCAAATAGAGATCTAAAATAAAATATTTCAAGAACACAACTCTAACCATTTTTCATTTTACAATATTTAAATAATAAAATATTATCATCTTTTTACTTCATAAATTATTTTTTTTAACTTTCTCTTAATTATTTTAAATAATAATTTATTTATATAATAATTTAAACTAACTATTTTGCATGTAATAATTTTAATCTAATTTTTTTAATAATTAATTCTTTCATCTACCTTATTTTTTCCACCTAATTTTTACACCTAATGTATTCATTTGTAGATATTAATGTAATTATTTTTATTTTATTAAATTATTTTTAGTTAATTATTATATTAAATGGTAATTATATATATATATATATATATATATTTTGAAGTTTTGAAATAATATATTTTTAAATAATTATTAGGTTATTGATTAATAAGTATATATGATAAATGAAAAATTTTAAAATAATTAAAATATAGTTAATATTATACCCACTTGAAAGATTTTAACAAAATATTTTTAATAATATAATTTTATGCTAATTACATTTATAGTAAATATTGTTGTTTCTATGTTTGAAAGCTTTGGAATTATCTGCATATGTTTAATTATTACTTTTTATATACTATTTGTATTTATATGAGTTTGCACATTTTATTTCATCATCGAATATTGAATAATATGAACAAAATTATATTTAAAAATTAAAAAGAAAGTTGCATAATCAATTGAAGCGATATAATTGGTTGTTATTTCATTTTGAACTATTGTTATAAAAAAAATCTATCAATAATATTTTATAAAAAAAAAATAATCCGTAAAATAGTCCGAAACAACATCAAACATGGGTCTGGACTATTTAATAGTCCAGCTCTTAGTCCAATGCAGTACTAAATAGATGTCAGGATTTAGCCCCAGTCCATACCAAATCAGTCCAATCCAGTCAAGTCTAATTCCAGTATTTAGTCTAGTCCAAGCCAGTGTTGTCTGCCAAACGAGCCCTTAATTTTTTTAAGGAACTTTTTTTTATCTTTTTTTTAAAAAAAGGGGAACTTCATTTTAGTTATTACTTTTTAATGAAATATCACTTTTTTACTTATGTTTTCAATTTTGGTTCGCGTGATTCTTGACGTTTCATAAATAGATCAAATTGATATTTTGATCAACTATTTGATGGTCAAACATCACTATTTAACAGTTTTACCCTTAAAGAATTACTAGAATTATAATTTGACATTTCAATTAAAATATAATAAATAAAATAAATAAAATAATATTAAATTAAATTATAAAACTTATTATAAAATAATCAAACTAAATTATATTATTAAAAAAAGGTTAATTTTTTTAAAAAATAAATTAAATTAAATTAAATTGAAAATTACATTTTATTCTTTAATTTTTTAAATGTTAAATTTTTTAATAAAATAACTTAATTTGAATTTTTTTTAATTTTTTAATTCTTTATTTTTTAATTTTATTAATAATAATTTTGTAAATATTAATTTTTCCTATAAAATAACTTAATTTGAATATTTTTAATAAATTTTATATTTTTAAATTTTTATAATTTAGTTTAATATTATTTTATTAATTTTTTTATTTAATTATTTTTATTATATTTTAATTAGAAGGTAAAATTATAAATATATTAATTAAATTTTTTAAGAGTAAAATTATTTTTTAGAAATATTTTTTATGGTCAACTATTAACAAATTGATCAGAATGATCAATTTGATCTATTTAGAAAACGTTAGAGATTATACGAACTAAAAAAGAAAATATAAGTAAAAAATAATATTTTATTAAAAAACAGGACTAAATTAAAGTTATTCCTTAAAAGAATTATATTGTTGTGAGTTCTCGTTGACAAGGCAAGATCAGTGACATGTTTTAAAAAGAAGGGTCCACTGAAATACGAAACACAAAAAGGACAAAGAACTATCTAGGAGACCTCTCGATAATACAACCCGTGGCGAGCTACCGTCCAATCAACATTTAGTGACATAAATGTCGGGTACACTTCACATTAAATGCAAAACAAGCTGAATCCGTACATATCACTAAAACCCTAAAATTTCTCAATGGATCAGAATGGATTTGACAGGAATAAGCGGCTCAGCAATGATGAAACCGCGTATAGGCACCATGTGGCAACATCAGATATCTTGTTGGATATAGCATCCAGCCCTTCTCTATAAATAGATGTGTAGATTAACCAAAAATATAATCTAAAACTCTGTCAAATTCTCTTCAGAATCAATTATTCACTGAATTAGTTGTCGGAGTACACTTGCCGACAACTGACCGACACCCTTGACATGATTTATTCTTATTTTGCAGGTTAATATCGATTATTCAAACAACAAGCATAATCAGTTTCATATTTGCCGAGAACTTTTCCTTCCAGATGAAGAACCTCTCGATCAGATACTTTCTTTAGCTTGTGTTATTACATTCCACGTGTATTTTGGTCATTCGACTAGCTAGATAGTGATTCAAAAATAGCCGTCAACATATATTCCAAGATATCCCTTTTAAATAAAATAAAAAAATAAGTTTTATTTCTTAAACACCTTTTTATAATTTCTCAAATCATCTATCAATTTTAAAATAATTATTTATTTGACAACCAAATAACATTAAACTTTGAATTAAAAGTTTTATTTCGTAAATACTCTATCCAAAAATATTTGCATCACGAGCTCCTTCGCCCTTCAGTTTACAATCTGATCATTTATCTTTTACTTTTAAAATTAATAATTAAAAAATTTTAGAAAAAAAGAAGCAAGTATTTAATAGAATTGAATAGCTTTTAAAAGTTGCTTGTAAATCCCGAACACATCCATACTAGTGTTCTCTTCATTCTTTTTTCAAACCCTTGGAACTTTTGGGCATGATAGGTAGTAAAATTTGATGGTTAGAATTGACCAAAAATTTTAAGTGTTGAGCTAAACCAAAAGTCATGGAATACAAAAATTCTAAGAGCAAGGTAATCCAACAACAATAATAATTGTTTACATAATGTTCCAGAAACAAGGCAAAAGTTAGAAAGCAATTTGTACGAGATAGACATATAGCTGAATTGATGAAGTGAGACAAAGTTCTAAACTTGGTAACCATCTCATCTGTTGTGAGTCAAAAGAGTTTCAGAAATCAATAATGTAAGTTTGATAAAGTCTATAGTGGTAGGCCTCACAGTTAAAAGAGCAATGTTCATTAACTGAGTCGGTCTGATTTTATGTTTTGCCGTTTACTTCTGGACTCGTGGTTTTTAAATCATCTTCGCTTACCTGGCCACTCAATTTTTGATTCAACGCATATGCTTCGGCCAACTTCCTCCTGCACTCCTTGCAAGCAAAATCATGACAAACCACTGAAATAAAACAGAGAAGATGAAAGTAAAGAAACAGTTAAAGAGACACAGTATGCAAAGTCTAACCAAAATGAACCAGAAGATGCTACTGAAAAAACAAAAAGCCAAAGACACTAGTGTAAGATACTACAACTTTGGCCAATGGATGAGTCCAAATATTTAAGTAACTGGTCAATATTTTGTCACAAAAATCATAATTTATAATAACAATAATAATAATAAAAATTACATCATTAAAAATACCAGATTCACTATTAAAGCAAAAAAGGATACAGTTACAAAGGGGACGGGATTAGTAATTAGATGAGTTTGCTCTTAGCTCTGCGGTACAAAGCATCTCAATGGACACTAGACATTGTCAATGCAATTGTAGGGGAAATTCTACCATTGTCATCAGTCAGCGTGACAATACAAAGCTATAGAATTATGCTGGAATGCGTTACCACTTCTTTGTTTATTCTACGCTTTTCGAATAACTGAGCATCACTTGAGACGACATATGATTATCGTGCTAGAAACTTTTCCTCGCATAAACTCATCTCCAGTAATAGGAATCTATTGGATTGATACATGATTAATTCATATAATTAGATGTCATAATATGTCAACAAAAGATTAACATTTCGAAAATTTCAGAAGGGGCATCACAACAGAGTTTTTATGGTGCATTAGCAGACAGACAATCATGAGCCCAGGTTAGCTTTTTAGCATTACAATTGCAAGTAACCCCATCAAAGGGTTTATGGATCAAAAGAACAGGTCTCTTTTGAACCGTTCTTCACTCTGACATATAAATAGATATACCAAACACTTAACTAAGATCAAAACGAGATAACTGACCTGGTTTTGGATAATCTCTTCCAATTATGCACTTTGCTTTCTTTTGAATGCTTATTGGAGCCGTCCATGGTTCATGACAAAAAATGTGTGATAAAAAAGTGTCTCATGTTATTTTATTAGAGCAAATTACAAATATATATATACACATCTGCAGGAGCTAAACTTAAAAAAAGTCAGCACTAATTCCCTAAAATCAGGGATTACAACAACTACTAAATCTCTCCTAAGTCAACACTAATTCCCTAAAATCAGGGATTACAACAACAACTAAATCTCTCCCATAAGTCAACACTAATTCCCTAAAATCAGGGATTACAACAACTACTAAATCTCTCCTAAGTCAAACTGTGTTTTCTGACTTTTCTGACACTCCCCCTCAAGCTGATGAATGGATGTTATCCATTCCAAGCTTGTCAACTAATCTCTGAAAAACTGCACTGGAGAAACCTTTCGTGAGAATATCTGCAAGTTGATTTTCTGTGGAGACAAACGGAGTGCAGATCAAACCACTATCAAGTTTCTCTTTTATAAAATGTCTGTCAACTTCTATATGCTTTGTGCGATCATGTTGTACTGGATTATGTACAATATTGATGGCTGACTTGTTATCACAAAATGACCTCATTGGACCTACCCACTTAATCTTTAAGTCCTCTAAAATTATCTTCAACCATAGAAGCTCACAAACCCCAAGCGCCATAGATCTAAATTCTGCCTCTGCACTTGATCGTGCAACCACATTCTGTTTCTTACTTCTCCATGTGACTAGGTTTCCACCTAAGAACGTACAGTAGCCTGAGGTTGATCTTCTATCATCAACTGACCCTGCATAATCAGCATCAGTGTAGGCTTCAAGATTTATTTTCTCTCCTCGTCTGAACAAAATTCCCTTTCCAGGTGACCCCTTTAAGTATTGTAGGATTCGATTCACTGCCTTGAGATGAGTTTCTTTAGGATTATGCATGAATTGGCTCACCACACTAACAGCATATGCTATATCTGGTCTCGTGTGTGATAAATAAATCAATTTTCCAACAAGTCTTTGATAATTACCTCTATCAACTGCAGCATCTTCTGGAAGATCGCACAATTTATGATTGAATTCTATAGGTGTATCAACCGGTTTACAACCCAATTTGCCTGTATCCTTTAAGAGGTCAATGACATACTTCTGTTGGGATATGAAGATCCCTTGCCGAGAATGGGCCACTTCTATGCCAAGAAAATATTTCAATCTTCTAAGCTCTTTGATCTCGAACTCTTTCACCAAACACTTCTTTAATCTATCTATGCCTTCCATATCATCTCCAGTTACTATTATGTCGTCTACATAAACCAATAGTGCTGTAACTCCCCCTAAAGGTGAATGTCTCACGAACAAAGTGTGATCACCCTGACTCTGTTTGAACCCAAGGTTTAGCATAACTTTGGTAAACCTCCCAAACCAAGCTCTCGGAGATTGTTTGAGTCCATACAATGCCTTTTTTAATTTGCATACAACCTGTTCTTCATTGGTAGAGCCGAATCCTAGAGGTACTTTCATATAAATCTCTTCTTCTAGATTGCCATGTAAGAAGGCATTCTTGACATCAAATTGCTGCAAATTCCAACCAAAGTTAGTTGCTAAAGACAACAACACTCGTACCGTATTCATTTTTGCAACTGGGGCAAATGTCTCAAGATAATCTATGCCATAGGTCTGAGTATAACCTTTAGCTACTAATCTTGCCTTATACCTCTCCAATGTGCCATCAGACTTATATTTTACTGTAAAGACCCATTTGCACTCAACTGGTTTTTTTCCTTTTGGCAATTTCACCAAATCCCATGTCTCGTTTTTTTCAAGAGCCTCCATCTCCACCTTCATGGCATTCCTCCAATTCTTATCTCCTAATGCTTCGGATAGTGTTTTTGGTATTGCTATACTATTAAGGCTAGTGAGGAAGGCTCTATGGTTATGAGATAGATTTTTGTATGACAAGAAAAGATTCAGTGGGTGTTGGGTACAAGTCCTAGTTCCTTTCCTAAGGGCTATAGGTATGTCAAGATCATTTTCTTTTTGAGTATCTGGATCCCTAGAATTGAGTGAAGTTCTTACCTCGTCAGTCATTGGGTTTGGATCAGATGATTGAGCATGCACCGGTTGAGAGACTGACCCTTTTTTCCTTGAATACACCTGAAGTGGATGTGTTATTTTCTGTGTTGTGGGTGTGGAAGGAGGATCTTCTTCTTCTAGGATAGAAGCAGGGACAACAAGATCAGGGACAATAAGATTTTGCTGGCTTGACTGGACAGGTTGAACATAAGTGGTTTCGGACTGGACAGGAGCAGGCTTAGACACAGACACGGGTAACTCAAGAAGAAACAAATCTTTGTCCTTATCTTCCATTAATAACTTCTCCCCCTGAAGATAAGTATCATGAAAATATTGATCATCCTCAACAAAGGTGACATCTACAGACACAAAAAATTTTCGTGTGGGAGGATGATAACATTTGTAACCTTTTTGAGTTGATAAGTAACCAATAAAGACGCATTTGAGAGCTCTTGGATCAAGCTTGCCCCTATGTTGAGAATGAACATGAACAAATGCAACACAACCAAATATTTTGGGAACCAGATTGTTGGTGATGTTGAAATTAGGATAAAACTTGGCAAAAATTTGTACAGGACTCTGAAAATCAAGCACTCTTGTGGGAAGTCTGTTTATAATGTGAGCTGCAGTTAACACTGCCTCTCCCCAATAATTTTTGGAACCTTCTTTTGGAACAATAAAGCTCGGGTAGTTGCTAAAAGGTGTCCATTTTTACGTTCGGCTACTCCATTTTGCTGGGGAGTATTAACACAAGATGACTCATGAATGATACCATGTTGTTGAAAGAATGGAGCAAGGGTTTGGTTAAAATAATCTTTGGCGTTATCAGATCGAAATCGGTTAATCCCTACCCCAAATTGTGTTTTGACCATGTTGAAAAATTTTTGAAACACAAGACTCACATCTGATTTGTTTTTGAGAAGAAAAATCCACGTCATGCGAGTGCAATCATCAATAAATGACATAAACCAACGAGCCCCTGAAATGTTTGGCACAGTAGAAGGTCCCCAAACATCGCTATGAACAAGAGTGAACGGAACATGAGTTCTTTTATTACTTATTGGAAAAACAGCACGTTTGTGCTTTGCAAGTTCACACACATCACAATGAAAACTTTCAACAGAAGTTTTATTGAATAATGAAGGAAACAAAATTGTTAGAACATGAAATGATGGGTGACCAAGACGAAGGTGATGAAGCCAGATTTTGTCTTTATTGGACTTAAATGACTCTGAAACAAATGACAAAGGGAAACAATTCTCACTTTTATTTTGTTCACTTGACTCTTCAAGATAGTAAAGGCCATCTCTCTCCCTAGCACGTCCAATCATCTTCCTCGTACCCAGTTCCTGAAATTCACAATGAAAAGGGTAAAATGTCACACTGCAATTAGCATATTTAGTGAGTTTTTGGACAGACACAAGATTGGTAAACAATTTTGGGACATGAAGGACATTTTTTAGTGTAAGTGGATTGTTAATGGCAATGTCACCTTGACCAGCAACTGTAGTGATTGAACCATCAGCTATGGTGATTTTTCTATTACTAGGACAGGGAGTATATGAGTTAAATTTTGTGGAAGAAAAAGTCATATGGTCTGTGGCTCCTGAGTCAATGACCCATGTGTTAGGGGTAACATTATCTGAAGCATTAAGAGCATGGGCAGGAGGTATACCTGAAAAAATAAGATTACAAGTACCTGCCGAGGTTGATGACTTATCCAACGATCCTAAAAGGTTCTTCAATCTCTCAATCTCCCTTCTGTTGAATTCGAGAGGTGCCTCTAGATTGTTGTTGTCCTCAGTTGACTGTGCTTCGACCATATGAGCTTGACCTTGGCCCCTTCCTTGTCCGCTTCTCCCTGTTCCATTCTTGACTGAAGTTGGTGGCCTGCCATGAAGCTTAAAACACCTCTCTTTGGTGTGACGTGGCTTTTTGCAATAGGTGCACCATAAATTGTCTCTGTTAAAAGGTTTTGATTGATCTGGCTGCTTGCTTTCTTCAATGGATGACTGTTCCATTGTAGCTTTCGTCCCACTTGCTGTTTTTGACACTAATGCCGAGCTCTCAACAGTAGTATTCTCGACCATAACTCCTCTTCTTCCCTCTTCAGCAAGGATGATTGAAATGGTCTCATTAAGAGATGGCAACTCTTCTTTGCTAAGGACTTGTACCCGTACTGCATCAAATTCCATATTAAGTCCAGCCAAAAAATCATATGTTCTGTCTTTTTCAACAAATCTTTTAAGTGTGATTGCATCTTCACTACACTTCATTTGTATACATTGATAATGATCCATCTCTTGCCAAAGACCTTGCAAGATATTGGAATATTCAGCAACTGTCCTATTCCCTTGTTTGGTGGCAGCAATCTTCATCTTAATCTCATAAATTTTTGCAGCATCTCGAACCTTTGAATACGTCTGTTTGATAGCCTCCCAAATCTCCTTGGCAGTATTAAGGAACATACAAGTATCACTGATTTCTGGGGACATAGAGTTCCAAAGCCAAGACATCACCATTGAGTCTTCCTCGTCCCATGCATCAAATTTTGGATCTCCTTCCTTAGGGCCAGTACCAAGCAAATGACTCAATTTGCCTCTGCCCTTCAAATGAGTTCGCACTAGTTGAGACCACTTCAAGTAATTCTTCCCATTCAATCTATAAGCAGCCTGTATATTAGGTAATTCTCCATGGGCAGAATTTGATGTGGTTTCGATCGGTTCCGTTACGGAAGTATTTGTGGTTTCAGAAATCGTAGACATAATTAATGAGGGCAGAAGCAGAAAAATTGACAGAATAATGAGAGGTGAAACAACTAAAAAGAGAAGAAACAGGCTGTTTACAGAAGGTATTAAAGATACTCTGTTCTGGGTATCAAAAAAACAGAGCAGAAACAGCTCTGAAAATCTGATGAAAAAATCAGCAATGGGGGCTGGAAAAAAAGATGAAACCCAAGGAGCCTAATGTAGGCTTTGATACCATGACAAAAAATGTGTGATAAAAAAGTGTCTCATGTTATTTTATTAGAGCAAATTACAAATATATATATACACATCTGCAAGAGCTAAACTTAAAAAAAGTCAGCACTAATTCCCTAAAATCAGGGATTACAACAACTACTAAATCTCTCCTAAGTCAACACTAATTCCCTAAAATCAGGGATTACAACAACAACTAAATCTCTCCCATAAGTCAACACTAATTCCCTAAAATCAGGGATTACAACAACTACTAAATCTTTCCTAAGTCAAACTGTGTTTTCTGACTTTTCTGACAGTTCATAAATATATTCCTTTGGCATTTCTGATCATTGAAATTTGGTCATACGTTATACAGCAGCATGCCCCCAGCCCGAAGAACATGATGAAGTGGGTAAAACTTCAGAATGTACCTTTCAATATCGGCAGAAAATGCCTAATGTAGTTACAATTGGGGTCATATTTCTTTCCGAATGATATAGGAGAGTAGATACAATTGTACTGGTCAGCAGAGAAACCATTTAAATGAGAAAAAACTTCAACCAAATATAGTTAGTGGTACCAAAAAGCAGTAATTTGAAAAGGGAAAATCAGGACACCAGGATGTTGACAAGCACCTTACTAAAATATATGGGCCTTACCAAATGAAATAAACTTATACCGTGCTTTTGCAAGAACACAAAAAGGAAAAAGTAAAAACTTACTAAAGAAGAAATGAGGTGATTGCATGCTATTGGAATACTTTGACTAAAAGTTTCATTAAATGTATTCAAATTAGATGAATCGAAAATTATGTAGTTATAATAATTTTCAGCATTGATAGAATTATCATAGGTGTCTCGTATGGTTGACCTGCACTGCTAAACATAAACCATTAATGCAATGATTGAGCTCAAGATATATGTAAGATTTTGATAAACAAGTCACTCTCAACTAGCAGGCAACATTACTGAGGGAAGCTTTCATGAAGTAAAATATATAGTCTATAGATGCTTTATACCTGGTAAAAGAATGATGAACAAGATAGCCATAACCAATTTCCGTTGTTAATTGCCCAATCTGAATCAATCAGAAGTCTTTCAAAAACATCACGTCCTTTCTCCCAATGAATAATCTAACAGCAGAAATAATCAAAGTCAAGCAACAGGATATAAAAAAAAGAATTTAACAAGAAGCGGAAATGTTATAAAGTCATACCAGATCTCCATGAGTTAAGAAACATGCAACACAATGTCGTGCTAGATGGTGCATCCAACCCCACTTGTGGAGCTGCAACAGTGCAGATATACTAACTTCAAATACTCTGACTAGGTAAAGAAGTGCACACCTAGGTAAGAGCTGCATTTAATAAATCTCACCAAACATGCCACAGAGCTTACCTGAACCATAATAGCATCAATCCAAGGAAACCATGTCCTAGCTTCCCTCCAAGCAGCAAGCAATTCATCACCATTATTCCAAGGTACCTACATTATCATCTACTGTTCCATCAAATATAATAAAGATCTGATATCTGATAAATAAAAAATTAATGTTAAACGACATTTCTTTTTCTTCATTTAATGGCATCCATGTAATTAAGGACTTAAAAATTCATGCTACCAAATCATAGAAAAGATTTTTGTAAGAAAAAGGATGATTCCCAACTTGACTTGCCACACACCTCTTATAAAGAAGGACTATACAACCTGAATAATTTGAGTGATAAAGTCCCTCATACTAGCAATCGATTATAACTGTAGCTGTCATAAGCTTAGGTCACTAGTTCTAATTAAAAGATGTTGTCCCAAGGAGCATTAATTACAATCATTAAAATGTAAAAAATATTCAACACTTTCAACTTGTAGAAATAAAGATTCTACAGGAAGGTAAGACAACCTGGTTTTCTTGAAAATGGAATATAATTATCATCAATTATACTATCACCATCTCGGCATTGTATATATATGTTGTTTATCCTTTATCTTTTTCCTCTAGCTTGGGTAGTAATTTAACAATTACAATTTTCAGATGGCAAAACCAACTTCTAACAGAATAGTCAATGAAGAAATTGATAGAAGAAATTGGTTGCACTTACTTGCATATTCTATTACCCTTCATCCGATCAAAATTAGGAGTACCAAAAGCTGCAGTGTAGAAAAAATCTCGCCAGAGCAACTACAAAATATTGAACAAGATTTTACTTTGCTGCATTTAGAAGGGTAGAACTAGCATTAACAAATAAGAAACAGAGGTATACTGACCTGTCCAACGAGGGAAACGGGTGGTGCTGTGTGCTTTTTGACATCTTTATAAACATCTATAAGGCATTGGTAGAAATACCTGGAAGACAAACAGCCAAACTGCCAAAGAGATTAAAATGGACAAAAAGAAAAAGGAAAAAGAAGAAGAAGAAGATGCAGTGGTGACTTAAACTACATTTTCCTATGTCCGTAATAACAAATCCTTGTAGTATCAGACATAGAGCACCCCAACTATAACTCACTTTCAAGTAAGGTGATAGAACTGTTGTTGCTGGCTTCACATACGCAGATGGATCACCCTTAGGCTTTTCAAAGTTTGCCACCCACTCCTGCAGTACAAAGAAGAAATGAGTTGAATCAATGACAGCACCACTAGCAACTCAGTGGAAAGTACAAAACTTTCAATGCTCATAAACTAAGCCAGACAATTTCCTTGAACCAGAAACAATATGAAAAACAGAGAAAATCTGTAGTGCATTCATGTTCAATGAATGCAAGATAAGAAAAATATATGCATGACAAAATCACAATGATATACTAATATCTTTATTTACTTATTTATAATATTTATTTTATTGTGTTTTCTAGCAGGAGTTTTTCTTTATTAACCTTAATTGGGAAGTAGTTGTAGCTGGACAATGGTCTTCGTTCTTGCTTATAGTTTCTGCGACGGCCTTTTTTGTATAGGCCTGGTTATACAACAAAAATCATCCCTAACACTTTTCAATATCTGTACTTGTAAGCAGAACGTAACTTGATGTATCTAGAGACAATTGATCGTTTATATCCCATATACATATACACATACATGGGTATATGAAAGAATATTGACTTAGCAACCAAAGATTTACACTCACAGTCTCAACGTCATACCTTGTTACTGATTGATTCTTTCAATCTATTCAAGGCTTCTGATTCACCACCTCTAAAAGGGGTCAACTCATCCTGCAAATACTGCTATTTGTTAAAAAAAAAAAATTCTAAGAAGGTAAATTTTGGTAACACATTTATAGCTTCAAACCTGTTCATAGTCTCCATAGCCAAGTTCTTTAACAGTTGGAACTTCCAAAATCTCACAACTGCCAACATCTCCAACAGGCGGAAGGAAAGAAAGCGAGACTGAAAGCGGGGATGAAGCCCATGATGGTTGTCCAGCAAGCTTCAGAAATGATGGATAACTCAGCGGTGGCTTTCCCCCATTCTGTTCGGACATAATTTATAACAATTTGACAACATAACCATGGATTAGTAACAGAAATGACATTGAAGCAAGTGGTACCGTGTCAGTTCAAAAATCGAGATTCGTTCACTGGATTGTATAGACGTTCTCAACTACCTTCTGTATAATCTCTGCAGGATTAAAAAATGTATGACTCACAGGTGAAAAAACCTCAATGCCAGCTGAAGAAGCATAATTCTGTTGAATTGAATCAAAGATAAACTTTCCCATTACGCAATATCCACAAAAGAATCACTCACTATAACACAAATCAAATTTTGTAAATATTCCTTATTGACGTTGAATGAATTGGATTATAAATAATATTATTTATTATTTAGTGTAGTATAAAATTAAAAAAATAATAAAAATTAAATTATTTAAATTAAATATAATTTTTTAATAATAATTTAAAAGAAAAAAAAACCTCCAAACTGGTGATAAATTGTTCCAAACTTGGAGTGGGACAAGCAGGACAATTTATCCGCTTATACAGCTGTCAAATGTAGGATAGGACTGAATTGCACAACAAAGAGTGCCTAAGCGATCTACCTCATCTCCTATTTAAGTATAAAAGGCCAGCAACACACTCTGATACATTCATAGTATTTTGGAAGATTAGCCATAACTAGTTTCCCAAACCCCAATGTACTACTATTGATTGGTCCAGCCAAGATCATCTAAAGTCATCCATTAACCACGACCATAATACAGTTCGATTCGGTTCGGTTCAATATGGTTTTGACTTTATAAAGTATAATAGTTCTTTTTCATGTATTTGGCAATAAATGTAAAAGAAACAGTTGTATGTACATAATAAACTGAAACCAATACAATAGAAAGAACAATGAATTTACACTTGAGCATAATTTAGATATGAAGGTAACCAGAAATCATAATAAAGTTGAATGCTAATAAAACAAGATAAAAGACATTCTTTTTATGAGTAATTAAACAGAAGTCCTTTTTTATAAAAAATTTTTAGCTAACTTCAATGAGGAAGAATTATAAGATCAAAGAAGCAAAATCACAACGATTTACAAGCAGGCCATGTCAAAATGCAAACTAGAAAGTGAATGGATTCTTAATTTTTTTTTTCTTTTTATATGATGGTTCAAATCAGTTTTAGACTACTAAAATAGAACCAAACCGTTTTATTACGGTTTTTTAAAAATTAAAATCGAACCGAACCGAACTGAATTCAAACTTAAAACCGACTCAAACTATAAATTAGTTTGTGCCCACCCTTACTTGAGGGTAATTTTGAAAACTTAAAAATATAAAAAAATTTGGAGTGTGCATAAAATTTTCTAGAGGTCCAAATACCGCCACTCTTCTATCTCTTTAGTGAAAATGAGCCTAACTATCACTATGTGGGGTTTATCTTTTTTGTCCTTGTCAGTGATTTCTTAACTTTTTTTTTTTAGCAGCAAAGTAATGCATTAACCAAATTGCGCAACATTAATGGAAAAAAATGCTTCCAGCGGCTCTTTCCTATTTCCCATGTCCTCTTTCTCTTACCGTACCTCCTTAGTCCCTATGGACATAGATGTAAAGCATATTTTTTTTTAGTGAAACTTAAAAAAATAAATAAATAAATAAATAAAAACAATCAATAATCTAACAAGATTTTTTTTCAAAGATATATAATATTTAATAACTATATGGTATCAATATGAATATAATGCATGTACAAGCTATATAAAAATTAAGAAACTTAAACTTTATTTTTTAATAGTTTTGTTAGTGATAAGCCTAGTGAGCTTAGTCATGCAAACTCAACTAATGAAGTTTCGATCGACTCTCAACAAGTAAACCATTGAAGCATTTCAACAAACAATAACTATATGGTATCAATATGAATATAATGCACGTACAAGCTATATAAAAATTAAGAAACTTAAACTTTATTTTTTAATAGTTTTGTTAGTGTTAAGCCTAGTCAGCTTAGTCATGCAAACTCAACTAATGAAGTTTCGATCGACTCTCATCAAGTAAACCATTGAAGCATTTCAACAAACAATAACTATATGGTATCAATATGAACATAATGCACGTACAGGCTATATAAAAATTAAGAAACTTAAACTTTATTTTTTAATAGTTTTGTTAGTGGTAAGCCTAGTCAGCTTAGCCATGTAAACTCAACTAATGAAGTTTCGATCGACTCTCAGCAAGTAAACCATTGAAGCATTTCAACAAACAATAACTATATGGTATCAATATGAACATAATGCACGAACAAGCTATATACAAATTAAGAAACTTAAACTTTATTTTTTAATAGTTTTGTTAGTGATAAGCCTAGTCAGCTTAGTCATGCAAACTCAACTAATGAAGTTTCGATCGACTCTCAGCAAGTAAACTATTGAAGCATTTCAACAAACAATTGGTGGACAGACAGTTGTTGATAATAGATTGCAAAGATCCTCTACTACTACAACCCAGAAGCTAAAGAAGGATGAGCACCATGATCATCAATATGTGATCAAGATTAGGGGTGGGCCCGGTTCGAATTGGCATGGTTTTGAGCAAACTCGAACTGACTCGAAATTTATATAATTTTTAAAAAATCAAAATTGAACGGAACCGAATTAAAGGTGTAAACCGAACCAAACCGAACCGAAATAATACGGTTCGATTCGATTCGGTTCATACGGTTTTAGGCATATAGAAATGTAACGCCTCTAATTTTTCGTATTTTCATGGTGCATTTGGATGATAATGAGTCCAATTGAATATGGGTGAAGTTAATTTGGTAATTGGTTAGATGTGGAATATTTTTGGAATAATTGTTGAGATGGAAAGTGATTAAAAGTAAATTTGTGCCATTGTAGAATTTTAAGAAGTTCAAGGGAGCAAATGGTAATTAGGAAGATATTTATATATGTATGTGAGTATGTGTTTGAGTGTTTACACACAATGAAAATTAAAAAAAAAAGAACAAAAATTGATTGGCACAGCAAAGACAGCATAGAGACAAGAAATGCATTCTAAAAAGCATTCTCAAAAGCATGAAATGAAGACCAGAGAATGAAATTGGCGAGAGAGAAGAAAGAAAGAGGAGAGATCGCGTGAGAGAGGAGAGAGAAAGAAGAGAGAGAAAGGAAAGAGAAGAAGAAGGAGAAGGAGAAGGAAATTGATGTTGGTCCAGAAGAGTTTTGTGTTCAGAATAATATTTTAGGTTTGGTGGTATTTTTTTCGTATTTTTCAGATTTTTCAAAAATTTTCGGAATTATTATATTATATTAATTTTTAATTTATTTGAGATATATGGATTATGATCTGTTGTTTGAAATTAATTTTGGAATAATTTGGTATATATATTGTTTGTAATAAATTAATTTCGAATATATATATATATATTGTTATATATATATATATTATTTATAATGATTTTGATTATATATATATATTGTTATATATATATATATATTATTTATAATGATATTGATTATATATATATATATATATTGTGTTATATATATATATATATATTATTTGTAATGATTTTGATTATATATATATATATTGTTATATATATATATATATATTGTTACTGATTTGGATTATATGTATTTGGAATATTCTGGATCCGTAATATTATTTACGAAAAATCTTCTGAATTGATTTTCGATATGTTTTGATTATAGTAATATTACGGAGAATATTATTAAAATATATATATATATATATATATATTATTTTGCGATATGTTTCGAAAAGTTATTCGGGGCATTTGGATTTACTATAGATTTATGATATGTAATTTCTCGTGATTTTAAATGTGATTTGAAGTGATTTCTGGATTCAGAAATATTTTCGGAAACGATTTTGTAATTTGCTTGTATATGTATTTTGATGCTATTCGAATTCCGGAAATGTTTATACTGATTTGGATAATATTTCAGAATTTAAATTGACGAATCTGTTCTGAACGAATTATATGATTTTTGAAAAATAATTTGGCTATGATATATGTAAATATAGATATGGATATAGGAGATTGACATGTCAATTGGGTTCTCTGAGTAGTACTACGCCTATATGTTGATAGAGGTACCACCCCTTGCGGGTTGGGAAATTTGATCTGGGATACGCAGCGGCTCACCCGTTGGTATCCAACTCTGATATGTATATGGGATACGCAGCGGCTCACCCGTTGGTATCCAACTCTGATATGTGTACAACCCGTAATCCAGTCCGAAAAGTATGTTTAGTATATCAGGAGCCTGAAATGAAATTAGAAATGTGATATGATCTGTATATGCTTTGACTTGTATTTGATTTGAATTGAGCCCCAAATTGATTATTTATTTGTCAGTATATTTTTGATGTTGATTTACATGATATTACAATGAAAGTGGAAATATAGTTTTCTGTACACCTACTAAGCTATATGCTTAGCGTGTTGAGTTTTCTCACACGCAGGTAAAAGAATTGTTGAAGGGGACAAGGATCAGAAAGAGTAGAATCTGCTGGAATAGTGATCAGAGTCACATCACTCCTGCATTTTTGGTAGCCCACTACATATTTGATGTTTTATATGTATTATATCGGCATGCATGGACAAGAATGCTTTTGTAAATATTTGAAATGGTATTTAGTTTTATGTGTGTTTTGTAATATTTGGGCCCATGGAGTTTAATGTTTTTGAGGTCGAATATTTAAAAGCATTTTGATATAATTTGTTTTGGTAAGTCGCACTGGATATGGAAGGGTGCGCAATTTGATTTGAGATTATAGAAGTGTGGATTTTTATGAGTTGTGAAAACAGGTTTTGGAAAGTCAGAAAAACAGAGGAAACTCTGGCAAAATTTTCAGAAAATCTTTTTGGACCATAAGTTTCAAGTATTTATTTGGATCATTACTTAAAGTTTCTGTTTTGAAATTTATTTTCCGTATATGGTAGCGCTCCCCGATTCGGTCCGAGCGGATTCGGGTCGGGGGGTGTTACAGTTTTTGGTTTCAGAGCAATGGTTTAGGCGTTCCTAGACCAAAGCGAAATGTTTTGTAAATGTAAAATGTTTTGTACATGCATGCATTGTAGAAAAGAAAAACAGGAAGATGTGACTCTAATCTGCAGAATTCCTCTTCTGTCTTATCTTGAAAAATGGAAAGCGGAGGAGATAGATATCTGAAAACTGAGTCTACTGAGTTTGATGTGATAGTGAGTAGTCCCTTAGGCTACAGTGTGATCGTGAATAGGGTTTCTAGAGATTGTCCTACCAGAATACAGGAGTATGAATTTCCAGGTGATTTGATGGAGTTGCCATTCCATGACTTCGATTTAATTTTGGGAATGGATTGGTTATCCAGACACCGGGTTATAATTGACTGTAGTCTAAAGCGAGTGACGCTGAGGACATCAAATGGTGCAGAGGTACTAATGGTGGGCGATAGAAGAGATTATCTCTCTAATGTTATTTCGACCATTACTGCTCTGAAATTGATCAGAAAGGGGTGTGAAGTCTATTTAGCACATGTGGTCGATTCACGGAAGGTTAATTTCAGTCTACAGAATATACCTACCGTATGTGATTTTTCAGATGTATTTCCAGAAGAACTTCCTGATCTACCACCGGTGAGAGAGGTAGAATTTGTAATTGATGTGATACCGGGAACTGCACCAGTATCAGTTGCTCCGTACAGAATGGCACCTGCAGAATTAAAAGAGCTAAAGTTGCAGTTGCAAGAGTTGTTAGATAAGGGATTCATTCGACCTAGTGTGTCCCCGTGGGGAGCACCGGTACTGTTTGTGAAGAAGAAAGATGGGTCGATGAGATTGTGTATCGATTACAGGCAACTAAATAAGCTCACAATCAAGAATAAATATCCGTTGCCTAGGATCGATGACTTGTTTGATCAGTTGAGAGGAGTCACTGTCTTCTCAAAGATTGATCTCAGATCAGGATATCACCAGTTGAGGGTGAAAGATTCGGATATTCAGAAAACAGCTTTCCGAACACGGTACGGACACTATGAATTTGTGGTTATGCCATTTGGGTTAACTAATGCACCAGCAGCCTTTATGGATCTGATGAATCGTATCTTCTGTCCGTATCTGGATCTGTGTGTTGTAGTATTCATCGATGATATTCTGATATACTCTCAGACTGCAGCAGAACATGATCGGCATCTCCGAATAGTGTTACAGATTCTGAGAGAAAAGAAGTTGTATGCCAAGCTCAGCAAATGTGAATTCTGGTTGAATGAAATTGCTTTTCTGGGACATGTAGTATCGGCAGATGGTATTAAAGCAGATCCCAAGAAAATTGAAGCAGTTATGGAGTGGAAGCCTCCTAGAAATGTTTCTGAGATTCGGAGTTTTCTAGGTTTGGCCAGATACTACAGACGGTTTGTAAAGGGGTTTTCATCCATAGCTACTCCTCTGACTAAACTGCTGCACAAGAATGTCAGGTTCGAATGGAATGAGAAATGCCAGACGGCTTTTGAGAAATTGAAAGCGATGTTGGTTGAAGCACCAATTCTTGTACAACCAATATCAGGAAAAGACTTTGTGGTTTACAGCGATGCTTCACACAATGGCCTGGGATGTGTATTGATGCAAGATGGGAAGGTAGTTGCATATGCTTCCAGACAACTGAAAACACATGAACAGAACTATCCGACACATGATCTGGAACTTGCAGCTATTGTGTTTGCCCTGAAAATATGGAGACATTATCTGTATGGAGAGAAATGCTACATATACACTAATAATAAGAGTCTCAAGTATTTGCCTACTCAGAGAGAACTTAATTTGAGGCAGAGGCGATGGATGACGTTGATTAAAGATTATGATTGTGTGATTGACTACCATCCAGGGAAAGCGAATGTTGTCGCTGATGCTCTGAGCAGGAAATCTCTGTATGCACTGAGAGTTATGAATGCTCTATTGAGACTGACATCAGATGATGCTATCCTGGCTGAGTTGAAACTCAAGCCAAATTTGATTCAACAGATACAGGATCAGCAACAACAAGATGAGAAAACTTTTAGCCATCCGTGGTCAAGTGCAAGAAGGGAAGCAGACTGACTTTGTAATCAAGGATGATGGTATTCTATACTTTAAGGACAGAGTTTGTGTTCCGAATGATGATGAGTTGAGAAAGACCATTCTGACAGAGGCACATAGTAGTCCGTATTCGATGCATCCTGGTAGTACAAAAATGTATCGAGAACTGAGGACTCAGTATTGGTGGTCAGGTTTGAAAAGAGATGTGATTGAATTTGTGAACATATGTATGACATGTCAGCGGGTAAAAGCGGAACACCAGGTTCCATCAGGTTTGCTACAGCCAATATCCATACCTGAATGGAAATGGGACCGCATTACCATGGATTTTGTCACAGGATTACCCCTCACACGAAGTAAACAGGATTCGATTTGGGTAATTGTGGATCGACTGACAAAATCAGCACACTTCCTACCTGTCAGAACGGATTATTCTTTGGACAGGTTAGCAGAGCTGTATATCAGAGAAATAGTCCGATTACATGGTGTACCAACTTCGATAATTTCTGATAGAGATCCGAGGTTTACATCCAGATTCTGGAAGAAATTTCAGGAAGCTTTAGGTACACGATTGAACTTCAGTACAGCTTTCCATCCACAGACAGATGGACAATCAGAGCGAGTCATTCAGGTGCTTGAAGATATGCTCAGGAGCTGTATAATCAATTTTGAAGGGAGTTGGGTTGATCATCTTCCATTAATTGAATTTGCATACAATAACAGTTTTCAGACGAGCATAGCTATGGCACCATACGAGGCATTGTATGGCAGAAAATGCAGGACACCCTTATGCTGGACAGAGTTGGGTGAAGACAAGTTGGTTGGACCTGATGTGATTAGACACACGGAAGAGAAAGTTAAGATTATAAAAGACAGATTGAAAGCTGCTTCCGATCGTCAGAAATCGTATGCGGATCTGAAACGAAGAGACATTGAGTATGTAGTCGGAGACAGGGTATTTTTGAAAGTATCTCCATGGAAGAAGATACTGAGATTCGGAAAGAAAGGGAAGTTGAGTCCGAGGTTTATTGATCCATACGAGATTATTGAACGTGTGGGACCAGTAGCTTATCGACTGGCTTTACCTTTGGAACTGGAAAAGATCCATGATGTCTTTCATGTATCCATGTTGAGACGATACAGATCTGACTCGTCGCACAGAGTTCAGACTGAAGCCATTGAGATCCAACATGATCTGACATATGAGGAAGAACCAGTGGAGATTCTGGACAGAGAGATAAAAGAACTTCGGAATAAGAAAATACCGCTAATGAAGATACTCTGGAGGAATCATAATGTGGAAGAAGCTACATGGGAGAGCGAAGAAGTGATGCGACAACAATATCCACAACTATTTGAATGAGGTAAATTTCGCGGACGAAATTTCTTAAGGGGGGAAGAATTGTAACGCCCCTAATTTTCCGTATTTTCATGGTGCATTTGGATGATAATGAGTCCAATTGAATATGGGTGAAGTCAATTTGGTAATTGGTTAGATGTGGAATATTTTTGGAATAATTGTTGAGATGGAAAGTGATTAAAAGTAAATTTGTGCCATTGTAAAATTTTAAGAAGTTCAAGGGAGCAAATGGTAATTAGGAAGATATTTATATATGTATGTGAGTATGTGTGTGAGTGTTTACACACAATGAAAATTAAAAAAAAAAAAAAAGACAAAAATTGATTGGCACAGCAAAGACAGCATAGAGATAAGAAATGCATTCTAAAAAGCATGAAATGAAGACCAGAGAATGAAATTGGTGAGAGAGAAGAAAGAAAGAGGAGAGATCGTGTGAGAGAGGAGAGAGAAAGAAGAGAGAGAAAGGAAAGAGAAGAAGAAGGAGAAGGAAATTACATTGGTCCAGAAGAGTTTTGTGTTCAGAATAATATTTCAGATTTGGTGGTATTTTTTTCGTATTTTTTAGATTTTTCAAAAATTTTCGGAATTGTTATATTATATTGATTTTTAATTTATTTGAGATATATGGATTATGATCTGTTGTTTGAAATTAATTTTGGGATAATTTGGTATATATATTGTTTGTAATAAATTAATTTCGAATATATATATATATATATATATATTGTTATATATATATTATTTATAATGATTTTGATTATATATATATATATATTGTTATATATATATATATATTATTTATAATGATATTGATTATATATATATTGTTATATATATATATATATATTATTTGTAATGATTTTGATTATATATATATATTGTTATATATATATATATTGTGGTAATAAAAGTAATGATTTTGATTATATATATATATATATATATATATATATATATATATATTGTTATATATATATATTGTTACTGATTTGGATTATATGTATTTGGAATATTCTGGATCCGTAATATTGTTTACGAAAAATATTCTGAATTGATTTTCTATATGTTTTGATTATAGTAATATTACGGAGAATATTATTAAAATATATATATTATTTTGCGATATGTTTCGAAAAGTTATTCGGGGCATTTGGATTTACTATGGATTTATGATATGTAATTTCTCGTGATTTTAAATGTGATTTGAAATGATTTTTGGATTCTGAAATATTTTCGGAAACGATTTTGTAATTTGCTTGTATATGTATTTTGATGCGATTCGAATTCCGGAAATGTTTATACTGATTTGGATAATATTTCAGAATTTAAATTGACGAATCTGTTCTGAACGAATTATATGATTTTTGAAAAATGATTTGACTCTGATATATGTAGACATAGATATGGATATAGGAGATTGACATGTCAATTGGGTTCTCTGAGTAGTACTACGCCTATATGTTGATAGAGGTACCACCCTTTGCGGGTTGGGAAATTTGATCTGGGATACGCAGCGGCTCACCCGTTGGTATCCAACTCTGATATGTATATGGGATACGCAGCGGCTCACCCGTTGGTATCCAACTCTGATATGTGTACAGCCCGTAATTCAGTCCGAAAAGTATGTTTATTATATCAGGAGCCTGAAATGAAATTAGAAATGTGATATGATCTGTATATGCTTTGACTTGTATTTGATTTGAATTGAGCCCCAAATTGATTATTTATTTGTCAGTATATTTTTGATGTTGATTTACATGATATTACAATGAAAGTGGAAATATAGTTTTCTGTACACCCACTAAGCTATATGCTTAGCGTGTTGAGTTTTCTCACACGCAGGTAAAAGAATTGTTGAAGGGGACAAGGATCAGAAAGAGTAGAATCTGCTGGAATAGTGATCAGAGTCACATCACTCCTGCATTTTTGGTAGCCCACTACATATTTGATGTTTTATATGTATTATATCGGCATGCATGGACAAGAATATTTTTGTAAATATTTGAAATGGTATTTAGTTTTATGTGTGTTTTGTAATATTTGGGCCCATGGAGTTTAATGTTTTTGAGGTCGAATATTTAAAAGCATTTCGATATAATTTGTTTTGGTAAGTCGCACTGGATATGGAAGGGTGCGCAATTTGATTTGAGATTATAGAAGTGTGGATTTTTATGAGTTGTGAAAACAGGTTTTGGAAAGTCAGAAAAATAGAGGAAACTCTAGCAAAATTTTCAGAAAATCTTTTTGGACCATAAGTTTCAAGTATTTATTTGGATCATTACTTAAAGTTTCTGTTTTGAAATTTGTTTTTCGTATATGGTAGCGCTCCCCGATTCAGTCCGAGCGGATTCGGGTCGGGGGGTGTTACAAGAAATAATTAAAAATGTTTCTTTTGACTGGATTTGATCAGAGAAAGATCTGTAAAAAAAAACACATACAAATGGAGCAGAAAGCTTGAAATCAACTAAATTGTACACGTATGTATATCTTCTGAAAATTTTAAAAAAAATTGCAATTTTAAGCTTGGCCAAAAAACAAAAAATCATAAACATGAAGCAAAAACCCCTAGCGAAAACAAGAAAATATATACATATTTGTGTGTATTGTATATATATATTTTTCTTCTGAAAAATATACACCAGAAAAATCAACAGATCAGATGATCCCCATTTAAACACAAGAAAAATGAAACAAAAACGGAAAAATCATAGATTAGACAAAAAAGTAAAAGAATAAAAGAAGACCAAGGCAACCCAAAAAGCTTTGAGAAACATGAAAACAAGACAACAACCAAATTAAAGTCTCAATATAATAGCGATAAATATTTGTGTGTGTGTTTGTGTTTGTGTGTATTGTATCTTGTTTTTTATGGATTTTCAGTTGTAGATCTAACATCAATACGAACACAAAAACACTTAACCTACTAAAAAAGCTTAGACATTCACCAAAACGACAAAAAAAATAAAATAAAATAAAAATAAAAGTAAAAATTCAGCCTCAAAGACACAACTTTTTAGTTCTCATTTTTTTTTCTCATGATCAACTCACAAACGCCACCACCACCAACAGGAGGAGCGGCACGGGGAGGAAGCAAGGACGTGCGTGGGTGAGGTGAGGGATGCAGATTCGGTGAGTGAAGGTGAGAGTGAAAGAAGGCAAAGATGAAGAAGGGAAAGACGCGGCATAGCGGGACGATCGGCAAAGTGAAAGAAGGTGAGAGTGGGTTAAACCGGTTTTGGACAATCCAAAATGAACCGAACCAAGCTTAAACCAAAAACCGACTCAAACTATAAAAACGATTCGAATACGGTTCGGTTCGAATAGGTTTTTGTGCCCACCCCTAATTAAGATGATCATGATTAGATTCAAGCAGTTAGAAGTTGTTACGGCAGTTAGGATTTGCGGGAAAGTTTGTTATGATTCTAACAAACTTTCCAGCTTAGTTATATTCAGAAATATGCTATATAAATAGTAGCAATATGTAATCTATTCAATTAAGATCATTAATAAAAATTTCAAAGAAGAAAGAATTGTACCTTTTTAATTTTCCCTGTGCAAGGTTACTTTTATTTTCTTTCTCTTTCTATCACTTTCTAGGGAAAGTGACAGTCTTGAAATGGTATCAGAGCTGTATGTGTAGTAGCCAAAATATGTATGGCCCAAAGACAAAGCCCATAGCTAAAAAAAGGGTACACTCCCATGTAGTACGACAAAGGCTTAGCGTGAAGACCAAGTCGCACGACATGGAGCATCCTCATGTAGACGTACCAGTTGGAAGACTATGTCGCACGACACGAAGCACTCGTGTAGTACGACGACGTACCAGTTGGAAGACTATGTCGCACCATACGAAGCACTCGTGTAGTACGACGACGTACCAGTTGGAAGACTATGTCGCACGACATGAAGCACTCGTGTAATACGACGACGTACCAGTTTGAAGACCTTGTCGCACGACATGTACCCTCATGTAGTGCGACCGTGCTACATCACCCAATCATGGTCCAGATTGACAAGAAACCTACATGTCGCACAACATGGCATCCCCGTCGCTCCGAGGGAGACCAGATTGTGATCTACTTTGAAACGGGTCCTACAAAGTCATAATGACACTTGATGACAGCCCAATCAAAAGGAGCACCCAGATGCTTTCTTAGTGGAAGACAGAGAAGAGAGAATGATGAGATCTCCAAAAGAAAAGAAGAAGGAAGAAGCATCAATCTCCTATAAAGAGGTGGATAATCCCTCATAGGAAGGGGGGCCGAAAAACTGAGATCAAGAGATTACTAAGAAAAAGCCACACCCTACGGCCATTGTTGAACTTCTCCGATCACCCTCCGACCTTACACCTCCTTTGATCAGAAAAACCCCAAATGTGAAGATAGCAGGAAGTATTCCTTACTCATCTCCATTTACAAACATTACACTTTTACTAGCACTTGCTAACTTAACCGTCGGAGTGACTTTGGCCGGCACCACCCCGGTGTCCCAGACGTCCTGCGGGTCACGTGCGTTCTGTCTTTGCAGGTTGTAGTGCCCCGTGTCCCCGAGCGATTTTTGAGGACTACAATTTGGCGCCCACCGTGGGGCCCGACAATATCTAAGCAAGCAAAGGTAGAACGCGGCAACTCCGACTATGTCATCTGACGATTTTCATCACGACGCGATGAAGGTTAGGGTACAACTCCTCATATCCTAGATGCAAGAGAATAGCCAAAGGCTCCAAGCACTCGAACAAGAGAATCAACGAGTGTTGGCAGAGAACCAAGAATTGCAAAATAGGATCAATTCGCTCATTGTCGTACGACCATTTGGAGACGCTTCAACGTCCCAACCCTTGCCATTCGAGCAAGCCGCTCACGTTACTTATTACACGCCAGTCCGCCCGGACGAACAAGGTACTACCGCGAGAGACCTCGATCCAACCCACGTAGGCTCAGAGCCCAACATTCGGGTTACGAATGGACCTCATATCGTCGCACGACATACGGCAGAGAACATACCAAATGGGATGAGAGGACATCGATCAGACGACATGGCCAGAGCTACACAAAGAGTGCCGCCTATATCCACCCCCAATGGCAACGTCGGCTCAACCCAACCAACCATCCCGCTACAAGGAACGCCATCCGGCCTTTCGCATTCAGCGCCGTCAAACCCGAACCAAGTGAGTACCGAGCCGACCTTGGCCAACCGAGACTTGGCATGAAGGTTCACAGAGATGGAAGCACTCATCCAACGCATTCCGGGAATGCCCACTCCTATAAAGAAAAGTGCGGCCAATAGTTTTGCCGACTCTCCCTTCGTCGACACAATAGCATTGGTGGAGATGCCAAGAAAGTTCAACTTTCCAGGTATGAAGCAGTACGACGGTACGACGGATCCCAACAACCACATTGCGCAGTATCGACAACGGATGTTCACAGCCGCCATCCCGCGTGACCTTAGGGAAGCATGTATGTGCAAAGGTTTCGGCTCGAGCCTCGTAGGACCTGCCCTACAATGGTACACCAACCTTCCCAATATTTCCATCAACTCTTTTGCTCAACTCACTGACACCTTCGTAGAGTAGTTCGCTAGTAGTCGGAAGTCAGAAAAACAATCCGATGACCTTTATGCAATCAGCCAAAGGAGGAATGAATGCCTACGTGACTTTGTTGGCCGTTTCAACCATGAAAAAGTGTCCATCCCTCATTGCAACCAGGCGACAACCATATCAGCCTTCCGTAAGGGTCTGCTATATGATTCCTACCTATACAAGGAGCTCACCAAGTACCCTTGTAAAACTATGGAAGACGTCCTAGCCAAGACATGGGCACAGATAAAATGGGAAGAAGACGAAGTAAACTACAAACCTAGTAGAGCGAACTACAAGGAAGATAAGTCGGAGAGGATGGTCGAACCACGAATCATCAACCGACGTAGCGGGCCATACCCAACAATACCCCGAAGGGACGACCATATGAGGTACGAGCGACGGCGCGACGACAGACCACCAAGGCCGTTCATCCGGCCAAAGAATATAACGCTAGAATATAATTTGAACATCAGGCCGGCAGAGGTAGTCGCCATACTCAAAGGAATGGGTAGATCAGTTCGATGGCCAGACAAGATGATGAGCCCGTTGGATCAAAGAGACAACTCCAAATGGTGCGAATTTCACGGCGACCACGGCCATCGAACTGAACATTGTGTGGCACTACGATTGGAAGTGGCCGAACTACTCAAGAAGGGTCATCTTAAAGAATTCCTGACTGACAGGGGTAAACAGACTTTTGTGAACAAAGACAGGTCGCACGACATTGTTTTAATCCCTCCACCAGAGCCTCCCAAACACAAGAGGACCGTAAATGTCATCTCTGGCTGATCAGAAGTAAATGGAGTAACCTACTCGGAGGCGAAGCGCCACTCGCGGCAGGCCGGTCGTACGGACGTCCAACGAACTCGTACGGTAGATCCTACATATAACTACCCAATCAGTTTCAGCAGCGATGAGCATATGGATTTATTCAATCCCCACCACGACGCACTAGTCATCTCACTGACGGTGGCCAATTGTTTAATCAGACGGATCCTAGTGGACAATGGAAGCTCAACCAATGTACTCTTCCTCGGCGCACTAAAAGAGATGCACATCGATGAATGTAACATCGTACGTCGCTCCACAATCCTTGTAGGATTTAGTGGAGAACACAAGAACACTCTGGGAGAGATCACCCTTCCCGTTTACGCGGAAGGTGTCAACTTGAACACTCGTTTCCTTATCTTGGACTGTCCGTCGTCCTACAACATAATCATGGGTCGCCCGTGGATTCATGATATGAGGGCAGTCCCCTCAACATATCATCAGGTCATCCGTTTCCCTACCAAGTGGGGAGTCCACGAGATCCGAGGGCAGCAAAAGATCTCGCGCGACTGCTACCAGAACACTCTAAAAAACAGGCTGTCCGACTTATAGCAATTACAGAGCGAAAGTACCCCCACCAACAAAGATGGACTAGATATGGAAGAACTCGACGAAGTGTCCATACATCAAAATTTCCCAAACCACAAAGTTAGTATCGGATCCCGCCTTCCGCAAAATATCCGGGCAGAGCTACTCAGCTTCTTGACAGCACGACACGACAGCTTCGCATGGTCGCACGCAGACATGATCGGCATTAGCCCAGAAGTCCTAGTGCATAGGTTGCAAGTCGACCCGAATCATCCACCTGTGAAACAAAAAAGAAGGAAGTTCGCGCCCGAGCGCAACAAAGTTATAAATGAAGAAATCCAAAAGCTAATCGACATTGGCTCAGTGAGAGAAGTAAATTACCTAGAGTGGCTCGCAAACGTAGTAGTAGTGAAGAAAAAGAATGGGAAGTGGCGAGTGTGCATCGACTTCACAGACCTCAACAAGGCTTGCCCAAAAGATTCCTTCCCTCTTCCACACATCGACATGATGGTGGACGCTACAGCAGGCCACGAACTATTAAGCTTCATGGATGCATTCTCCGGTTACAACCAAATCCTTATGCATTCGGACGACCAAGAGAAGACTTCCTTCATCACGGAGCGCGGCATTTTTTGCTACAAAGTGATGCCGTTCGGCCTCAAGAACGCTGGGGCAACCTACCAAAGATTAGTCAACAAAATGTTCGCAACCATGCTTGGACAGACTATGGAGGTCTATATCGACGACATGCTGGTAAAATCATTAGTAGCAGACCAACACCTCGACCACCTCCGGCAGTCGTTCGACATCATCGACAAGTATGGGATGAAGCTTAATCCAACCAAATGTTCCTTCGGAGTTTCATCAGGGAAGTTCCTTGGCTATTTAGTAACCAAGAGGGGCGTCGAGGCCAACCCGGATCAACTCCGATCCGTCATGGATCTAAGGTCCCCCAAAAGCATCAAAGACGTACAAAAGCTAACCGGACGGCTCGCGGCCCTCAACCGATTCATTTCAAAGTCGTCCGAAAAATGTAAGCCTTTCTTCGATGCTCTAAGAAAGAGCAAGTCATTTGATTGGAATCAAACAAGCGAGGACGCCTTCCAAAATATAAAAAGGTATCTAGCAAACCCGCCTCTCCTGTCCAAGCCTAAGGAAGGAGAGACCCTCCTGCTCTACCTCGCTGTATCCGAAACGGCCGTTAGCGCGGTACTAATAAGGGAGGAGGATGGCAAACAACTCCCCGTATACTACATCAGCAAGACCCTACTCGACGCAGAGACAAGGTACACCCAACTTGAGAAATTAGCCCTCGCACTAGTCACAGCCGCAAGGAAATTAAGGCCGTACTTCCAATGCCACACTATTAGTGTACTCACTGCATTCCCCTTGAAAAGTGTCCTACATAAACCCGAACTATCCGGCCGTCTAGTGAAATGGGCCGTGGAGCTGAGCGAGTACGACGTCAACTACTAACCTCGCACGGCGATCAAGTCGCAAGTACTGGTAGATTTCATAGCAGACTTCACGCCCGGGATTCTACAACGAGCGGAGGAAGAACTTTGCACCATGTCGCACGACACACCAAGGGAGGAGTGGAGATTAGCAGTTGACGGATCAAGTAACGCTAGAGGCAGCGGGCTAGGAATAGTACTTGCCTCCCCTGCGGGGCACATCGTCGAGAGGTCCATCCGATGTGGATTCAAGACCACCAACAACAAAGCCAAGTACGAAGCCCTCATAGCCGGGCTCACCTTGGCAAAGGACTTACGGGTCGAGCGAATAAAGGTACGCAGTGACTCCCAATTAATTGTGAAACAATTGCAAGGGTTCTATCAAGCTCGGGACTTGAAAATGTCGGCCTACTTGACCTTGGTAAAAGAGCTACAAGCTTCATTCGAGTCATTCGACATCGAGCAAATACCAAGATCCGAAAATGCACATGCTGACGCACTCGCCAATCTTGGGTCCGCACTAGATACCGCGATTGAACGAACCATCCCCATGGTGTTTGTCCAATGGCCAGCTGTATGGAAGCCAACAAAGCTCGAAATCAAACCAATTTCGGACGAGCCAACTTGGGTCACCCCGATCTACGACTACTTGAGGGACGACGCCCTCCCATCTGACAAAATAGAAGCACGAAGAATTAAGATCAAGGCCGCCCGATTTTCTATAATAGAGGGTCAACTTTACAAACGATCATACTCCGGGCCCTACCTCAAATGTATCGACCCAGTTGAAGCTCAGCAAGTACTCAAGGACTTACACGAGGGGCAATGTGGGAATCATTCGGCCGGGAGAAGCCTAGCTAATAGAGCAATCACGGCCGGGTATTACTGGCCCACAATGCGGTCTGAGTCGCACGACCTCGTCAAAAGGTGCGACCCATGTCAGCGTTTCGCCCACGTTTCACATCAACACCCGGAAAGACTCCACCCCATCTCAGCACCATGACCCTTCATGAAGTGGGGCATGGACATAGTAGGGAAATTGCCAGTCGCTACCGGAGGCAAAGTCTACATGCTAGCCGTGACCGACTACTTCACAAAATGGGTCGAAGCCGAGTCATATGTGAGAATCAAAGACTCCGAGGTAAAAAGCTTGATTTGGAAGAATGTCATATGCTGCTACGGAGTTCCAAAGGAAATAGTCATCGACAATGGCTCACAATTCATTTCATACGATTTCCAAGACTTTTGCGACAAGTGGAGCATCAAATTGAGCTATTCAAGCCCAAGATACCCTCAAGCTAACGGACAAGCAGAATCCACTAACAAGACAATCATGTCCACCCTCAAGAAGCGACTCGACCAATACAAAGGGAAGTGGGCCGACGAGTTACAAGGTGTGCTATGGTCTTACCGTACGACGGTCAGGACGTCAACAGGCGAAACACCATTCTCTCTATCTTACGGCTCAGAGGCCGTCATAGCAACAGAGGCTGACTACCCTTCTTATAGGATACGACACGCGACAAAAGAAGCAAACAACAGAGAGTTGTTGAGCGAACTTGACACAATCGACGAGCATCGCGACAAGGCCGCAATCAGATTGGCCGTATACCAACAAAGAGTCGCCCGCCATTATAACAGAAACATTCGACTTAAATCATTCCGTGTTGGAGATTGGGTCCTTCGCCGCGTCTTCCAAAATACAAAAGAAAAAGGAGCAGGCAAACTCGGCCCTATGTGGGAGGGACCATATCAAATCACCAATGTATTTGGACATGGAGCCTATAAACTACGATGTATAGATGGCATGGAGATCGGCAACAGTTGGAACGCATGCCATCTAAAACATTATCAGTTTTAAAAAATATATATATATATATATATATCAAACTTTGTCACTCTACAACATGGAACTCTCTTCCCCGTCGGAGGGTCGTTGATAAAACCAACGGCCGACGCTAACCTTTTCATGCAGGTCAGCATTACAAAGACTATCTTAACTACATTCTTAATCAAAGTTGTAGTGTGCAACTAAGCAATTACGCACTCCAACTGGGGCAATTCAATATCAAAAACAACAAAGTCTACGACAAGACTCGACCACGACCCGCATTCAAGGTCACGGACCACGCCTGCATTCACGGTCTCCATCTCCAAACGATCACACGACCCGCATTCAAGGTCATGGACCGCGACCTGCATTCACGGTCTCCATCTCCAAACGGTCACACGACCCGCATTCAAGGTCATGGACCGCGACCTACATTCACGGTCTCCATCTCCAAACGGTCACACGACCCGCATTCAAGGTCATGGACCGCAACCTACATTCACGGTCTCCATCTTCAAAATGATCACATGACCCGCATTCAAGGTCATGGACTCTCCATCTCCACACGGTCACACGACCCGCATTCAAGATCATGGACCACGACCTAACATTCAAAGTTTCCATCTCCAACGGATCACACAAATCATAAATAGAAATTACTATCATAAAAAGCTTACGACATCAAGGAAAATTTAACATACTTCATATATTAAGAAAAATTGTTGTTCAAACAGAGCATACAATAAAATAAAAATAAAAATAAAAATAAAAACGTTCGACAAAAATTTTTTTACAACCCCTTATGGGGCAAGATCATCGTGCTCTCCAGTCGGTTGGGCAGCCAAGGCTACGACGGTCAAACTTTCTGGAGGAGGAGGAACAGGCTCTTCACCAAGCTTATCATCGGCTTCATCCTCATCATAGCGCGACAGCTCCTCGTGGTCGGCAATCCAGCTGTCAACCTTCCACTAGGTCGCACGACCGTCCCTGTACTCTCTCATCAAATCCGCACGAGTCTTAATGACTGCATTGAGGATGTTATCCTCTGCCTTGTCGTACAGGGAGTCATAGTCTGCCTCTTTAGCCTTCAGCTTGGCCTCCAACAAGTCGACGCTCGACTTCAGCCTATTTAATTCCAAATTGGCCTCCACCGCCCGACTTGAGGCCTCAAGAGCAGTCTTCTTGGCCTCAACATTCGAAACCTTCAGCTTGTCATTGTCAGCCTTTAGGCTCTGATTGCTCACCTTCAGGTCCCTCACCTTCTTGAGGGCGACGCCCAGCTCTTCCTTCAGATGAACGTGCGACTGAAGAGCCTACAGAAAATAAAAATACAAGTCAGAACAAATTATAAAATATTTAAAACAAAATATATAAATGTATAGGTCGTACGACCATACCTGGAAGAGGTGGCCAAGGCCCCAGTCAGCAGCTTGGGAAAGACCCATCTCCTTGAGGCGACTTTTATCTTCGGGCAGCAGCAGCCGCTCGACCTGTGGAAGGATCGACCCTACATTAGAGAATGCAGAGGCATCCTGTGGGAAGACCAGGTCGATCGACGCATCGACACCCGATGTCGAATCCTCCCTCCTTCTTTTCTTCCCAGCTGAAGAAACATCTTGGGAGGTCTTGGCTCGACTAGAAGGAGGAGGTGGAGGAGTGGAGGCCGCTTGGTCGCTCGACTCAGCCTTCTTCTTGCCCTTTCTTTTTTCCCTCAGCCTCTTCATTGCATCATCAGCAGCAGCCGCGGCGATCTCTCCAGCCATAATATCAACTGCAAATCGTCGCTCGACGTATAAGATGGGAGTCAGGAATCGTGTGCCGTACAGTCGCTCGACACAATGCCTGACCCTGACAAACTCCACTAAATTTTTGAAGGCAGGGTAGGGGGTACCTGGCTCGTTTATCACGCTAAACTTCCAGAGGTGACTCGGCCGCAAGTTTTCCTCCGCTAGTATACTCCTCCAACTCCTCTCCTTGACGTCGTACGACAGCACCTTTTCCGTACGCGTCACACACGTCAATCCAACAACTGATTGAGGCGCTCCTGTGTTCACTACAAAACAAACACAAAGAGAGTTAGTGAAGACAATAATA
The DNA here is from genome assembly GCA_003430845.1 of Xanthoceras sorbifolium. Taxonomy (NCBI): domain Eukaryota; kingdom Viridiplantae; phylum Streptophyta; class Magnoliopsida; order Sapindales; family Sapindaceae; genus Xanthoceras; species Xanthoceras sorbifolium. Next base: position 11,396,355 of record CM010622.1, read on the forward strand.
AAAAAAACAGCCGTACGACTCGACTAAATTAAAGACCCACCAGCCTTGGACCAGGTCGCACGAACGACGGTATCCCCGAGAGGCCAATCGACAAGCAGGCCCCTCGCAAAGAAATACCTGTCCTTCCACAACCTGTCATTTGTTGTTAACTCCGTGATCAGTTGTAGCGCCCCTTTTCTGTGTCGTGCTCCCACACGGTGTACGAGTAGAAAAGATCAGGGAGCTCGAAGACTATCCCTTCCCTCGTACACAACAGATCCAGCGCCAGCAGGATCCTCCAGCTGTTGGGCATCAGCTGCCCTGGGGCAAGCTCGAAGTGATCGAGCACTTTCCTCAGCAGTCCGACTATAGGCAACCTGAATCCTACCCGCTGAAACGGGAACTCGTACAAGCAGGTCCATCCTGGGACGTCCCAATCTGGCCTCTCCTCCTTATACGGCGCCCTCAGTGCGACACCATCGGGTATGCCATAACTAAACCGGAGGCGCATGATGTCGTCCTCCGTTAGCACGCTTGCTGGATTATTCAACAGCAAGCCTAGCGGCCTACTAGGTCCCATCGGACATGGACCAGCTGCGTCACCCGGTAGCTCGATTAACGGAATCCCCATGGGAATGTCGTCCGCCACGCGTGATGTACCCGAGAAAGAGACAGTCACAGTGTCGTACGACGCCACTGTCACCTCAGCACTCGCTGCCTCTGACTCTCCCCACTAGTAGTACGACAGATTTATGGGATCGCCGTATCCGCACCCAGAGGTACTGGGAGGACTCTCGTCACCTCGACTCGACATCAAAACCTACAAGTCGAATGACAGTAGCCACGGTTAGTAATTATAACCTAAACCAAAGACCTTATACGACCTAATATCAGCTCCCAAGACTGTTAAGAAGGTCGTGCGACCTATACGTCTTGGCTACCGTCGTGCGACCTAGACTCTACAAACAAGTTGTGTATAAACCTAAGTCTAATTTTTCGATCTAAAACACTTTTTTCAAGTTCTTCTCAAAAACTATTCGAAGAACATAAAAAAAAATACCCAGAAACCAAAACATGAAAACAAGAAATCAAAGTAGCGAAGGAACCAGGAAAACTTACCAAAAGAGCAAAACGACCTCTGCCTCGCTGGAAAAAACGCAGAAAAGGCAAAAAACGGGAGCAAAGACGCCGGAGAAAACTCGCACAGTTGACTGGTTTTTGAGAGAGAAAACGAGAGAGAGAAAGCAAAGAAAAATTGAAAATGAAAGAGAAAGAGAAAGGGCGGCAACTAAAAAGAAGCATATGCTGACGTGTCAGCTTCTCATTGGACACACACACCCATAACCTATCATTAGCCATGCATGCGCACTGCTCACAATGACCGCATTTATTTCGGCACAGATATCGAGGAGTCATTTAAAGACCAACCGTTCCTTCTCTAAGTGACATTGTCGCACGACAAATGGCAAAACATTACGCATTGTCATCTACTCACCAACACTGATACACTCTCTCAGAAGGACAGAGTCGTACAACAATATCGAACCAGCCTTAGAGTTCACACATACATATCCACGTCTACGTGTCGTACGACGCAAACCCATTGGCTCTTCTAAAACCAATGCGTTTGGGGGCAAACTGTAGTAGCCAAAATATGTATGGCCCAAAACATGGCCCAAAGACAAAGCCCATAGCTAAAAGAAGGGTACACTCCCATGTAGTACGACAAAGGCTTAGCGTGAAGACCAAGTCGCACGACATGGAGCATCCTCATGTAGACGTACCAGTTAGAAGACTATGTCGCACGACACGAAGCACTCGTGTAGTACGACGACGTACCAGTTGGAAGACTATGTCGCACCACACGAAGCACTCGTGTAGTACGACGACGTACCAGTTGAAAGACTATGTCGCACGACATGAAGCACTCGTGTAATACGACGACGTACCAGTTTGAAGACCTTGCGCACGACATGTACCCTCATGTAGTGCGACCGTGCTACATCACCCAATCATGGTCCAGATTGACAAGAAACCTACATGTCGCACAACATAGCATCCCCGTCGCTCCGAGGGAGACCAGATTGTGATCTACTTTGAAACGGGTCCTACAAAGTCATAATGACACTTGATGACAGCCCAATCAAAAGGAGCACCCAGATGCTTTCTTAGTGGAAGACAGAGAAGAGAGAATGATGAGATCTCCAAAAGAAAAGAAGAAGGAAGAAGCATCAATCTCCTATAAAGAGGAGGATAATCCCTCATAGGAAGGGGGGCCGAAAAACTGAGATCAAGAGATTACTAAGAAAAAGCCACACCCTACGACCATTGTTGAACTTCTCCGATCACCCTCCGACCTTACACCTCCTTTGATCAGAAAACCCCAACTATGAAGATAGCAGGAAGTATTCCTTACTCATCTCCATTTACAAACATTACACTTTTACTAGCACTCGCTAACTTGACCGTCGGAGCCACAGTGGCCCGATGAAACAAAACCGTCGGGTAGCGGTGGCCCGATGACATTTAATCATCGGGCCACGGCTGGACGATGGTTTTGTCTGATCGGCCTGATGAAACAAAACCGTCGGCCAGCGGTGGCCCGATGACTAAATGTCATCGGGCCACCGCGACCCGATGTTTTACTTTCGTCGGGCCACAGTGGCCCGATGAAACAAAACCGTCGGGTAGCGGTGGCTCGATGACATTTAATCATCGGGCCACGGCTGGCCGACGGTTTTCTTTCATCAGGCCGATCAGACTAAACCATCGGCCAGCCTGCAAGCATCACCATGAAACAAAACCAGATGAAATCAAAGTATCGGGCCACTGCGACCCGATGAAATTAAATCATCGGGCCGACATGATTTGATGAAATAAAATTTATATTTGTATTGTTTAGTATGTTGATGAATTCGAATTTTTTTTTTATGCAGGCTAATATTCAATGGCAAGTGAGAAGTTGGTTGAGACGATGAAAATTAAGGAAAATTTTTTTTTCCATTCCAAGATGACAACATATTCTAAATGGGGTTGCATCGGGCTGCTGAAGAGTAAACTCACGGAATGTCAACAACAACAAATAAGAGCAACGTGCTTTGGCCATTTCTTAAATGTTAATAAAATGTGCTTCACGGGTCAGTTTTGTCATCACATCTTGTTGCGGGAGTGCCATGTGGACAATGCTGAAAACGAAATGTGGTTTTTGATTGGTGGGAATAGAATACGGTTCAGTGCAACCGAGTTTTGCCTCGTCAGCGGTCTACGTTTTGGGGATATAGTCGTCCCTACTGTACAGGAAGATGATATGTGTAGAATTTGGCAGAACTATTTTAAGGGAGCCAAAAAGGTGACTGGAACAAAATTGCAAACTTTGTTCGAACGTATGGAGGAAGAACATGATGCTGATGATGACATGATTAAAGTAGCTTTGTTGCTGATCTTGAAGATGACATTGCTTGGAAAGGACCTGAGGACGAAGGTTGAATATTGGGCAATGAAGTTGGTTGATAACTTAGAAGAATTCAATCGGTTCCCATGGGGTTCATTTGTCTATTCCAGGACATTCAACTCTTTCTCGACCTGTTGCAAAGGTCGAGATAAGAAGTTTATGGAGAAGGCTAAAAAGGATCCGAGCCATACAGCAGAGAAGATCAACCTGTATGGATTTGTCTATGCTTTTCAGGTAATTTTAAGTGTTTAACTTTTTTTACCCTTAACCTCTTTAAAACTCTTATTGAAACATGGTTTTGTTTTATTTGGTAGGTGTGGGCAATTGAAGCGATTCCGCTGTACTCAATCAAGAAGTATGCTACCAGGGTGTCTCGTACAGCCCCTCGTATTCTGAACTGGGAAGTGAAAACGAGTCCTGGTTATGAGGCTTTGAGAAATGAGATTTTCAGTAGGCGAAAGGTATGAACTACATTGAAAGACTTCTGTTAGGTATATAAATTGTTATTATAACACTACGTGGGCTGTTTTTTTTTTTTGGGTTAGATTTCAACGTTTTAAACTTTGAAACCAACGGAGGAAGAACTGAAGTTGTCCTATTTTATGGGGTTGGATACGGGTGCCATCTCAAATGATCCGTCTACTACATATATAGAGATGGGTGATCAGGAAGATGACGAGTACCGTCATGACACTCATAGTGATGATGTTGCTGAAGAAGAGCAACTACAACCGAAATATAAGCAAGCTGAAATACAAGAAGAGCGGCCTATTGGACGGAGGCCATCGGTATGTTGCCAATATTGTCCCTTAATTGTATTGTTCATTAAATATTATGTAAATGTTAATTTAACTTTTTCTTGGACATTATGCTAGGACTCAGAAGATTTGAATAGAAAATTGGATGGCCTCCACACAGAAGTAGCCTGTCTGAAGACTTCTATGACCGCACTGAATGATAAAGTTGACAAAGGGTTTGCAACCCTACAAACAGAACTTGATGAGATGCGGAAAGGAGTTGAGAAATTGATTGAAGTTGTCTGCAAGACAGGAGGGAGTGATGAAAAATTTGCAGCTGGAACTGAGGTGCCATAGGTAATTTATTTTTTATTTAATCACGTCGACATTTGTCATTTCCTTTTCGACATTGTATTAACCGTATACTGTTATATTAACTGCATCAGAGTGACGACATCTTTGATACAACCTACAATGTGGACGAGGAAAAAAATCTCAGAAATGATGAAGCAAAGGAGGAGGGTCTTGAACCCGATCAATGCATGCAGCTTACTATTTACCGTCCTCCCTCTCTCTTGGCGCATATCGCGAGTGCCACAGGTAGTCAGAGTGTCGAAGCTCTTGAAAAAAAAGCATTCGGCGTAAGATATGGTATGAGGAAAAAAAAGCGTTCTGCATTCGTATGTAGCCCGTACATTGACCCGACTAGGCCAAAGAAGCAAAAGACACGGTCCTCCCATCCAATTAAGTTCGAGCCGTTAAAACCGGTTCATAAGCAAGTAAAGTCGGAGTACAAGGCTTTAAAAAAAAATAGCAACGCTAGGTAAGCATACATAATTTAAGTGCATAGCCTATTTTCAGACTTCTTTTTTTGGTGTGATGTTTTAATCTATATTCCTCTGAATATCATACCGTATATACAGGTGCTACGTTGGGGCATCACTGGATGCGACCCCCGAATTTTTCAAGACGTTTGAGAGTGCGACTGACTGGTTGGACAGCTTGGTTAGTAAATAACAGAAATTTTTTTGTTACTTTCATGCTAATGTCATTAACTTGCATTGTTCCTTATGATGAGTTCTCAATGGCAATTTTTTTTCCATGAACTAACCACAAAACAGTACCTTGAGGCTTATTTGGCAGTATTACGGAGGCGCCAGCTTTCGCATCCGACCATTTTTTCCCAAAATTACAACTTGATTGACCCAACATTCTTTGTAAGTTGTAATTGAAATATAAATTATTTAATAAACTTTCCATGACTTAATTATAAAGAACATACTGATTTTTTAAAATTTTGCAGACAACCCTTCAACACATGTGGAAAAAACTTCCGAAGAACAAGGATGGAACCATACCAGAGGAGGCATACGATCCCCTTACCTTTCCTTGGGAGGATTTTTACCTTGGCTATGTTCGCGGAGAACGACCTGAAGGGTCTCGTCCATGGTGGGAGATCGATAATGTAAGTGTAATCATGTATCTATTTTACAATAATGTGAATCTTTATAAGTTAAATGCTAATTATGTGTTCAATGTAGTTGTTGATGCCTATGAATGTGGATGGTTATCATTGGGTGTTGGCGGCTGTCAATCTTGTTGAAAGAAAAGTACGGATCTATGATTCTTTATGTAAGGAAACTGATCCGTCTTTTCGGGAGCAATATGTCGCCCTGCTAGCACTTCTTTTGCCGTCCCTTATGTATCAAGGAGGCTATTTTGAACACAAGGGGAGACAAGTACAGGTCACTCCATTTACATGCAAAAGATTAGGTCCCGATACTGTTCCACAACAACGGGGGGCGTAAGTGAAATTGAACTCAATATTTTAAAATTGATTGTTATTATAATTGATTCAATAATTGACAGTGCTATTATTGGTTAATTATTGCAGTGGTCACTGTGGTGCATTTACCCTTATGTTTGCTGAATACATCGTTGCACACAGACAGAAGTTTGATTTCAATGCAAAGCAAATCGAAGCCCTGAGGAAGAAAATGTCCATCGACATATTTGCAAACTCTGTAAGGCTAGAAGATTCAGATTCAGAATGAACTGTACATTTTTTTAAATTTTCATTTATGTGAATATTATTGGTTTTTGGGAATGATTGTAAATTTTGGTTATTGGAATATTATTGGTTATTGGGAAATTATTGTTTGTAGGTATATCATTGGTTATTGGAAATTATTGGTTTTAGGCGTAAGATATGGTTATTGGAAATTATTGTACAATTTTTCTTTGATTTTTTAAACGTTAATTTTTACGCTTTGATAAAATGATTGGAAAAGTCGCATCGAGCGGAAGGATGCGCAAATGATTGAACATTGTGCTATGAAGTGTATACACGTTGAGGTTAATGCATTGATTTCGTAAATCAGTTTTTGGGTTGTTAGAAAAACAGAGGAAACTCTGGCAAAAATTTCATAAGTTATTTGATTACAAACTCTTCAAAAAACCAAAATAAAACTCTTAATTGCATACAACAAAACAGCTAACTAAAATTGTACAATAATAAAACTTTTCAAATGCATACATACAACAAAACATTGATTTCGAAATAGTACAATAATGTGTTCCAAATTGTACAATAATGTGAATTATATTGTTCATTTCCTGCAATTCTCCGAATCACAATGCAATTAAATACAACAAAACAGAATATCATAAATAAATCAACATCATATCTTGCATATCCTCATCACTCGGATGGTTCCGCTACTTTAGGATTCTTGCATGTTTGGCTGTTGTGGCCGTGGCGCCAACAATTTCTACACCTTCTGCGTACAACCTCTTCTCCAATTGAAGGTATACGTTGTTTCTTTGGTCGACCTAGTGGCCGTCGGGCAACTGGTGGAAGAAAAATTGTATTTGCAACGTCCGCTGGGACCAACCAGTTACCTTGATGGCCTACTGGATGAATCTCACCACTGTATGCTGAAAGCAGATAAGCAGTCGAGTAGTAGGGTGAGGTGAATGTTGTGTAATGCAATCCTCTATATTTTATGGCAGCTAAAGCATGTGCACATGGAATCTGATCAAGATCGAATTCCCTACAACTGCATGTACGATTTTCTAAATCAACAATGCCATTCTGTTTTCCATCGTGCACCTCAAACTGGTACAATGCAATTGGGGACACCTTCATATGTTGCGCAGATTCATCACTAACCCCAATAAGTGCCTCAACCCTTTCTGTCAACTGCGTATCGTAAGAAGCAGCCACTGTACGCCGATCATGAAACCAACGTTGCATCATATCTCGAATACGGTCAATCATAGCAACAATGGGTAACTCTCGAAAATCTTTCACTGCATTATTCATCAACTCAGCAATATTAGTAGCCATAATGTTGTACCTTTTTCTCGGACAAAATGCTCGGGACCACCTCTCTTCTCCAGCATCAACGACATACTGATGAGCTCCAACACTAATGCTGGACAACTGTAGCATGTAAAATGAGTGATCATTAACTCTGTAGGCCTTGGCTGCCTTCCGAAATGGTATGGAAAGATCTTTGTTCTTATAAATGGAAATCATATTTCGTTCTAAATGCATGAAACAAGCACCGTGGTATGCATTTGGAAAAACCGTTACAATAGCTTTGACAATACTGTTTTTCCTATCAGATACAAAAACAAGATCTTCAACATCTCCAATGGTATCATGCAGACGAGATAGAAACCAACTCCATGAAGCATCATTCTCGGAATCCGCAACACCAAATGCCAAAGGAAATATTTGGTCGTTCTCGTCCTGACATACAGCGACAAACAAAATGCCCCCATATGAACCCTTCAGAAACGTGGCATCAATTGCAATAACCGGTCTAATGGCAGCATTGAAACCATCTATGCACGCTTTAATGGAGAAGAACAGATACATGAACCTATTTTCATCATCAGTCTTAATGTTCGTGATCGTCCCTGGGTTTGTTTCCTCTAACATGTGACAATAATAAGGTAACATACTGAAAGAAACTTCAAATGATCCGTGTACCTCCTCCATAGCAATATGTTTAGCCCGATATCCTTTGTGGTAATTTACTGTAATGCCCAATTCATTTTGGATATCTCTTATGATTTGCTTTGGTCTGTAGATACGACCATCACGAAATTTCTCCTTGATATGTTGGCTAATAAACTGTGCACTAGCCTTTCTATTCCATGAAAACCTTTTCTCCATTGAGCAACTATGTTTGTCGTCAAATCTGGTAATCCGAAAAAAATCAGTGTTTGTAACCTTGAATGCATGTAGCCGCCATTTGCATTCTCCAACAGCACAACGTACCTCAAAACGTGAAGTATCGGACTTCCACACTTTCAAATTGAAACGATTTGCAGTAGCGTACCTTCTTAGTTGGGAGTGCAACTCTTTCTTACTATCAAAGACTTCCCCATTTGCAATCAGAATCGGCATAGCTCTCGAAGCTACTTCAACATCATTAATTGAACACATTACAGACGTGGCTCGAACCAACCCTTCATTACTGTTTCCAGCACCCTGAACATCTTCGGACTTCTCATTATCTCTGGCTTCGTTACTGAAATCATCAACAACTTGAAATTCTTCTTCAACCGTAGCATCATTTAAATTTGGTGTGTAGCCTTCCCGAATGTAGTTACTTCCCTTCGATGAAGGAAATTGAAGATTGATGGGATGGTGTTATTGATTAGATGACTCTGGAAAACATTGCTGCTGCAATTGTCGGTCACTATGGCCAATCTCAGACACGGTTATACAAACTAAAGGGTCAACATTCTTTTGACGTAATAATATTAGAACATCATCATCATCACTTATCTCAACAGGCATGCTTGGGCGGATGGTATGAGCAACTGTCTTTATAATGACTCGAAAGCACTTTCTGTCAAACCCAGTGACGGCATACACTTTATCTAATAGTTGAGCATAAGTTGCTTCTCTTGGAAATAACACCCATTTTGATCTCTGGCCATCATACCAATAAACCCCTTGTTCACATACCCAATGTCCATCCCAGTTGATTATCAACTGCACATCATCCATGCTCCTTCCTGCATTCAAATAAAAAATGTAAATAAAACATTGATTCAATTAAAGTATCAAAACTCCCAGCCTGGCATGAACAAAAATCATCGGGCCAAGGCCATCGGGCCGACATGATAAAACCATCGGGCCAAGGCCATCGGGCCGACATTATGAAACAATCGGGCCAAGGCCATCGGGCCGATATGATAAAACCATCGGGCCAAGGCCATCGGGCCGACATGATAAAACCATCGGGCCGACATGATAAAACCATCGAGCCAAAGCCATCGGGCCGACATGATAAAACCATCGGGCCAAGGCACATGATAAAACCATCGGGCCAAGGCCATCGGGCCGACATGATAAAACCATCGGGCCAAGGCCATTGGGCCGACATGTGAAAATACATGATGAAAGAAAACCATCGGGCCAAGGCCATCGGGCCGCCATATGAAAATACATTATGAAAGAAAACCATCGGGGCAAGGCCATCGGGCCGACATGATAAAACCATCGGGCCAAAGCCATCGGGCCGATATGATAAAACCATCGGGCCAAGGCACATGATAAAACCATCGGGCCAAGGCCATCGGGCCGACATGATAAAACCATCGGGCCAAGGCCATCGGGCCGCCATATGAAAATACATTATGAAAGAAAACCATCGGGCCGCCATGTGAAAATACACGATGAAACAAAACCATCGGGCCAAGGCCATCGGGCCGCCATATGAAAATACATTATGAAAGAAAACCATCGGGCCAAGGCCATCGGGCCGCCATGTGAAAATACACGATGAAACAAAACCATCGGGCCGACATGATAAAACCATCGGGCCAAGGCCATCGGGCCGCCATGTGAAAATACATGATGAAACAAAACCATCGGGCCAATGCCATCGGGCCGCCATGTCAAAATACATGATAAAAACCATCGGGCCAAGGCCATCGGGCCGACATGATAAAACCATCGGGCCAAAAACAATGAAAAAACATGAAGAAAAACCATCGGGCCAAACGCATCGGGCCAAAACCATCGGGTCGGCATGATGAAAATTTTTTTTTTATAAAAATTCGTTCTTCATTTTTTTGATGGAGGATTAACAAATGTGAAATGCCTACAACTGATTCAAAACCCATAAAGGTCTGCATTCACTAAAAAAAAAAAGTTTAACACTAACCTTGGAATTTTTGATGGAGAAGAAGACTTTGTGAGATGGATCGATGGTTTATTTGCAAGAGATAACTTGAGAATTTCTTGGCTTAGGTTGGGTAAGAGATTTATGGAGAAGAGAAGAGATGAAAAATAAGAAAATGTGAAGAAGAGAAGAGAAGAAGCGACGACGAGAGAACCGGCTGAGGTGAAGAAGTTGTCTAGATGAAGAAGAAGAAGAAGACAATGCAGTGGTCAAATGTAAAAGTAAGGGCAATTTTGTCCAAAAAATGGCTTTGGGTAGATGTTGCAAAAATTAGTGGAGCTTGGATAGTGTTGCAACTGTTAGTGGAGCTTGGGCAATTTTGCTAAATTCCCTATTTTAAATAATTACTAAATGCTTTTAATTTAATATTGAATTTTGATGGCACTCATGACTCATGACTCATGATCGCAACCAAACATATTTCTTTTGTTTATATGATCATATTTGTCAAGTTAAATACTATATGATTAGCTAATTGTCTGTTTTGCAATATATATATATATATCTTTGACTTGTAACTAAAACTTTTAAGTGCAGTTAATAAATGAGAGAAATTGATTACTATTGATAAATTAATAAAATTTTCTACAAACGATAATATGATTTTGTTAACTTTTTGTAAGATTCATATTATTTGAAAAATGCACAGTTTATGTTCCCACTGCTTTCTTTTATTTGATTATTGATCCCACATTCCCACTAGTTTATGTTCATCTTTTTATCCATTTGCTTTTACTTTAAAATCGCTTTCATTGATATTAAATATATAATTACTAAATGGTTTTAATTTAATAGTGAATTTTGATGGCAGTCATGACCCATGATCGCAACCAAACATTTTTCTTTTGTTTTTATGTTCTATATTTTGTCTAAAGTTTATCCCTTGATTTCTTCTGGCTCTCTTATTGGTGATGTATTGATTAAATACTGTTTGTTGAATATGATTCTTAAGTGCTCTGTCCTTATAAGAATCCTAAGCAAATTATCTGTTTTGCAATATATATCTCTTTGACTTGTAACTAAAACTTTAAGTGCAGTTAATAATTGAGAAAAATTGATTAATTACTATTGATAAATTAATAAAAAATTCTACAAATGATTTAATTGATCTGTCACTAGGTTTCCTAACAGAACATATCCATCCATCTCAATATTTTTATTTACAACGTACCTTGTTTCAGTTAATTTCTTTAATGAGTTTTGGCATTTCTTTCTAATTTCTTTTGTAATTGCAGTAATATAAATTAGAACCCTGATCTTTGTTCTTGGCTACATGTTTGTAATGACTCCAATAATTCTATAAACTCTGGGATCTATTTGTTAATGCTAAATTTGACCACATATTTAAAGGGGAATTATTGAATAAAAATGCGTAAAACTCAAAACCCAAAGATTTGGAGATCCACTTCCCTGAAGTCCTAAAGGAATCAAGCAAAGAGAATCCCCATAGGATTTTTCCGCCAAAAATATACCTTAACATATCAGCCTTTGTTCCATGACACAAAGCCTATCCAAAGAAGTCCACATGTTTGTAATAACACCATTTCTTGACCTGAAATTGGCTCCCATCTTTACCTAATTTTGTTTCGTTCCCGAGTGAATATTGGTCATTTATGTTCTTTTCAAGTGTGCATGTAATAAAGTTTAAAGTCGATGTTCGGAGGTTTTCAGAGCAAAATGGTGCAGAAAGTGAGCTGTGGCTAGTTAGAGAGCGAGTTGCATAATTCGCACTGCAACTCATGGTGGTTTGGTGAAAAAACCAGGTAAGCAATGCGAGTTATGGCGCGACCCTCAGATCGCCCTACAACTTGCAGTGGTTCAACCTCCATAAATTCTAGAGGCTTATGCGAGTTATAGTGCGAATTGCATCACGACTCTTTTAATCCAGAAATTCCACTAGCTGATGCGAGTTGTGGCAAGAGTTGCATAACTCGCGATCACAATTCGTGATGGGATACTGAGGACCTAATTTTGAGTAAGTATAAAAGAGAAAGAGAAAAGAAAAGAAGGGGATCGACGAGGAGACAGAGATAGAGAGCCAGAAGGGAGAAAGAAATAAGAAAACACCATCTAGGAGATTAATTAGCTAGGCGATCCCTTTGATTTGTTCTTCATCTTCTTACATCAAACGAGGAGGATCCGGAAGCAAGTGAAGGAAGAGGATTTCACCAATGGAAGAAGACGAGAGTCTTTTCGTCCAAAGAGTTCTTCTTTCCTTCATTCTTATTTCCTTTATGCTTGTACTCATGCCTTCATATTCGATTATCATGATTAGTTTCGATTCCTTGACTATAAACTAATTCTTGAAGCTAGGACGATGATGGATCTTTTTATGAACTTTTGAATGAATTAATGAATTGTTTTGAGTTTGATTATTACTTGATTGAATGGTGTTTTATGTTTAATTGATTGTTAAATGCTTAATCACCCCTTATCATAGTTTGTTGTTATGAGTTATTGTTGTAAAAATTACCTCCCCAAAACCTTCCTAGAAATATGCTAAATATCAGAAATAACAGAGAAATAAAATAGAAAATAATAACAATCACCACAACACAATAATTTACGTGGAAAACTCCAAAACCAGGAGAAAAACCACGGCACTCAGAAAGAAATTCACTATGTGATAAATTATTACAATCAACAATACTACTCTCTCAAAGCTACCACACCAATACACTCACACTCTGTCAAAGCATAAATAATTCACACCTTTCTACACTCTAAAATAAGAGAAACAAGAAAGGAATTTAATTAGAATTAAATACAATGCTTTAAGTGTATTTAATTGGTGCAATTAGAACTAAGGACTTAATCTCCTTATATAGCTTTGAGAAGCCTGACATATTCTTATTTTTCCAATGTGGGATTCATATCCCTTTCATTGCCTTCTCTTTTGCTTTCTTTATTTTGTCAATTTTTAACAAATCTCCACTTGGCAAAATACAGGAAACCTCCGCCTTTCCACCACAACTTTCATGCAACCATTGTCTATACCAACAATCATAATTCTCACCCAGAGAACTATCATACTCCACCACAAAAGTATACCCTTAGAATTAATCACCAATTATAAGATTTTCCACCCTCGGCACATTTCGAACAAACTGCTGAAATTTATGGTGCAACTCCCATGTTGGCTTTCCCGGAAGTTCTTCAGCCACCGACATAATTCTACCACACACCTTGTATCAATGCCGCCAACCAATGACCGTATGCAAACTTAGGGACCCACTAGTAGTGTCACATCCTTTTTCATAGCACCTAGTGATATACTATAAGGATGTACATATCCTTTTCAAAGGATAAATTCAGTGTCTTCACAAGACACACTATTAGCTTGATTGTTGGAGCTACCTGCCGAATCTGCTCCACCATTTTGACAATTTTTCTTAACGTGCCCAGATTGTCTACACGCCCAACAAATAGTTTCTTCCTGGAGTTATTATTCTTCCAATTGCTCCCATTGCTAGCTACAATGCTGTGTCTTCTAATGAAGTACGACCTCCACCCTTCAGCCTTCTCTCTCAGAAAGGAGTTTACCGGTAACTTCTTGCAAAATTCAGAGTCTCCTTTCATATACCAAAATAGGTTTTATATTTCATAGGAAGATAAAGAGACAATATAAGCCTTAATGCTTTATCTTCGTCTTCAATTTCAACTCCAATAGACTCTAGTTCATAAACAATACCATTGAGAACACTCAGATGATCTGAGATTTTGCACCTTCCTCCATACGCAGAGTATGAAACTGTTCTCTTCAGGTACAACCGATTTGAGATACCTTTTGCCTGATACAACCCTTCAAGCTTTTCCCAGAGTTCCTTGGCTGAATGTATTCCATGCACATTTGCAAGAACATTCTTGGCCAAAACACAGACGAATCACACTTGCAGCTCTCAAATCCATTTCTTTCCAATCTTCAATGCTCATACTAGACTCACCTTGCTGGAATCACCTTTGCCGGAATCTTTTAAAACAGGGCCTGATTTCTCATTTAATACCTTGTGTAACTAGATTGTATTAACACATCCTTGACTTGCACTTGTCACAAGCCAAAATTAACCTTTCCATCAAATTCTCTACACCAAACTTCAAAGAACTTGAAAATTTAGACATTTTAACCGTATACTGAAATAGTGCCCGTAGTCCGTGAACAGCACTCCAGGTAAGTTCCCAGGAAAGAGAGGTGGGTCACAATGGACACACTTAAATACCAAGTCTTTCCTAGCCAGAACCTTCCTTAGACAAGCACTTCCACAATACTACCACACTTAACTCCAGCAACCAAGAATAATTTAGACCAAGAACAATTCTTTTTTTATGTGGAAGATCAGACAATGCTGCAACCACAGAGCATACTAAGATTTTCTAAAAACTCTGACACCTTAGCAACCAACCTAGACTCTGATACCACTTGTTGTAAAATTACCTCCCCAAAACCTCTCTAGAAATATGCTAATTATCAGAAATAACAGAGAAATAAAATAGAAAATAATAACAATCACCACAACAAAATAATTTACGTGGAAAACTCCAAAACCAGGAGAAAAACTACGGCCCTCAGAAAGAAATTCATTGTGTGATAAATTGTTACAATCACACAATACTATTCTCTCATAGCTACCACACCAATACACTTACACTCTCTCAAAGCATAAAATAATTCACACCTTTCTACACTCTAAAATAAGAGAAACAAGAAAGGAATTTAATTAGAATTAAATATAATGTTTAAGCGTATTAATTGGTGCAATTAGAAATTAAGGATTGACCTCCTTAATACCCCTTGAGAAGCCTTGATATATTCTTATTTTTCCAATGTGGGATTCATATCCCTTTCATTGCCTTCTCTTTTGCTTTCTTTATTTTGCCAATTTTCAACAAATCTCCACTTGGCAAAATACAGGAAACCTCCGCCTTCCGCCGCAACTTTCATGCAACCATTGTCTATACCGACAATCATAATTCTCAACCTAGAGACCTATCATACTCCACCATAAAAGTATACCACTTAGAATTAATCACCAATTCTAAGATTTCCACCTCGGCACATGTCGAACAAACTTGCTGAAATTTATGGTGCAACTCCCATGTTGGCTTTCCCCGGAAGTTTTTCAGCCATCGACATAATTCTACCACACACCTTGCATCAATGCCGCCAACCAATGCCCGTGTGCAAACTTATGGACCTACTAGTAGTGTCACATCCATTTTCACAGCACCTAGTGATATGCTATAAGGATGTACATATCCTTTTCAAAGGATAAATTCAGTGTCTTCACAAGACACACTATTAGCTTGATTGTTGGAGCTACCCTGCCGAACCTGCTCCACCATTTTGACAATTTTCTTAACTCGCCCAGATTGCCACACGCCCAACAGAATAGTTTCTTCATGGAGTTATTCTTCTTCCAATTGCTCCCATTGCTAGCTACCAATACTGTGTCTTCTGATGAAGTACGACCTCCACCCTTCAGCCTTCTCTCCTCAGAAGGAGTTTACCGGTAACTTCTGCAAAATTCAGAGTCTCCTTCCCATATACCAAAATAGGTTTCATATGTTGATAGGAAGATGAAAGAGACAATATAAGCCTTAATGCTTTATCTTCGTCTTCAATTTCAACTCCAATAGACTCTAGTTCAGAAAACAATACCATTGAGAACACTCAGATGATCTGAGATTTTGCACCTTCCTCCATACGCAGAGTATGAAACTGTTCCTTCATGTACAAACCGATATTAAGATGCCTTTTGCCTGATACAACCCTTCAAGCTTTTCCCAGAGTTCCTTGGCTGAATGTATTCCATGCACATTTGCAAGAACATTCTTGGCCAAACACAGACGAATCATACTTGCAGCTCTCAAATCCATTTCTTCCCAATCTTCATTGCTCATACTAGACTCATCTTGCTGGAATCACCTTTATTGGATTCACCTTTGCTGGAATCTTTTAAAACAGGGCCTGATTTCTCCTTTAATACCTTGTGTAAACCAGATTCTATTAACACATCCTTGACTGCACTTGCCACAAGCCAAAATTAATCTTTCCATCAAATTTCTCTACACCAAATTTCAAAGAACTTGAAAATTTAGACATTTTAACCGTATACTGAAATAGTGCCCGTAGTCCGTGAACAGCGCTCCAGGTAAGTTCCCAGAAAAGAGAGGTGGGTCACAATGGACACACTTAAATACCAAGTCTTTCCTAGCCAGAACCTTTCTTAGACAAGCACTTCCACAATACTACCACACTTAACTCCAGCAACCAAGAACAATTTAGGCCAAGAACAATTCTTTTACGATGTGGAAGATCAGACAATGCTGCAAACCACAGAGCATACTAAGAATTTTCTAAAAACTCTGACACCTTAGCAACCAACATAGGCTCTGATACCACTTGTTGTACAAATTACCTCCCCAAAACCTCCTAGAAATATGCTAATTATCAGAAATAATAGAGAAATAAATAGAAAATAATAACAATCACCACAACACAAAAATTTACTTGGAAAACTCCAAAACCAGGAGAAAAACCACGGCCTTCAGAAAGAAATTCACTGTGTGATAAATTGTTACAATCACACAATACTATTCTCTCATAGCTACCACACCAATACACTACACTCTCTCAAAGCATAAAATAATTCACACCTTTCTACACTCTAAAATAAGAGAAACAAGAAAGGAATTTAATTAGAATTAATACAATGCTTTAAGTGTATTTAATTGGTGCAATTAGAAAACTAAAGACTTGATCTCCTTATATACCCTTAAAAAGCCTTGACATATTCTTATTTTTCCAATGTGGGATTCATATTCCTTTCATTGCCTTCTCTTTTGCTTTCTTTATTTTGCCAAATTTCAACAATCTCCACCTTGGCAAAATACAGGAAACCTCCGCCCTTCCGCCGCAACTTTCATGCAACCATTGTCTATACCGACAATCATAATTCTCAACCCAGAGAACTATCATACTCCACCATAAAGTATACCACTTAGAATTAATCACCAATTCTAAGATTTCCACCTCGGCACATGTCGAACAAACTTGTTGAAATTTATGGTGCAACTCCCATGTTGGCTTTCCCCGGAAGTTCTTCAGCCATCGACATAATTCTACCACACACCTTGCATCAATGCCGCCAACCCAATGCACCGTGTGCAAACTTATGGACCCACTAGTAGTGTCACATCCTTTTCATAGCACCTAGTGATATGCTATAAGGATGTACATATCCTTTTCAAAGGATAAATTTAGTGTCTTCACAAGACACACTATTAGCTTGATTGTTGGAGCTACCTGCCGAACCTGCTCCACCATTTTGACAATTTTTCTTAACATGCCCAGATTGCCCACACGCCCAACAAAATAGTTTTTCCTGGAGTTATTCTTCTTCCAATTGCTCCCATTGCTAGCTACCAATGCTGTGTCTTCTAATGAAGTACGACCTCCACCCTTCAGCCTTCTCTCCTCAGAAAGGAGTTTACCGGTAACTTCTGTAACATTCAGAGTCTTCTTCCCATATACCAAAAGAGGTTTCATATGTTCATAGGAAGATAAAAGAGACAATATAAGCCTTAATGCTTTATCTTCGTTGTAGCACCCCTGACCCGACCCGACTGGGTCGACCCAGGGAGCGTTACCGGGTTTTCAAAACTTTCTCAGTTCACTTCATAAATTCTCAAACCATTGTGAGCCCATCAAATAAATTTTTAAACCATTGGAAAATCACATAGTTTATAATTTAAAAACATATTCAAGTGAGCCCATCAAATCATATTTTCAAAAATTTCGGCAGAGTTTCCTTTGTTTTTCGGATTTTCCCAAAACTTGTTTCAAACAACTCTAATTCAAATAAATTTCACAACAACACTTCAAATCTCATTTCATTCAAATGCGCACTCTGCCGTTTAGTGCGACTTTCAAACAGTTTATAAAACATTTCATTACAGTCCTTCGAAACATGTAAAATAGAAAACATAAAATAATTAAATTACAGTACATAATTACAAAACATATTTACAAACCCTATGTATATGCATGCATATCTAATTACATTCTACAGAAATATCTATATATAAGTAACTACCCCAAAGATGGTGAGTATGACTCTGAACTCTCCTTTGCAGCTGGTGCCTCTTCAGTCTTTTCCGTCCTCGGTATCTTTATTACCTACGCGTTATAAACAAAACTAACGCGCTAAGCAATACTGTAGTGGGTGTACACTAAACTCAAATATTAAATCATAAACAGCTTTTCTTAAGAAACAATATGGCACAATATAATCAGATATATATATATATATATAATATTACGATGCAAATCATTTTTAGAACTAAGACTGATGAAATCAATTCTATATAAACAACTCATTACAATTCATAATCCAGGACGTATAAAATCATTTAGATTATAATCATAAACGTATAAAAATCAATTCCGAAATTCCCTTATAAAATATATATTCAAATCACTTCAATTCTAGCTCTCTAGAATACTCAACATAAA